>CM031617.1:989971-1017875 GCA_018398815.1 Conus ventricosus
GGTATCATTATCCACAGATAACCAGGCTACATGTCAGGTTTAGCCCCCAAAGGAGATGATGGGCATGGGGAAAAATATCGTTATCCACAGATAACCAGGCTACAGTCAGGGTAGGAGATGATGACACTGGGGAAAGATATCGTTATCCACTGATAAACCAGGCTACATGTCAGGGTAGGAGATGGTGATACTGGGGAAAGATATCGTTATCCACTGATAACCAGGCTAACTGACAGGGTAGGAGATGATGACACTGGGAAAGATATCATTATCCACAGATAACCAGGCTACATGTCAGGGTTTAGCACCAAAGGAGATGATGACACTGGGGAAAGATTCATTATCCACAGATAACCAGGCTACATGTCAGGGTAGGAGATGATGACTGGGAAAGATATCGTTACCACAGATAACCAGGCTACATGTCAGGGGTTAGCACCAAAGGAGATGATTTTACACGGGGAAAGAATATCGTTTTTCCACCAGATAACCAGGCTACATGTCAGGGTAGGAGATGATGACACTGGGGAAAAGATATCGTTATCCACTGACAAACCAGGCTACATGTCAGGTTGGAGGATGGTGACACTGGGAAAGATATCGTTATCCACTGATAACCAGGCTACAAAGTCAGGGTGGAGATGATGCACTGGGGAAAGATATCATTATCCACAAGATAACCAGGCTACATGTCAGGGTTTTTAGCACCAAAGGAGATGATGACACTGGGGAAAGATATCATTATCCACAGATAACCAGGCTACATGTCAGGGTAGGAGATGATGGAACTGGGGAAAGATATCGTTTATCCACAGATAACCAGGGTACATGTCAGGGTTTAGCACCAAAGGAGATGATGACACTGGGAAAGAATCGTTATCCCCAGAAAAACCAGGCTACATGTCAGGGTAGGAGATGATGACACTGGGGAAAGATATCATTATCCCCCAGATAACCAGGCTACATGTCCAGGGTAGGAGATGATATGACACTGGGGAAAGATATCATTATCCACAGATAACCGGCTTTCATGTCAGGGTTTAGCACCAAAGGATATAATGACACTGGGGAAAGATATCTTATCCAAAAACCAGGCTACATGTAGGGTAGGAGATGATGACACTGGGAAAGATATCGTTATCCACAGATAACCAGGCTACATGTTTAGGGTTTAGCACCAAAGGAGATGATGACACTGGGGGAAAAATATCGTTATCCCCAGATAACCAGGCTACATGTCAGGGTAGGAGATGATGACACTGGGGAAAGATTTTCGTTATCCACAGGATAACCAGGCTACATGTCAGGGTAGGAGATGATGACATGGGGAAAGATATCATTATCCACTGATAACCAGGCTACTATCAGGGGGAGGAGATGATGACACTGGGGAAAGATATCATTATCCACAGATAACCAGGCTACAAGTCAGGGGTAGGAGATGATGACACTGGGGAAAGATATCATTATCCACTGATAACCAGGCTACAGTCCCGGGTAGGAGATGATGACACTGGGGAAAGATATCATTATCCCAGATAACCAGGCTACCCTGTCAGGGTAGAGATGATGACACTGGGGAAAGATATCGTTATCCAAAAAATAAAACCCGGCTACTGTCAGGGGAAAGGGGATGATGACCTGGGAAAGAACTTTTTTCCACAGATAACCAGGGCTACATGTCAGGGTAGGAGATGATGGGCACTGGGGGAAGGCATCATTTTCCCCAGATAACAGGCTACATGTCAGGGAGTAGGAGATGATGGACACTGGGGAAAGATTTATTATTCCACAGATAACCAGGCTACATGTCAGGGTAGGAGATGATGACACTGGGGAAAGATAATTATTATCCACAGATAACCAGGCTACATGTCAGGTAGGAGATGATGACACTGGGGAAAGATATCATTATCCACAGATAACCAGGCTACATGTCAGGGTAGGAGATGATGACACGGGGAAGGCATTCATTATCCACAGATAACCAGGCTACATGTCAGGGTAGGAGATGATGACACTGGGGAAAGATATCATTATCCACAGATAACCAGGCTACATGTCAGGGTAGGAGATGATGACACAGGGGAAAAGGCATCATTATCCACAGATAACCAGGCTACATGTCAGGGTAGGATGATGACACTGGGGAAGGCATCATTATCCACAGATAACCAGGCTACATGTCGGGTAGGAGATGATGACACTGGGGGAAGGCATCATTATCCACAGATAACCACGGCTACATGTCAGGGTAGGAGATGATGACACTGGGGAAAGATATCATTATCCACAGATAACCAGACTACATGTCAGGGTAGGAGATGATGACACCGGGGAAGGTATCATTATCCACAGATAACCAGGCTACATGCCAGGGTTTAGCACAAAGGAGATAATGACACCGGGGAATCTATAACTCCTTCCCGCACATTACTAATTATATTCTACCCAGGTGGACAGATGACCGGGAAAATGAACCTCTGAAGGGAGGGACTGTGTAGAGACCAGGGGATCCACGTGGTTGTTAGCGTCAGTGCATCCATGTGATTGATCAACCACGTCATGGCAGGAAACTCGCATCTGTATAAGAATCACAGACTGGAACATTTTTGTTGCTGAAGATTCTGTCTGAGTGCAGTCTTGATCTTTGGTTGCTCGACACTGTAAATTTATTGGAACATACCCATGCTTTGAGAATCCGTGTATTGTAGCAATACACTCATGTGTCATCGGTCACAAGCAAATGATTGCTGAGAAATAAGTATCAGGGGATGACCTGCACGTGTTGTTAATATTGACCTTTGCTTTTTCTTCTTCTTAATGGCACGTAGTCGTAATGGTTCTGTTTGGAAGTTATCGTACTTGGCTATCGTTCAAATTTCGAATGTGCAACTCCTGCATAATCTCTCTCTTTCTCTTTCTCTCTCTCTCTCTCTCTCTCTCTCTCTCTCTCTCTCTCTCTCTCTCTCTCTCTCTCTCTCTCTCATATTTTCTAAATTCGATTCCCTCATTTGAGTTTGAAGTTTGCATTGTCTCCGGGTGCCCCTCTGTCCAGGCTTTAATGCAGGGGTCATTTGCTGCAAGTCTTCAGACGACCTCCCACACCACAGAAGGGGAGGAAGATGAAAGAACAAACGTGATAACGTTGAACGTTCCAGCTTGATGCTGTGTGCATGAGGGACAGCCTTGCTCACATGTTCTTACCAACTCTGCAGGTGCCTGAATTTTCCGGGCCTGGGCGACCCAGGGCTGCACGGTAATGGCCTGTTTATTGACGAGAAGAAAACTGTTCTCCTTCTGACTCGTTCAGATGTGATTAAAACCTGCTCATTCCCCTGTTCGTCGTAATCAAATGCAATGAAATTCTAGGGTGAAAGTATCCCCCTGAAGCTGCCTTTAAATCAGTGAACATAATTCCCATCTAATTCCCATCTAACGCAGCCATGCTCTGTTTTCTGTTTATTGACATCCCTAGTTATAAAATATTGAACCATGCCACCAAACTGTACTCTGTCTGAACCCGTGTTGTGTGTGTGTGTGTGTGTGCGTGTGTGTGTGTGTGTGCGGCGTGCGTGCGTGCGTGCGTGCGTGCGTGCGTGCGTGCGTGTGTGCGTGCGTGCGTGCGTGCGTGTGTGCGTGCGTGCGTGCATGTGTATGTGTGTATGTGAGTGAGTGAGTGAGTGAGTGAGCGCGTGTGCGTGTGTGTATGCTACAAGGGTCACAAATAATGGAGAATGACCACTGCAATAGGTTTGATTTCCATACTATCTCTGCCAGTTGGAAATATCGACTCATCTATCACACATCTTTATGTCCCGTCTCCCCAACAGAGCCCCACCCCCTCCGCCATCCATCACATAGTTTTATACTCGGTTCCTTGACAGGGCCCCACTGTATAGCTGTTATATGGTGGCCACGGATGTCCCTGATTTGAGGGGAGGGAATATTGTGATCATCATCCCCATTCTTGGCGGTAAGGTCCACATTTATCATGTAAACATAGCACTTGAGAAACAGTCTGGGAACTGATAGATTTTCTGTTTTAATTCTCTCTCTCTCTCTCTCTCTCTCTCTCTCTCTCTCTCTCTCTCTCTCTCTCTCTCTCTCTCTCTCTCTCTCTCTCCTCTCTCTCTCTCTCTCTCTCATCTGCTTCCAACTTTTTCACGACTGCCCATCCTCTTTCTGTTCCCCGTCTCCACACCGTTTCTCCTCCCTCTTTTCCAGCTCCTCTCTTTCTTTGAGACATAAAATAACTTTGCATCGTAAAGAAAAAAGGAAAATGATGTCATCCATCAAACAGATTGCTTCTATGTCTCCCATGGCACGAACTTATTTTCCCCTCCATATCCCCTGGTGTGATCTCATTGTCATTCTGTATCCCCTGGTGTGATCTTATTGTCATTCTGTATCCCCTAGTGTGATCTTATTGTCATTCTGTATCCCCTGGTGTGATCTTATTGTCATTCTGTATCCCCTGGTGTGATCTTATTGTCATTCTGTATCCCCTGGTGTGATCTCATTGTCATTCTGTATCCCCTAGTGTGATCTTATTGTCATTCTGTATTCCCTGGTGTGATCTCATTGTCATTCTGTATCCCCTAGTGTGATCTTATTGTCATTCTGTATCCCCTGGTGTGATCTTATTGTCATTCTGTATCCCCTGGTGTGATCTTATTGTCATTCTGTATCCCCTGGTGTGATCTTATTGTCATTCTGTATCCCCTGGAGTGATCTCATTGTCATTCTGTATCCCTGGTGTGATCTTATTGTCATTCTGTATTCCCTGGTGTGATCTTATTGTCATTCTGTATCCCCTGGTGTGATCTTATTGTCATTCTGTATCCCCTGGTGTGATCTCATTGTCATTCTGTATTCCCTGGTGTGATCTTATTGTCATTCTGTATCCCCTGGTGTGATCTCATTGTCATTCTATATCCCCTGGTGTGATCTTATTGTCATTCTGTATTCCCTGGTGTGATCTCATTGTCATTCTGTATCCCCTGGTGTGATCTTATTGTCATTCTGTATTCCCTGGTGTGATCTCATTGTCATTCTGTATCCCCTGGTGTGATCTTATTGTCATTCTGTATCCCCTGGTGTGATCTCATTGTCATTCTGTATCCCTGGTGTGATCTTATTGTCATTCTGTATCCCTAGGTGTGATCTTATTGTCATTCTGTATCCCCTGGTGTGATCTCATTGTCATTCTGTATTCCCTGGTGTGATCTTATTGTCATTCTGTATCCCCTGGTGTGATCTTATTGTCATTCTGTATCCCCTGGTGTATCTTATTGTCATTCTGTATCCCCTGGAGTGATATTATTGTCAGTTCTGTATTCCCTGGTGTGATCTAATTGTCAGTTCTGTATCTTTGGGATGATCTTACTGTCAGTTCGTATCTTTGGTATGATCTTATTGTCGTTCTGTATTCCCTGGTATGATCTTATTGTCATTCTGTATCCCCTGGTGTGATCTTACTGTCAGTTCTGTATCCCCTGGTGTGATCTTATTTTTGTTCACAGATCTGTCTTTTGGTCCCATGTACCAAGCCTGGGTCTTATTCTTGGTTCTGAGACTTCTGGTAGGACCTTGTCTTCGGTTTCATGTCTTCTGTTTGGACCTTGTCTTCGGTTCCATGTCTTCTGGTAGGACCTTGTCTTCGGTTCCATGTCTTCTGGTAGGACCTTCGTTCCCTTTCTTCGGTTCCCTTGGTTCCTTCTGGTAGGACCTTGTCTTCGGTTCCATGTCTTCTGGTAGGACCTTGTCTTCGGTTCCATGTCTTCTGGTAGGACCTTGTCTTCGGTTCCATGTCTTCTGGTAGGACCTTGTCTTCGGTTCCATGTCTTCTGGTAGGACCTTGTCTTCGGTTCCATGTCTTCTGTTTGGATCTTACTTTTGATTCCATGTCCCCTGGCACCATCTCATTGTCGCTTTCATTACACACACCCTCCCACCACTACCACCCCTTCCCCCAATTTGATCTCATTTTCACGTCCGAGTTTCCTGACAAATCTTATGTTTGCTTCTATGTCCTCTTGTAGCATCTCAAACTCTCATCTATGCACATGGCATGTGGACACATTGGACTCCTCGTCCCTGTTTGGATCTTACTTTATTTCCAGTCCCCTGGGAGGATATTCTTTATTCCAGTCCCCTGGGAGGATCTTTCTTTATTCCAGTCCCCTGGGTGGATCTTTCTTTGGGTTCCGTGCCTCGTGAAAGAGTTTGCATGGGTTTGTGTTCTGGTCTAGAATCTTCCTTTGGTTTCCTGTTTTCTGGCAGAATGTTCTGTCTACTTTATAGCTCCCTACTTATTGTTCTAAATGGTATGTCTACTTTATAGCTCCCTACTTATTGTTCTAAATGGTCTGTCTACTTTATGTTCCTTGTAGTTCCCTACTTGTTGTTCTATATGGTCTGTCTACTTTATGTTCCTGTAGCTCCCTACTTGTTGTTCTAAATGGTCTGTCTACTTTATAGCTCCCTACTTGTTGTTCTAAATGGTCTGTCTACTTTATAGCTCCCTACTTGTTGTTCTAAATGGTTCTGTCTACTTTATAGCTCCCTACTTATTGTTCTAAATGGTCTGTCTACTTTATAGCTCCCTACTTGTTCTAAATGGTCTGTCTACTTTATAGCTCACTACTTGTTGTTCTAAATGGTCTGTCTACTTTATAGCTCCCTACTTGTTGTTCTAAATGGTCTGTCTACTTCATGTTCCTTGTAGCTCCCTACTTGTTGTTCTAAAATGGTCTGTCTACTTTATAGCTCCCTACTTGTTGTTCTAAATGGTCTGTCTACTTTATAGCTCCCTACTTGTTGTTCTAAATGGTCTGTCTACTTTATAGCTCCCTACTTGTTGTTTCTAAATGGTCTGTCTACTTCATGTTCCTTATAGCTCCCTACTTGTTGTTCTAAATGGTCTGTCTACTTCATGTTCCTTATAGCTCCCTACTTGTTGTTCTAATGGTCTGTCTACTTTATTAGCTCCCTACTTGTTGTTCTATATGGTCTGTCTACTTTATAGCTCCCTACTTGCGTCTAAATGGTCTGTCTACTTCATGTTCCTTGTAGCTCCCTACTTGTTGTTCTAAATGGTCTGTCTACTTTATAGCTCCCTACTTGTTCTAATGGTCTGTCTACTTTATTCTAGCTCCCTACTTGTTCTAAATGGTCTGTCTATTTATTTCTTATAGCTCCCTACTTGTTGTTCTAAATGGTCTGTCTACTTTATAGCTCCCTACTTGTTGTTCTAAATGGTCTGTCTACTTTATAGCTCCCTACTTGTTGTTCTAATTGGTCTGTCTACTTCATTTAGTACTTACCTTGTGCATGGTTGGTCTGCATCAGTGGCCCTCTTCGTGACCGTAGAGCCTGGCGCCCTACTGGAATGATCGATTTGAGAGCCTATATCTTTTGCCAGGAGTTTCTGAGTTAGGGTTAGCTCCCCAGTCTCCTGTCTTTTTGTTTTTTTTCTATTTTCTCTATTTTTCATTTATTTTTCTTCTCACTTACTTTTGCATCTATCCCTCTCCTTCCTACCCTCCTTTGCCCCTCCTCTCCCCCCCCCCCTCCCTTTTTTTTTCACCCCCCCCCACCCCCCTTTTTCTACCCCCTTACCCCCTCTCCCCCTTTCCCTTCTTCTCCCTCACCATCCTCTGTCCTTGTTCCTTTTCTATCGTCCTCTGAAGGGCTCCTTCCCCCTTTCGTTCCTTCTCTTTACTTTCCTTCTTACTTCCTTTCTCTCTACTTTCGACCTCTACTATTCTCCTCTCTCCCCCCCCCCCCCACACCCTCCTCCCCCTCGCCCTCCCTCATACTTCCACCCTTCCTTTAGGCCCTCTTTTGTCCTCTCTTTATGTCTCTCCTTCTTTCCCCCCGGCCCTCCCCTTTCCCCTCCCTCCCTCCTTTTTCTTCCCCTTTTTTATTTTTTTGTCTATCTGTATATATATATATATGTATATATTTATATATATATGTGTGTGTAGTATATATGTATAGATGTTTTTTTTTTTTGTCATTGGGGTGTTGTTAGCGCCTCTCATCATGACCGCATATCTATCTTTTGCGTTAATGCTCTTATTTTTGCCCCTTTTTTTCTGTTGCGCCACCATAGCACCACTACTTCCTATGCTACACCCAGATGTCTTAATGTATGCCTTGTTTGTACATTTACCCATTTATTCCCCATTGTTACCCCCCCCCCCCCCCCCAGTGTGTGCGCTTATTGGCATGTGTATGTGTGCGTGCGTGTTTGTTCGTGCACGCGCGCGCACTTGTGTGTGTGTGTTGTGTGTGTGTGTGTGTGTGTGTGTGTGTGTGTGTGTGTGTGTGTGTGTTGTGTTGTGTTGTGTTTTTTGGTGTGTGTTGTGTGTGTGTGTGTTGTGTGTGTGTTTGTGTTTGTGTTTTTGTGTGTGTGTGTGTGTGGTGTGTGTGTGTGTGTGTGTGTGTGTGGTGTGTGTGTGTGTGTGGTTGTTGTTTGTGTTTGTTTTGTGTTTTGTGGGTGTGTGTGTGGGTGGTGTGTTTGTGTGTGTTGTGGTTGTGTGTGGTGTGTGTGTTGTTGTGTGGTGTGTGTGTGTTTGTGTCTGTGTGTGTGTGGTTTGCCCCGGGCAAGTGCCTTTTTTTCTGTTTTTCCGTTGTGTGGGGCGGGGGGAGGTGAGCCTTGCGCTCTTGCCTCTGCATGGTTTTTTCCTCGGGTTCTCCCGTTTTCCCTCTCCCACCCCTTGGTGCTTGGTAGGGCAACCTACCCTTGGTCAACTTGGGTCGGTGCTTTAGGCGGCTGACCTCCTCTCCCCTCCCCCCCCCCCCTCCCTTGTCATTTAAATGCTTTTTCGGTAATTGTATCTTATTTATTGTTTTCTCTTGTTCATTTCCTTCATATGCAACACACCCACTACATACCATCACACCTCCCCCTCCACTCACTCTCCTTCCCCTCCTCTTCTCTCTCTCATTCTCCACTCTTCCTCTACTTCCATCTATCTCTGTCTCTCCCCTCTCTTTCTCCCCCCCCTCTCCTCTCCTCTCTCTCTCTTCTCCTCTCTCTCTCTCTCTCTCTTCTCTCTCTCTCCTCTCCCTCTTCTCCTTTTCCTCCTCCTCACTTTACTCTACCCTCTTTCCTCGTGCCCTATTCCTCGAACTCTACTCACCCTCTCTTTCCACTGTCCCTCTTTTACTTCATTCACCACTTTGGCTTCACAAGGGGTGTATTGTGCATGTTTATGTCTGTATTTTTTTGTCGCTGAGGAAGGCTTTTTGCCGAAAATTCTTGTCCTGTTTTGTGTCGTGCATTAAATCGTCGTTACTTCACACTTTGTTTTGTGTGCTCTTCTGCTTTTTTGTCGTGTCTACTTCATGTTCCTTGTCGCTCCCTACTTGTTGTTCTATATGGTCTGTCTACTTCATGTTCCTTATAGCTCCCTACTTGTTGTTCTATATGGTCTGTCTACTTTATAGCTCCCTACTTGTTGTTCTATATGGTCTGTCTACTTTATAGCTCCCTACTTGTTGTTCTAAATGGTCTGTCTACTTTATAGCTCCCTACTTGTTGTTCTAAATGGTCTGTCTACTTTATAGCTCCCTACTTGTTGTTCTAAATGGTCTGTCTACTTTATAGCTCCCTACTTGTTGTTCTAAATGGTCTGTCTACTTTATAGCTCCCTACTTGTTGTTCTAAATGGTCTGTCTACTTCATGTTCCTTATAGCTCCCTACTTGTTGTTCTAAATGGTCTGTCTACTTCATGTTCCTTATAGCTCCCTACTTGTTGTTCTAAATGGTCTGTCTACTTCATGTTCCTTATAGCTCCCTACTTGTTGTTCTAAATGGTCTGTCTACTTTATAGCTCTCTACTTGTTGTTCTAAAATGGTCTGTCTACTTTATAGCTCCCTACTTGTTGTTCTAAATGGTCTGTCTACTTTATAGCTCCCTACTTGTTGTTCTAAATGGTCTGGCAGGATCTTATTTTTGATTTCAAGTGCTATTGATTCCACGCCCCTTGTAGGATCTTACGTTCTGCTCCATATCTTGTGGTAAGAAACATGGATTTGATTAAAGTGATTATTCGTTATGTATAATTTATTTTCTTTTAATGAACACACGCTCGCACGCACGCACGCAGGCACGCACGCACGCACGCACGCACGCACGCACGCACGCACGCACGCACGCACGCACGCACGCACACACACACACACACACACACACACACACACACACACACGCACACACACACACGCACGTACGCATACACGCACAAACGCATGCACATGCACATACGCGCGGGCGCGCGCACGCACGTACGCACGCACGTATAATTTATTTTCTTTTAATGAACACACGCACGCACGCACGTATGCAGGCACTCACGCACGCACGCACGCACGCATGCGCAACACACACACACACACACACACGCGCGCGCGCGCGCGCGCGCGCACGCACGCACGCGCGCACGCACGCACGCACGCACGCACGCACGCACGCACAAAAGCATGCACATGCACATACGCGCGGGCGCGGGCGCGGGCGCACGCACGCACGCACGCACGCACGCACGCACGCACACCACCACACACACACACACACACACACGGAGGCAAGCGTACAGCCTGAAATACAGACAAATACACGTGGATACAAAACCCAACGTCGTGATTGAAAATCAATGCCTGGTAATGCCTGAAAATGAGAACGGAGAAAACCTAAAGGCACGACTGGATCAAAACAGCCTTTTGAGTTAGGAAGAGGCAGACAGACAGACAGACAGACAGCCAGCCAGCCAGCCAGACAGACAGACAGACAGACATGCAGATAGACAAGATAGAATGAAGGAATGTTGGACAAAATGACACGGCTAATACAAAACAGACGCTTACACGATCGTCCAGAAAATGTATTTGCCTTGATAGAAAAGGGGAGACAGGAATCCAATTAATAACCTGCTAATGCTACAGGGATGAAATGATAAGAATATTGGGGGGGGGGGGGGGGGGGGGGGGGAATTTCTAGGAAAAAAAAATCAAATGAAAGAGGAGACTGGGGGGTGAAGGGAAAGGGAAGGGGAGGGACAGCTACAGAGCGGCTTTCACCATGTATTCCAAACTTTCTTCTGCCGGTTGATGGATGTTAGGGTGAGATCAAGGGAGGTAAGTCTGAGTGTACAGAGCCTCGTTCGCAGAAAGTTGTTCTGGCTGAAATTCTCGGGAACGTTGAATTTATGAGTTTTGGGGTCTTCAGCACTGAGAATCTATTCTGTTATTAACCTGTCTCTCCCGTAGTTCATTCTGTTCAATTCATCTCTGAAGGAGTTATGGTTAACGTTTCTCTCTTCGCAGTCAAGGCTCTCTTGGTCGGTGAGTTTGGCGGTTCACTCCCCTTTTGTACTTTCATTGATCTATTTATTCATGTGTTTATTTATTCATTTCTTTGCTTGTTTGTTTGTGTGCTTATTTATTTGTTTTTTTCTTATTTATTTTTAAAACTTATATTCATTCATTCATCACTCTGTTTGTTCACTTTCATGTTAATATTTTCCTGATTTCGTTTTTCAGTATTTCCATCAGTCTATCTGCTGATACAACTTACATGACATGTCTGTTCGTGGTAGTGTAACAGCAGCATTAGCAGTATTTATAACCAAAGTGGTAGCGGCAGCACTCGTGAGTAGCAACAGTAACAGCAGGATAAACAGATTAACTTTTTTTGTTTTACTTTATTGCCGAAACATATTGTACCTGTCGCGATCTAGTTTGTGTGTAGAATACATGTTTGTCACATATAAGTCTAAATGATTCAATTATGATTAAGACCTTAATTTAAACGTAGGAGGGACGGAGGGAGAGATGGAATTTCAACCAATAAATCCTTGCTAACATGGACACAACAAGACAGCAGCGCTATCACGATAGCAATTTTTTTTTCTTTCTTTCTTTTCGCTTCTTTTCCTTCTTTCTTTATTTCTTCTTTCTCTCTTTCTTTTCTCATCTTTTCCCTCTTTCTTTACCTTTTTTCTCTCTTTCTTACTTTCTTTTCCCTTTCTTTCTTTCTTTTGCTTCTTTCTGTGTTTCTTTTTTTTTTCCTCTTTCTTTCTTTCTTTCTTTCTTTCTTCTTTCTTGCTTGCTTTCTTTGTTCATTTCTTCTTTTGTCTTTCTTTCTTTTTTTTCTTTCCTTGTTTCTCTCTTCCCTTCCTTTTCTTCTTTTTTTCTTTTTTTTTTTTTTTTTGGGGGGGAGGGAGGAGGGGGGTTTACAGGCAGATGTAAAAGTGTCGCCACAGCAAATATTAGCTCATAGATAAACCCAGACACTCTGTATCGCACGTCCAAATAGACTTGCATGATCTGTCACATCGATAAAGTGAGAAAAAAGAGAAGAAGAAAAAGAGAAGAAGAAAAAAAGAACAAAGTGGGAAAATGGAGAGAGAGGAGAGCGTTTTGCTTTCCCGGTCCCCCCCGGGTGGTTTTTATTGTATTCTGTACCCCGGGTGTGACTTATTGTCATTCTGTTTTTCCCCCCTGGGGGGATCTTTTTGTCATTCTGTATCCCCTGGATATATTTTGTCATTCGGGAATCCCTGGGGGGGAATCAATTGTCATTTCTGTATCTTTGGGATGATCTTACTGTCGGGTGGTTATCGGGGGATAAATTTTTTTTTGTGGGTTCGTTTTCCCCCGGAAATACTTTGGGTCATTCTGTACCCCCTGGTGGATCTTACTGCATTCCCGTATCCCCCCTGGTGTGATTTTTATTTTTGTAAAAGGGATCTGTCTTTTGGCCCCATGTACCAAACCCTGGGTCTTATTTTTTGGGGTTCAAACTTCTGGTAGGACCTTGCTTGGGTTTCCCAAATGTCTTCTTTTTTGGCCCTTTGGCTTCGGTTCCATGTCTTCGGGGAGGCCGGGGGTTTTCCGGTTTTCCATTCTTCCTTTTTTGGTTTTTTGGGGGCCCTTTGTCTTGGGTTCCATGTCTTCTGGTAGGCCCCTTGTTTTGGGTTCCAGTCTTTTTGGTGGGGACCTTTCTCTTTCCATGCCCCTTCTGGGGGCCCTTTTGTCTTGGGTTCCATGTCTTCGGGAAAGGCCCTTTTCCCTTGGGGCCATGTCTTCGGGTGGGCCCCCTTTGGGTTTTGGGTTTCCAGGCCCTTCTTTTTGGGGATCTTACTTTGTTTCCATGCCCCCCGGGAAACCATCTCTTTGGGGGCTTTCTTTAACCACACCCTCCCACCCCCAACCCCCCTTTCCCCCCAAATTTGATCTCTTTTTCACGTCCCGGGTTCCTGACAAATCTTTTTTTTTTGGTTTCCGGCCTTTTTTTGTAGCATCTAAAAACTCTCATTTTATGCACCATGGCATGTGGACACTTTGGGCCCCCGCCCTTTTTCCCGTCCCCTGGGGGTTTTTCTTATTTTAATTTTTTTTCCAGTCCCCGGGGAGGATTTTCTTTTTTTTCCTTTCCCCTGGGTTTTTCTTTTTTTTGGCCAGCCCCCTTTTGGGTTTTACCCTTTTTTGGGGTTTTCCTGCCTTTTTTAAAAGTTTTCGGGGGGTTTTTGGGGTTCGGGTTCAAAGCCCCCTTTTTTTGGTTTTTCACTTGTTTTTTGGGCCCCGGGAAGGGTTCTGTCTATTTTAGGAGCCCCTACTTTTGTTCTAAATGGTCGCCCTACTTTATAGCTCCCAAACTTTTTTTAAAAAATTGGGGTCAATTTTAAGTTTTTTCCCTACTTGTTTTTCTAAATGGTCTGTCTACTTTTTTAGCTCCCAAACTTTTTTTCTAAAGGGGTCTGCCCTACTTTTACCCCCTATTTGTTTAAAATGGCCCGTCTACTTTAAGCCCCCAGGGGGTTTTTTCAAAAAGGGCTTCTATTTTATAGTTTTCCCACTTTGTTTCAAAGGGTCCTGTCTACTTTTTTTAGCTCCCACTTTTGTTTTTAAGGGTCTGTCAATTTTATAGTTTCCCTACTTGTTGTTCAAAATTGGTCTTCAAACTTTAACCCCCTATTTTGTTGTTCTAAAGGGTTGGTTTTTGTTCCTTTTAGCTCCCGACTTGGGGGTTCTAAAGGGTGGGGCCCACTTTTTATAGCCCCCTACTTGTTGTTCAAAATGGTCGCCCATTTTTTTAAGCCCCCATTTGTTTTTTCAAATGGCTGTCCCCTTTTATAGTTTCCCTACTTTTGTTCTAAATGGCCCTGCCCTTTTCTTTTTATAGCTCCCTACTTTTTCAAAATGGGTCTGCCACTTCATGTTCTTTAGCCCCCTACTTTTGTTCTAAAGGGTTTTTCCCCTATTTTATGCTCCCTACTTTTTTCTAAAGGGGCCGGTCTACTTTATGGGCTCCCTACTTTTTTCAAAAAGGGGCTGCCCTACTTTTGTTTTTTTAAGCCCCCCTACTTTTTGTTCTAATGGGGGGGCTAGTTTTAAGCCCCCCACGGGTTTTTTTCAAATGGTCTGTCTACTTTATACCCCACTTGTTTTCAAAAGGTCTGTCTACTTTTTCCTTAGGGGGGCTCCCTTTTTAACCTTGGTGGGTTCGGAAAGGTTTGGCCAAATTTTTTTAAAGGGGCCCCCCATTTTTTTTTTTTCAAAATTTTCTTCTATTTTTTAATTTTTTTCCCCAATTTTTGGGGGTCAAACCCCCCTTCCCTCCCCTTTTGCCCCCCCCCCCCCCCCCCCTTTTTTTTTTCCCCCCCCATTTTCTACCCCCTTCCAAACCCCCTTTTCCCCTCCAACCTTTTCCCCTTTTTCTTTACCCCCTCAGCCTTTTCCCTTTTCCGGGGGTCCTGGAGGGCTCCCCCCCCCTTTTGTTTTTTCTTTTTTTTCCTTTTTAAATTCCCTTTTTTCTTTCGCCTTTTTACTTTTCCCTCTCCCCCCCCACCCCCCTTTCCCCCTCCCCCCCCCCCCCCCACCCCTTTTTTTCCCCACCCCCCCCCCCCGGCCCTCCCCTTCCCCCCTCCCCCCCCCCTTTCCTTCCCCTTTTTTTTTTTTGTCCTTTTTTTTATGCCCTTTGTTAAAAAGGGGGTTTTTTTGTTTTTTTTTTTTTTGTCTTAATTTTTCCCTTCTCTCATGCCGCCTTCTATTTTTGCTTTCCCTTAACCCCCCCCCCCCCCCCCAACACCCCCCCCCGCGCCCCTTTTTAATTACCCTTTTTGCCTTTAAAAACCCCCCTTTTTCCCCTTGGGTTTCCCCGTCCCCCCCCCCCCCCCCCCCCCCCCCCCCCCTTTGGTTCCCCCCTTTTTTTGGGGGGGGATTGTGGAAAAAATGTTTTTGTTTTTTTTTAATTGGGTGTGTGTTTTTAAGATGTTTTTTTTTTGTTTGGGTGTTTTTGGTTTTGGTTTTTTTTGGGTTTGTTTTTTTTGGGGTTTTTGTGTGGGGGTTTGGTTTTGGTTTTGGTGTTTTTTGTTTGGTGTTATTTTGGGGTTGTGGGGGTTTTTGGTGTGTTGGGTGGTGGGTTTTGGGGTTTTTTGGGTGTTTTGTGTTTTGTGGGGTGTGTGTGTGTGTTTGTGGGGTGGTGTGGGTTGTGTTTTGGTGTTTTGGGGTGTTGTTGGGGTGTGTGTGTGTGTGTGTGTGTGTGGTTTTTTGGGGGGGTTTTTTTTTTTTTTGTTTTGTGGGGGGGGGGGGGGTGGCCCAAGCGGCGGGCTTTTTTTTTTTTTTTGGGGGTTTTTTTTTTTGGGGGGGGGGGGGGGGGGGGGGGGGGGGGGGGGGGGGAAAACCGAAAAACCTTTTAACCCTTGGGGGGTGTTTTGGGCGGGTCCCCCGGGGCGGCGGGCCCCTTTTTCCCCCCCCCCCTCCCCCCTTCCCCCCCCCCTTTTTCCCCCTTCCCCTACCCCTTTTTCCCCTCGGGGGTTCTCTTTCCCCCCCCCCCTCCCCCCCTTCTCCCCCCCCCCCCCCCCCCCCCCCCCTCCCTTGTAAATTTAAAAAAATGCTTTTTGGGTTATTTTTGTATCTTATTTTTTGGGTGTTTTCCCTTTTTGTTCATTTCCTTCCATATGCAACACACCCACTCCCTACCATCACCCCCTCCCCCTCCCCCTAAACCTCCCTTCCCCCCTCTTCTCTCTCTCATTCTCCACCTTCCCATTTTCCATTCTCTCCCTGTCTCTCCCCCCTTTTTTCTTTCTCCCCCCCCCCCCCCCTCTCTCTCCTCTCTCCCCCCCATCCCTCCCCTCGCTCCCCTCTCTCCCTCCCCCCTCCCCTCCCCTTTTTCCTCCTCCCTTTTTACCTACCCTCTTTCCTCGTGCCCTATTCCTCAAACCCCTCACCCCTCTCCCAACCGTCCCTCTTTTACTTCACCCACCACTTTGGCTTCAAAAGGGGGATATTGGAAATTTTTTATGTCTGTTTTTTTTTGGGGGCGCGGGGGGAAGGCTTTTTGGCCAAAAAATTTTCTTGCCCCGGTTTTTGTGTCGTGTTTTAAAATCTTTCGTTACTTCACACTTTGTTTTGTGTGCCGTTCTTTTTTGGGGTCTACTTCATGTTCCTTGTCGCCCCCAATTTTGTTGTTCTATAGGGTCTGCCCAACTTCATGTTCCTTATAGCTCCCTACTTTTGTTCTATATGGCCCTGCTACTTTATAGCTCCCTATTTGTTGTTCATAGGCTGCCCCTACTTTTTAACCCCCATACTTGTTGTTCAAAATTTGGGGGGGCTATTTTTATAGCTCCCTACTTTTTGGGTTCTAAATGGTTGTCTACTTTTTAGCCCCACTTGGGGCTAAATGGCCTGTCTACTTTAAGCTCCCAAACTTGTTGTTCAAAGGGTTCCTACTTATAGCGCCCTACTTTTTGTTTAAAAGGGTCTGTTTTATTTTTCATTTTTCCAAGCCCCATTTTGTTTTTCTAAATGGCCCTGTCTACTTCATGTCCTTTAAAGGGCCCCTATTTTGTTTTCTAAAGGGCCCGGTCTACTTCATTTTTCCTTATGTTTCCCCACTTTTTGGGGCTAAATGGTCTGTCACTTTTTACCCCCAAATTTTTTGGGGCAAAAATGGTCGGGCACTTTATACCCTCCCTTCTTGGGGGTTCAAAAGGGGCGGGTTCTACTTTTAGCTCCCAATTTGGTTTTTTCAAAAGGGTTTTGGCAGGATAAAAATTTTTTTTTCCCAATGCTAGGGGTTTCCCAAACCCCCCCCTTTGTAGGATCCTTAGGGTTCTGCCCAACTTGTGGTAAGAAACAGGTTTTGAAAGTGATTTTTCGTTATGTATTTTTTAAATTTCTTTTAATGAACACACGCCGCCCCCACGCACGCAGGCACCACGCACGCACGCACGCACCCACGCACGCAGAAACGCCGCAACCACCACCCCACACACACACACACCCCACACACACACAAACAAAACGCACACACACACACGCAGGGACGCATACACCACAAACGCATCCCAACATCCCACCCACGCGGGGCGCGCGCACGCACGACGCCCGCACGATAATTATTTTTTTTTAATAAACACACCACGCACGCACGTATGCATAAGGCCCGCACGCACGCACGCACCACAAACCACCACACACCCAAAACCACACACCCCGCGCGCGCGCGGGGCCCACGCACGCACGGGGCCCCGCACGCACGCCCGCACGCACGAAACGCAACGGCACGCCCCAAAAAGCATGCAAAAGCACATACCGCGGCGCGGCGGGGGGCCCGCAGGCACCACCCCACCAGCACGCCCCCGGCACGCACGCAAAACCCCACACACACACACACACCCACAGGGAGGCAAGCGTACACCCCTAAAAAACAGACAAATACCGGGGATAAAAAACCCAAAACGTCGTGATTAAAAATAAATGCCGGGTAATGCCTAAAAATTTGAAAAAGGGAGAAAACCTAAAGGAAAGCCCTAATCAAAACACCTTTTTGATTTAGGAAGAGGCAGCCCAGACCGACGGGGAACAGACAGCCACCCCAACCAGCCAGACAGACAGCCCGACAGACAGGCAGATAGAAAAGAAAAACTGAAGGAATTTTGGGAAACAAAATGCACGCTAATACAAACAGACCTTACACGATCGTCCAGAAAAGATTTCCCTTTGATAGAAAAGGGGAACGGAACCCAAATTAAAAACCGGCAAGGCAACGGGGAGAAATGATAAAAAAATTTTTGGGGGGGGGGGGGGGGGGGGGGGGGGGGGGGGGGGGGAATTTGGGGAAAAAAAAAAAAAAACCCAAATGAAAAAAGGAGACTGGGGGGTAAAGGGAAAAAAGGGAAGGGGGGAAAAGTTTCCAGAGGGGTTTTTCACCCAGGTATTCCAAAAGGGGTTCTTCGGGCCGGGTTTTGGGATTTTAGGTGAGATCAAGGGGGGGTGGTCTGATGTACAAGCCTCTTTCCCGGCAGAAAGTTTTTCCTGGCTGAAATTTTTCGGGAACGTTAAAATTATGATTTTTGGGGTTTTCAGCACTGAAAACCTATTCTGTTTTTTAACCTTCCTCCCGTAGTTCATTCTTTCAATTCATCTCTGAAGGATTTTAGGGTTTTAACGTTTTTTCCTTCCATCAAGGCTCTTTTTGGTCGGTGAGTTTGGGGGTTCACCCCCCCCTTTTGTACTTTCTTTTATCATTTATTCATGTTTTATTTATTCATTTCTTTGCTTTTTTTTGGTTTGTGTGTTTATTTATTTTTTTTTTTTTCTATTTTTTTTTTAAAATTTAAATATTAAATTCATTCATCACCTTTTTGTTCACTTTCATTTTTAATTTTTTTCCCCGATTTCGTTTTTCGGGAATTTCCATCAGTAATCTGCTAACAACTTACATGACAGGGCCTTTTTCGGGGTGTGTAACAGCAGCATTAGCGGGAATTTATAACCAAAGGGGAAAGGCGGCTGCACCTTTAGTAGCAACATAACAGCAGGTTTAAACAATAACTTTTTGTTTTTTTTTAGGCCAAATCTTGGGTACCTGTCGCGATCTATTTTTGTGTGTAAATAAAAGTTTTTCAAAATAAAAGTCTAAAGGATTCAATTATGATTAAGCCCAAAAATTTTAAAAAGGGAGGGGGACGGGGGAGAAAAGGAATTTAAAACCAATAAACCCTTTTGCAAACATGGACACAAAAAAACAGCAGCGCTAGCCCGATAGAATTTTTTTTTTTCTTTTTTTTTTTTTCCGTTTCTTTTCCTTTTTTCTTTATTTTTTTCTTTCTCCTTTCTTTTTCATCTTTTCCCCTTTCCTTTACCTTTTTCTCTCTTTTTTTATTTTTTTTTTTTCCCCCTTTCTTTCTTCTTTTGCTTTTTTTCTGTGTTTTTTTTTTTTTTTACCTCTTTTTTCTTTCTTTTTTCTTTTTCTTCTTTCTTGCTTGCTTTTTTTTGGTTCTTTTCCCTTCTTTTGTCTTTCTTTCTTTTTTTTTTTCCTTTTTTCTCTCTCCCTTCCTTTTCCTTTTTTTTTCTTTTTTTTTTTTTTTGGGGGGGGAGGGAGGGGGGGGGTTTTACGGGCAATGAAAAAAGTGTCGCCACAGCAAATATTACCCTCAAAAAAAAACCCTGAACCCGGGATCGCACGCCCCAAATAGACTTGAAATAAACTGTCCAGGGGAATAAATGAGAAAAAAAGGAAGAAGAAAAAGGGGAAAAGAAAAAAAAAAACAAAGTGGGAAAAGGGAAAAAGGAGGCGTCACCTTACTTTCTTAAGAAAGAAAAGAAAAAAAACGATATGAAAATGGAGGAGAAAAAGAGAGAGAGAGAGAAAAGAGAAGAGAACGAACGAACGAACGAACGAAATTTTGTTTTTTCGGGGAATATTGGAAAATAAGCAACAAGTGTTTTTTTTTACACTCAGCCCTGAGGCAAAAACAAAAATCCACAACAATAGTGCAAAAGTAAATTGTCTATATATGTATAGCCCAAAGAAAAGGAAGATGAAAAAGAAAAGAAGAAAAAGAAAAAAGAAAAAGAAGAAGAAGAAAAAAAGAAAAAGGGAAAAAGAAGAAGAAAAGAAGAAGAAAAAGGAAAAAGAAAAATATGAGAAACATAAATACGCAAATATAGGGGTACCCAACAAATTTACGCGACTAAAAAAAGGCCACGGGAAAGATAATTCGGTAAATCAAAAAAAGAAAAGAATAAGACAGACCCAATGCTATTTTTAACCGTAAATTTTTTAAAATAAACATTGACCCAATGAAAAAGGAAAATATTTACATACATATGAAAAAAAAGAAAAAGATAAAAAAATGCGGGGGTTAAATTTCGGAAAAACCCAACTTTTCTGACTTTTAATACTTATAAATTTTAACTCGGACTGAATACTAGGGAACTTTTAAAAATGGTTTTCATTTTTCAAATAGAAGGGTTTTTTTCCCTTTAAAAAAATTTTTTTTTTTTTTTAAAAAAAAAAAAAAAAAAAAATTTTAAAAAAAAAATTTTTTTGGTTTTAGGGGGGTTTTTTTGTTTTTTTAAAAATTTTTTTTTAAATTTTGGGGTTTTTTTTTTCCTTTAAAAATTTTTTAAAAAAATTAAATTTAAAAAAGGGAAAACCTAATTTTAATTTTAAAATTTTTTTTTTTTTAAAAAAAATTTTTAAAACCCTTTTTTGGGGCCCCTTTTTGGGGGTTTTTTAAAAAAGGAATAAAAACCAAAAAGGGGGGGAAAAAAAAGGGGGTTTTTTGAAAATTTTTTTTTTTAAAAATTTTTTTAAAATTTTAAAAATTTTAAAAAAAAATTTTTTTAAAAAAGGGGGGGGGAAAAAACCCCAAAAATTTTTTCAATTTTAAAAACCAAATTTTTTTTTTTTTTTTAAAAGGGGTTTTAAAAATTTTTTTTTTTTTAAAGGGTTTTTGGGGTTTTTTTTTTTTCGGGAAAAAAAAAGGGGGGGTTTTTTTTTTTTTTTGGGGGGAAATTAAATTTTTTAAAAGGTTTTTTTTAAAAAAAAAGGGGAAAAAAAAGGGGGGGGGGAGGGGGGGGGGGGGAAAAAAAAAAAAAAGGGGGGGGGTTTTTTTTTGTGGGGAAAAAAAGGGGGGAAAAGGGGGGGGGGTTTTTTTTTTAAAAAAAAAAAAAGGGGCCCAAAAAAGGGGGGCCCCGGGGGGAAAAACCCAAAAAATTTTTTGGGGAAAAATTTTGGGGGGGGAAAAAAAAAAAAAACCCTTTTAACCAAATTTTTTAAAAATTTTTTTTTTTTAAAAAGGGGGGGTTTTAAAAAAAATTTAAAAAAAAAAGGGGGCCCGGAAAACCAAAACCCAAACCCAAAATTTAAAAAATTTAAAAAGGGGGCAAGGGTTTTTAAAAACCCCCAAAAAAGGGGGGAAAAAAAAAAATTTAAAAAATTTTTTTTTTTAAAAAGGGGGGGCCGGGAAAAAAAAATTTTTGGGAAAACCTTTTTTTTCCCCAAAAAAAAAAAAAATGAACCTTTTTTTTAAAAATTTAAAAAAAAACCCCAAATTTAAAAATTTTTAAAAGGGAAAAAAAAAAAAAAAAAATTAAAAAAAAAAATTCCTTTTTTTTTTTTAAAAAAAAAAAAAAAAAAAAAAAAAAAACCCTTGGGGGAAAAAAATTGGGGGCAAAATTTTTTTTTGGGTTTTTTTTTCCCCAAAAAACAAAAGGGAAAAAACCCGGGGGTTTGGGGGGAAAAAGGGGGGAGGGGGAAAAGGGGGGGGAAAGGGGAAAAAAAAGGGGGGGGGGGGGGAAAAAGGGGGGCCCCCCCAAAAAAAAAACCCCGGGGAAAAAACGGCAAAAACCCCCAAAAAAAAAAATTTTCCCCTTTTTTTTCCCGGCCCCCTTTTAAAAAAAGGGGAAAGGGGGGGGGTAATTTTTTTGGGGGGGGCTTTTTTTTCCCAAGGGAAAAAAAAGGGGGGGGGGGGTTTTTTTTTCCCAAAAAAAAAAAATTAAAAAAGGGTTTTAAAAAAAATGGAAGGGCCCCAAAAAAAGGGGGAAAAAATTTTTTAAAAAAAGGGGGGGGGAAAAAAAAAAAAGGGGGGGAAATTTTTTTTTCTTTTGGGGGGGGGGGGGGTTTTTTTTTTTTTTTTTCCCCCGGGGGGGGGGGGGAAAAAAAAAGGGGGGGGGGGGGGGGGGAAAGGGGGGGGGTTTGGTTTTGGGGGGAAAAGGGGGGTTGGGGGGGGAAAAGGGGGGGAATTTGGGGGGGGGGGAAAAAGGGGGGGGGGGGGGGGGGAAAAAAAAAAAAAAAAATTTTTAAAAAAAAAAAAAAGGAAAAAAAAAAGAAAAAAACCAAACCCAAAAAAGAAAGAAAAAAAAAAGGGGGGGGGGAAAAAAAAAGGGGGGGGGGGAAAAACGGCCCCCCCGGGGTTGGCCCCCCCCCCCCCACCCCCCCCCCCCCCAAAACCCCCCCGGGAAAAAACCCCCCCCCCCCCCGGGGGGGGGGGGCAATAAAAAAAAAAGGGGGGGAAAAAAAAAATTTTTTTAAAAAACCCCCCAAAAAAAAAGGGCCTTTTAAAAAAAGGGGTTTTTTTTTTAAAAAATTTTGGTTTTTTTGGGGAAAAAAAAGTTTTTTTTTTTTTTTTTTTTCCTTTTTTCCCAAAAAGGGGGGGAAAAAACCCCCCGGGGAAAAAAAAAAAAGGAAATTTTTTTTTTTTTGGGGGGGGGGGGCCCCCCCCCAAAAAACCCCAAAATTTTTTAAAAAGGGCCCCCTTTTTTTTCCCTTTTTTTTAAAAAAAAAAGGGGGGGGTTTTTTTTTTTTTAAACCCCGGGGGTTTTTTTTTTTTTTCCCCCCCCGGGAAAAAGGGGCCCCCAAAAAAAGGGGGCCCTTTTTTGGGGGGGGTTTTTGGACTTTTCCTTAAAAGGGGGAAAATTTTTCCCCGGGGGAAAAAAAAAAAACCCCCCCCCCAAAAAAAAAAAATTTTTTGGGGTTTTTAAATTTTTTTAAAAGGGGGGTTTTTGGGGAAAAAGGGGAAAAAAAAAAAAAAGGGGAAAAAAAAAAACCCCAAAAAATTTTTTTAAAAAATTTTTTAAAATTTTTTTTTGGGGGGAAAAACCAAAAAAAAAAAAAAGGGCCCCCCCCGGGAAAAAAAGGGGGGGAAAAGGGGGAAAAAAGGGGGGGGGAAAAAAAAAAAAAAAAAAAAAAGGTTTTTTTTTGGGGTTTTTAAAAAAAGGGGAAAAATTTTTTTTTTTGGGGCCTTTCGAGATGGCCCCCCCGGGGGCCCTTTTTTTGGGGGGGAAAATTTTTTTAAAAAAAACCCTTTTTGGGGTTGGCCCCCAAAAAGGGGGGGGGAAAAAAAAAAGGGGGGGGTTTTTTTTAAAAAAAAAAAAAAAAAGGTTTTAAAAAAAATTTGGGGGGGCCCCGGGGGGGAAAAAGGGTTTCCCCCCGGGGTTTTTTTTTCCCCTTTTTTTTCCCCGGGGTTTTTTTTTTTTCTTGCCCCCCCTTTTTCCCCTTTTTTTTTTAAAAATTCCCCCTTTAAAAAAATTTTAAAAAAAAAAAAAAAAGGGGGGGGGGGGGGGGGAAAAAAAAAGGGGGAAGCCCAAAAAGGGGGTTTAAAAAAAAAAAAGAAGGGAAAAGGGGGAAAAAAAAAAAGAAAAGGGAAAAAAAGGGGAAAAAAAAAAAAAAAAAAAAAAAAAGGGAAAGGGGAAAAAGGGAAAACATTTTTCCCTTGTTACAAAAGGGGCCCGGGGGAAACCCCTGGGGGGGAAACCCGGGGGGAAAAAAAAAAAAAGCCCGGTTTAAAAAAATTAAAAAAATTTTTTTTTTTGGGGGGAAAAAACCAAAAAAAAAACGTTCCCCCCCCCAAAAAAAAAAAAAAAAAAGGAAAAACCCCGGGGGGGAAAAAGGGGGGGGGAACCCAAAGGAAGGGGAAAAAACCCAAAGGGGCCCCCCGGGGGGGCCCCGGGGGGCCTGGGGGGGGGCAAAAAAACCCCCAAATTCCCGGGGTTTTTTTTTTTTTTTTTAAAATTTTAAATTTTAAGGGGGAAGGGTTTTTTTTTTTCCCGGGGCCCCTTTGGGCCGGGGGGGGGGTTTTTTTTTAAAGTTTTTTGGGAAAATTTTTTGGGGGGGGGGGTTTTTGGTTTTTCCCGGGGGTTTTTTTTTTTTGGTTTTTTTTTCCTTTTTTTCCCCCCTTTTTTTTTTTTTAAAATTTCCAAAAGGGGGGGGGGGTTTTTTTTCCCGGGGGAAAAAAAGGGGTTTTTTTTGGGGGGGGGTTTTTTTGGGAAACAAAATTTTTTTTTTTTTCCCCAAAATTGGGGGGGGGGGCCCTTTTTTAAAAAAAACCGGGGCCCCAAAAAAGGGAAAAAAAAAAGGGGTTTTTTTTTTCCCTTTTTTGGGGGGGCCCCCCCAAAAACCCTTTTTTGGGGGCCCCCCAAAAAAAACCCCTTTTTTTTTCCCAAAAAAAAGCAATAAAAAAAGGGGGGAAAAAAAAACCCAAAAAAAAAAACCCAAAAAAAACCCCTTTTGGGTTTTTAAATTTTCCAAAAAAAACCCCCCCCTTTTTTTTGGGGGGGGGGGGGGGAAAGGGCAACCCAAAGGAAAGGGGTTTTTTGGGGGGTTTTTTCCCCCCCCCCCCCCCCGGGGAAGGTTTTGTGGGGCCCTTTTTTGGGGGGGGGGCTTTTTTTTGGAAATGGGGCCCCCTTTAAAAAAAGGGGGGGGGGGGGGGGGCCCCCAAAAAAAAAAAAAAACCCCCCAAAAAACCCCCCAAAAAAAAAAAAAAAGGGGGAAAAAAAAATAAAAAAAAAATTAAAAAAAAAAAAATTTTTTCCCGGGGGGAAAAAAAAAAAATTTAAAAAAAATTTTTTTCCCCCAAAAAGGGGTTTAAAAACCCCCAAAAAAAGTTTCCCCCAAAAAAACCCCCCGGGGGGTTTTTTTAAAAAAAAAAAGGAATTTTTTTGGGTTTTTGGGGTTTTTTTTCCCCCTTTTTAAAAAAAAATTTTTGGGGGGGTTTTTTTTTCCTTTTTAAATTTTTTGGGGTTTATTTTTTTTTTTGTTTTTGGGGTTTTTTTTAAAAAAAAAATTTTTAATTTTGTAAATTTTTTTAAAACCCAAAAAAAAAAATTGGGGCCCCTTTAAAAAATTTTTTGGGGGAAGGGGGGGTTTTTTAAAAAAAATTGGGGAAAGCAATAAAAAGCATTGTTCCAAGCGTACTCCAACCGCCTTAGAACTGTCTTTTCACCAAAGAAAAACCACAAACAGACAATAGGGACCTCTTTCAGAAACTAAAACTTCACACTTGCAGAGCATGCCCAAACAAATTATTCACGGTGTTTGCTGTAAAGTGTTTGTATCGAATGTCATGTACATCCCAACACTGTATAAGCGCATGTTTCATGGTGAGTGGCCCAATATATAGTACTCTCTATGGAGCTCCCGAACTCTTTTAAAGACGCCAGTGTATGTTAACAGGAACGGCTCGTGTGTAACTGGCACAAGTTCTTTTTAAGGCCATTTGTGGCAGATGTATTAATGTCATGTCAACATGTACGCCACATTTGTATATCCTACTTATGCAGGCATATAAATAGGTACATAACACACACACACACACACACACACACACACACACACACACACACACACACACACACACACACACATTCCACACACACACACACACCCAAAAAAAAAGAAATGAATGAAAGAATAAATAAGTAAACAAATATAGAAACAAACGTACAAACAAATAAATATGTTAATGAAAAAACATGTACATTAAAGAAAATTGAAGTAAACAGACCTGAAATGTAAGCAAATAAGATTTCACACATAGAGGATGGACAGAACTGAACGCAAAACAAATCAATGTTTCCTTTGCAGATAGAAAGAACGCCTTCTTCCTTGCGCTGAACCCTAAACGATCTGAAGCGATCAAAGCTAAGTGAATTTTCGTTGTTTTATTCGTTTATATATCACCAGACGAAGACCTAAGAGGTCGAAACGCGTCGTGTTTTGTCTTGTGACTCGTTTGTCCACGTTCTCTGGGCGGTTCGCTAACATTTATTTAAGATTTGTTTAGATTTCCGCCTGCAGTCGTCTCGCTTTGCAACTAGATCTACAATATTTGACTTTGAACCTGTGACAGTTGCTGTTGTCAAAGAAGTCATCGACAAGACTGTTACCAAAACTTGTGTACTGGATCCTCTTCCATCTACTTTATTATCTGCATGCATGGATGTTTTGTTGCCATATATCACTAGGTGGTAAATGAATCTCTCACTTCTGGTTGTTTCCCACCTGCACTGAAAGCTGCTGTTGTCCGACCTCTTTTGAAGAAACCCTCTCTTGACCCTGAAAACATAAAAAATTATCGACCTGTCTCCAACTTGTCTTTTCTTTCAAAGATAATTGAAAAGATAGCACTTCTCCAACTCCAAAACCATCTTGACCAAAACAACTTGCTCTATTCGTTGCAGTCCGCCTATCGCACTGGACACAGTACAGAAACTGCTCTGCTGAAAATAATAAACGATCTTCTCTCTGCTCTCGATAACGGTCAGGTTTCACTGCTCTCTCTTCTTGACTTGTCCGCTGCCTTTGATACCATTGATCACTTCCACCCTCCTCACTAGACTTCAACATACTTTTGGCATCTCTTCTCACGCTTTGGCATGGTTTTATTCTTACCTTTCTGGTCGAACCCAAATTGTCTCTGTCAATGGTTTTTCTTCAAGCTCTGCTGACTTGAATTATGGTGTTCCCCAAGGCTCTGTCCTTGGTCCCATTCTGTTTGTTCTATATACCCAACCCATCTCTGATATTGTAGCCCATCATGACATTTCACACCACTGCTTCTCTGATGACAATCAAATCTACATTTCTGGTGACATTTCTTTCCTCTCCTCCATCATCGATCGCTCACAGCTCTGCATCTCTGACATAAAGGCATGGATGACTTGCAACAAACTTCAGTTAAACAATGACAAAACTGAACTGATCTTCATTCTCCCCAAAACGGCTCATGTCTACAATCTCTGTTCCTTCTCTGTCCAACTTGGTACCTCTCTCATTCAGACCTCTACCACTGTGCGAAATCTAGGCGTTGTACTTGATCAGACACTCTCTTTTCAAAATCAGATTTCTTCTATCTGCCGTGCTTGCTACCGGAGCTTCGGCGAATCAGTTCTGTGCGCCACCTTCTGTCTGAAGAAGCCACCAAGACTCTGGTTTCTGCTTTCATTCTTTCAAGACTTGACTACTGTAATTCTCTTCTTGCTGGCTGTCACACAGAATCTTCTTGCAAAATTGCAGAAAGTTCAAAATATATGCTGCTCGCCTGTCTCGAAATCTCCGAGAACCTCTCATTTTCTCCCTTGCTTAAATCTTTGCACTGGCTTCCTGTTGAAAAACGCATCAAGTACAAACTTTCTTTGCTCTGTTACAAGGCATTGGATGGCCTCGCTCCATCTTACCTCTCTAAACTTCTGTCGACCTATACTCCTTCTAGACAGCTTCGCTCTTCCTCTGACACTCGCATTCTGCAGATCCCTCGTTTTCGGGCCAGAACACTTGGTGAACGTTCTTTTTCTTTTCAGGCTCCTTCCTGCTGGAACAATCTCCCTTCTGCACTCCGAAACTCAAACAGTCTTTCTTCTTTCAAGTCCTCTCTCAAACAACTCTCTTCAAAACATTATCTTTCTGCCCCTTCGCTGGTGTGTGGTGTGTGCGTGGTTGTGTGTGTGTGTGTGTGTGTGTGTGTGTGTGTGTGTGTGTGTGTGTGTGTGTGTTGTGTGTGTGTGTGTGGTGTGTGTTGTTGTGTGTGTGTGTGTGTGTGTGTGTGTGTGTGTGTGTGTGTGTGTTGTGTGTGTGTGTGTGTGTGTGTGTGTGTGTGTGTGGGGTGTGTGTGTGTGTGTGTGTGTGTGTGTGTTAGGGCTTATTGCTGTAAGCGCTTAGGGCTTTTGTTTAAGATTAAGCGCACTAAATGTTCCTTATTATTATATTATTAATAATATTTAATCTCGGATCTGTTCATTATTTGAAGCAATTGTCGACTTTTGGGTTGTTGTTTTTATATTTCACAGGATCTACAGACGTTTGAAGAGGTCTC
>CM031617.1:1031973-1049473 GCA_018398815.1 Conus ventricosus
AGGAAACATGGTTTTGTTTCATATTTTTTGTTTGCATTTTTAAATTAAAGGTTCAAATACTGATTGCATGCAGGGAGAGAGAGAGAGAGAGAGAGAGAGAGAGAGAGGGGAGAAGAGGGGAAAAGGGGAGAGAGAAAAACGAGACAGAAAAAGACAGACAAAACAGGGCAAACAAGACAAGAAAGACAGGCCCCAGTTTACATGATCCCTTTTTCAGAAAGCCCTTTAAAGAAAACGAGTTTTTAAACCCAAAGCCATTTTCATTAAAAGACAAAAGTTGGGGGGCCCAGATAACAAAAAATTTAAGGAAAGGAGAAAAAAAGACATTTTCCCGGAGGATCCCTTTTTTAAATTTTTTTTTTTTCCCCAACCCACCCCAACCCCCCCCCCCCCCCTTTTCTTTTGGGGGGCTAGGCTCCCGGGCAGGACCACCTGATAGAGATCAAAAGGGGGTTTTAAAACCGTGACCCGATAGAGTCAGAAGGGGGTTTTTACCGTTTTAACGTAAATTTGGGCCCTGTTCCCCCCTGTCCCCCTGCTCATGTGGGACTTTTTGGCCCCCAGGGGGTTTTAAATTTTCCCCTGATAATGAATGGGGAGAGTGACGGAGGGAATCAGTGAAAAAACAGACGGAGAGAGAGAGGGGAGGGGGGGGGAGAGAGAGACAGAGACAGAAAAAGACAAAGAGAAAAAAGAGGGGGGGACAGACAGAGAGGCAAGCCCGAAAAGGCAAAACAGAGAGGCAGGCAAGGCCCCCAAAAGAGAGAGAGAAGAGAGAGAGAGGAAGGGCAGAGAACAGAGACAACGACAGAAAAAAGAGAAAAAACGGAAAAAAGGGACAGACAGAAAAGAGGCAAAAGAGAGGCAAAACAGAGGCAAACAAGGGGAGAGGAGAGGACAGGACAGAGACAGACAAAGAGAAAGACAGAGAGAGGGAAAAGACAAAAGAGGGGAAAAAAAAAGGAAACAAAAGGCAGCGGGGGAAAGAGAGAGAGAAAGAGAGAGAGGACAGAGACAGGGGCAAAGGGAAAAACAGAGAGAGGGCATACGAGGGAGAGAGAGAGAGGGGTGAGAGAGAGAGAGGGGGAGAGAAGGGGGGGAAGAGAGAGAGAGGGGAGAAAGAGGAAAAGAGAGAGGAGATTTCCCCTCGGGATTTTTAGCTAACGCCCCTCGCATTTCCCGTCAGGGACGCTATTATCTGGCCCAAAGAAGAGAGAAACGCGAGCCTTTCGATGGGGACACGGTTAAATTTAGCAACCCTTTTCAAGATCGTTGGTTTTTGAGGTCGTTTAGAGCTATGAGCGTGTGTTTTTGTCATCGTTGCAACCGTTCAAGATGTTGGTGTTGAGGGGTCGTTTTGAGCTTGAGCGTGTGTTTCTGTCACGATAGCAACCGGCAAGATCGTTTTTTGGGGTTGAGGCGCGTTTAGAAACTTTTGAGGTGTGTTTCTGTCATTTGTACAACCGTGCAAGATCCCTTCGTGTTGAGGCTCGTTTAGGCTAAGAGCGTGTTTCTGTCATCGATAGCAACCGTGGGAAGAAACGTTGGGGGTTTTAGGCCCTTTTTGAGCTTTTGGGGCGTGTTTCTGTCATCGATAGCAACCCCTGCAAAAGATCGTTTTGGGTTTTAGGCTCGTTTAGAGCTATGAGGGGTGTTTTTTGTCATCGAGAGCAAAACCCGGGGAAGATCGTTGGGTTTGAGGCTCGTTTTTGTATGAGCGTGTGTTTTTTTCATCGAGGAACCGTGCAAAATCGTTGGTTTTTCGGGCTCGTTTTAGAGCTATGGCGTGTTTTTTCATCGATTGCAACCGGCCCAAAACGTTGGGGTCCCCCCCGGGGTCCCTTTTGAGCTTTGAAACGGTTTTTTGTCAAACGATAGCAACCGTGCAAAAATCGTTTTTGGTTTAAAGGGTCGTTTTGGCTATGAGCGGTTTCTGTCTTTGGGTAAAACCGTGCAAGATCGGTGGTGTTTAGGCTCGTTTGAGTATGACGTGTTTTGTCATCGTAGCAACCCCTGCAAAATCTTTGGGGTTGGGGGGCTCCCTTTAGAGCTAAGAGCGTGTTTTTTTTGTCATCGATACAACCGTGCAAGAAACGTTTGGGGTTAGGCTGTTTAGAGCTTAGCGTTTTTTGTCCCTCCCAAAGCAAACCCTGAAGATCGTTGGGGGTTTTAAAGGGTCGTTTTTGAGCTATGAGCGTGTTTCCCGTCACGAATTTGCAAACCCTGCAAGAAACCCTTTTGGGGTTGGGGGTCGTTTAGAGCTATGAGCGTTTTTTCTGGCACGTTAGAAAACCCTGCAAGGGTCCCTTGGGGTTGAGGCTCGTTTTGGGGCATGACGTGTTTCTGTTTATCGTTTGCAACCGTGCAAAAATTTGTTTGGGGTTTTAGGCTCGTTTAGAGCTATGAGCGTTTTTTTCTGGGCATCGATAGCAACCCTGCAAGATCGTTGGGTTGAGGCCCCTTTTGGCTTTTGAGGTGTTTCTGGCATCGATAGCAAACCCTTTCAAAAATCGGTTTGGGGTTGAGGGTCGTTTTTTTTTTTCAATGAGCGTGTTTTGACATCCCATAGCAAACCCGGGAAAATGTTGGGTTTTTGGCCGTTTGAGCTATAACGTGTTTCTGTCAAACGATAGCAACCGTGCAAGATCGTTGGTGTTTAGGCTCGTTTTGAAACTTTTGAGCGTGGGGGTTTTTTGTCATCGATAGCAAACCGGGGGCAAGATCGTTTGGTTTTTGAAAGGGTCGTTTAGGGGCTATAGCGTGTTTTGTCATCGTAGCAAAACCCTGCAAGATCGTTGGGGTTTAGGCCTTTGTTTAGGCTATTAGCGTGTGTTCGTCATCGATGCAACCGTGCAAGATCGTTGGTGTTGAGGTCCCTTTTTGAGCTATGGGGCGTGTGTTTCTGTCATCGATTGCCAAAGTGCCCAAAATCGTTTGGGGTTGAGGCTCGTTTAGAGCAGAGCGGGGTGTTTCTGTCACGATAGCAACCCTGCAAGTTTGTTGGTGTTTAGGGTCGTTTGAGCTATGAGCGTGTTTCTGTCCCCGATTTGCCCAAACCCTGCAAGGGTCGTTGGGGTGAAAGGGGTGTTTGAGCTATGAGCCCTGTTTCTGTCATCGATTGCAACCGTGCAAAATCGTTTTGGGGGTTGGGTCGTTTTGAGCTATGGCGTGTGTTTTTTGCATCGATTTAAAACAATCGTGCAAGATCGTTGGGGTTTTTAGGGGTCGTTTAGAGTAGAGCGTGTTTCTTTCATCGATAGCAACCGGGAAGGGTCGTTGGTGTTTAGGCTCGTTTTTTAGTATGAGCGTGTTTTTGTCCCTCGAAGCAACCGTGCAAGGGTCGTTTGGGGGTTGAGGCTCGTTTAAAAGCTATGAGCGTGTTTTTTGTCATCGATAGAACCCCTGCAAAATTTGTTGGTTTGGAGGCTCGGTTTTTGGGGCTATGACGTGTTTTGTCATCGATGCAGCCGTACAAGAAAAGTTGGTGTTTTTAGGCTCGTTTAGAGCTTTGGGTGTTTCTGTCACGAAACAAACCCTGCCCAAAATTTGTTTGGGGGTTGGGCTCTTTTTGAAACTAAAGGGGTTTTCTGTCTTTGATTTTCAACCGTGCAAGATCGTTTTGTTGAGGCTCGTTTTTTTTTCTATGAGCGTGTTTCTTTTCACGATAAAACCCGGGAAGATCGTTGGGGTTTAGGGTGTTTAGAGCTATGAAACGTGTTTCTGTCTTTGATAGCAACCGTGCAAGGGTTCCCTTTTGGGGTTTTGGGGTCGTTTTTGGCTATGAGCTTTTCTGTCATCGTTTGGGAAACCCCTTGCAAGGTTTGTTGGTGGTTTAGGGTCGTTTAGAGCTATGAGCGGGTTTTGTCCCCGATAGCAACCGTGCAAGGAAAAGGGTTTGGTTGGGTTTGGGGGCGTTTAGGTATGAGCGTTTTTTCTGTCATTCCCATAGCAAAAACCCGGCCCAAAATCGTTTGGTTTTTGAGGCTCGTTTTAGAGCTATGGGGCGTGTTTCTGCATCGATAGCAACCGGCAAGATCGTTGGTTGGGCTCGTTTAGAGCCCATGAGCGTGTGTTTCTGCATTGATAGGGAACCGCCAAAATCGTTGGTTTTAAGGGTCGTTGAGCTATGAGCGTGTTTCTGTTATCGTTAGCAACCGTTTCAAGATCGTTGGGGTTTAGGCCGGTTTTTGGGGCTATGAGCGTGTTTCTGGGCACGATAAACAAACCCTTGGGAAAATCGTTGGGTTAGGGCTCGTTTAGAGCTAAAGAGGGGTGTTTTTGGAAACGATAGCAAAACCCGGGAAGTTTGTTGGGGGTTTAGGCTCGGGGTTTGAGCTATGAGCGTGTTTTGTCATCGTAGCCAAACCCTGCAAGATCGTTGGTTTTTAGGCTCGTTTAGGCTATGGCGTTTTCTGTCATGATAGCAACCGTGCAAAACGTTGGTGTTGGGGGTCGTTTTTGAGCTATGAGCGTGTTTTTTGTCATTTGATAGCAACCGTGCATGATCGTTGGTGTTGAGGGGTCGTTTTAAACTAAGAGCTGGTTTTTGTCATCGATAGCAACCCTGCAAGATCGTTGGTGTTGGGCCGGGTTTTGAGCTATGGCGTTTTTTCCGTCATCGATGCAAACCCTGCAAGTTTTGTTGGTGTTTGGGGTCGTTTTGAGCAATGACGTGTTTTTTTGGGCATCGATAAACAACGTGCAAGTTTGTTGGTGTTGAGGGTGTTTTGAGTAGAGCGTGTTTCTGTTTATCGATAGCAACCCTGCAAAATCGTTTGGGGTTGAGGGGTTTTTTAGAGCTTGACGTTTTTTTGTCATCGATAGCAACCGTGCAAATCGTTGGTGTTGGGGGCTCGTTTTTAGCCCATTAGCGGTTTTTTGACATCGATAGCAACCGTGCCCAAAATCTTGGTGTTTTAGGCCGTTTTGACTAAAAAACGTGTTTCTGTCATCGATAGGGAAACCCTTTCAAGGGTCGTTGGTTTTTTTGGGGGCCCTTTAGGGGCTATGGACGTGTTTTGTCATCGATAGCAAAAAGGGAAGATCGGTTTTTGTTTAGGCTCGTTTTGAGCTATGAGCGGGGTTTTCTGGGCATCGATGCAACCGTTTCAAATCGTTGGTGTTGAGGCTCCTTTTGGGGGCTATGGGGGGTGTTTCTGTCATCGATAGCAACCGTGCAAAAATGTTGGGGTTGAGGCTCGTTTAAGCCCCTTTACCCTTTTTGTTTCCCGTCCCTCCCATACAACCGTTTCAAAATCGTTGGTTTGAGGTCGTTTAGAGCTATGAGCGTGGTTTCTGTCTTTGATAGCAAAAACCCTGCAAGTTTGGTTTGGGGTTGAGGCTGTTTTGAGCTATGACGTGTTTTTTTGTCATCGATTGCAACCGGGGCAAAATCGTTGGGGTCGGGCTCGTTTAAAAGCCATGAGCGTGTTTCTGTCATCGATAGCCCAAACCCTGGGAAAATCGTTGGTGTTTTGGGGTCGTTTTAAAAGGGTATGACGTGTTTTTTCTGTCCAAACGTTTGCAACCGTGCAAAATCGTTTTGGGGCGAGGGTCCCTTTTGAGCTATGAGCGTGTTTCTGTCCGTTTGCAAACCCCTGCCCGATCGTTGGGGTTTGGGGGCCCTTTTAGAGCTATAGCGGGTTTTTTAAACGATAGCAACCCTGCAAGAAAAATTGGTGTTGAGGCCTTTTTTTTGAGCTAAGAGCCCTGGGTTTGGGCATCGATAGCAAAACCCGGGAAATAGTTGGTGGGTTCTCGTTTTTGAGCTAAAGAGCGGTTTCTTTTCATTTGATAGCCCGTACAAGAACGTTGGTGGGTTTAGGCCCCGTTTAGGTATGAGGGTTTCTGTCTTTGATACAAACCCTTCAAGATCGTTGGTGTTGAGGCTCTTTTTTTTTCTAAAAGCGGGGTTTTTTGTCACGATAGCAAAACCGGCAAGTGTTTTGGTTTTTGGGCCGTTTAAAAGCTATGAGGTGTTTTTTTGTCATCGATAGCCAACCGTGCAAGATCGTTGGTGTTGGGCTCCCTTTTGAGCTTTTGAGGTGTTTCTGTCATCGGGTAGCAAAAATGCAAGGTTTGTTGGTGTTGAGGCTGTTTAGAGCTATGAGCGTGTTTATTTATCGTGGGGAAAAAAGTGCAAGATCGTTTTGGGGGTTGGGGTTTGTTTTGAGCTATACGTGTTTCGTCCCTCGATACAAAAAGTTTGGGAAGATGTTTTGGGGTTGAGGGGCGTTTAGAAGGGTATGAGCTTTTTTTCTGTCATCCGGGTAGCCCAAAAGGGCAGATCGTTGGTGTTTTGGGGTCGTTTTGAGCTATGGGGCGTGTTTCTGTCCTTTGATTAAAAACCGGCAAAATCGTTGGTGTTTAGGGTCTTTTTGAGCTATGAGCGTGTTTCTGTCATTGATAGCAACCGGGCCCGTTTGTTGGGGTTGAGGCTCGTTTAGAGCTATGAGCGTGTTTTTGTCATCGTTAAACCCGTGCAAGTTTGTTGGTGTTTAGGCCGTTTTTTGAGCTTGAGGGTGTTTCGGGGCATCGATAGCAACCCTGCAAGTCGTTGGTGTTAGGCTCGGTTTTGAGGGTATGAGCGGGGTTTCTGTCATCGATTTGCAAAACCCTTTCAAGGGTCGTTGGTGTTGAGGGTCGGTTTTGAGTTTTGTTGGGGGTGTTTCTGTCATCGTAGCAAACCGTTTCAAGATCCCTTTGGGTTTTTGAAAGGGTCGTTTTGAGCTATGAGCGTGTTTCTGTCATTTGTTTTTAACCCTGCAAATCGTTGGGGGTTGAGGCCGTTTTGAGCATGAGCGTGTTTTCTGGCATCGAACAACCCCGGGAAGATCCCTTGGTGTTGAGGGCCCTTTAGAGCATGGCGTTTTTTCTGTTTTTCGATAGCAACCCTGCAAGATTTGTTGGTGTTAAGGCTCGTTTTGAGCTATGAGCGTGTTTCTGGGGCATCCCATAGCAACCGTCAAAAATCGTTGGTGTTGAGGCTCTTTGGGGCTTTGAGCGTGTTTTTTTGGGCATCGATAGCAACCCGGGAAGTTTGTTGGTTTGAGGCTCGTTTTGAGCTAAGAGGGTTTCTGTCATCCCATTTGCAACCGTGCCCGTTTTTGGTGTTTGGGCTCGTTTAGGGGGCTTTGAGCGTGTTTTTGGGCATCGTTTTTTAAAAAGGCAAAATCGTTGTTTTTTGAGGTTTTTGATATGGGGCGTGTTTCTGTCCCTCGATAGCAAAACCCTGCAAGAACGTTGGGGTTGAGGTCCCTTTAGAGTATGAGCGGGGTTTTGTCATCGATAGCAACCCCTGCAAAAATCGTTGGGTGTTGGGGCTCGTTTTAAAAGGGTAGGGGCGTGTGTTTTTGTCATCGATAGCAAAACCGTGCAAGATTTGTTGGGGGTTGAGGCGCGTTTAAAATATGGGTGTGTTTTTTTGTCATCGATTGCAACCGTGAAGATCGTTCGTGGTTTTGGGGTCTTTGAGCAAAGAGCGTGTTTCTGTCACGATTTGCAAACCCTGCAAAAATTTTTGGTGTTGGGCCTCGTTTAGAGCTATGAGGGGTTTTTTGTTCATCGATAGCAACCGTTTCAAGATCGTTGGTGTTGAGGCCGTTTAAAAGGGTATGAGCGGGTTTTTGTCATCGAGGGGCAAACCCTGCAAGATCGTTTGGGGTTGAGGCCCCGTTTGAGCTTTTGAGCGTGGTTTTTGTCATCGAGGGGCAACCGGGCAAGATCGTTGGTGACGAGGTCGTTAGAGCTATGGGGGCGTGTTTCTTGTCATCGATAGCAACCCGGAAATCGTTTGGTTGGGCGAGGCCGTTTAGAGCTATGAAGCGTGTTTCTGTCTTTGTAGCAAAAGTGCCAAATCGTTGGTGTTTTTGGGGTCGTTTAGAGCTATGAGCGTGGGTTTTTTTCCCTCGATAGCAACCGTGCAAGATGTTTTGGGGGTTTAGGGTCGTTTAGAGCTATGAGCGTGTTTCTGTCATCGATAGCAAAACCGTGGGAAGATCGTTTGGGGTTTAGGCCCCGTTTAGAGCTTTGAGGTGGTTTTGTCCCTCGATAGGGAACCGTGCAAGAACGTTGGTGTTTTAGGGTGTTTAGAGCTATGAGCGTGTTTCCCCGTCCTCGATAGCAACCTGGGAAATGTTGGGTTGAGGCTCGATTTGGGGTATGAGCGTGGTTTTTTGTTTATCGATAGCAACCGTGCAAGATCGGGTTTGGGGTTGAGGTCGTTTAGAGCTATGAGCGGTTTTTTCATCGATAGCAACCGTGCAAAAATCGGTTTGGGGTTAGGGTCGTTTTTAAACTTTGAGCTTTTTCCCGTCCCTCGATAGCAACCCCTGCCAAAATCGGGTTTGGGGTTGAGGCTCGTTTAGGCTATGAGGGGGTGTTTCTGTCATCGATAGCAACCTTCAAAATCGTTGGTGTTGAGGGGTCGTTTAGAGCTATTGGGGGTTTCCGTCTCGAAGCCCCGTGGGGAAGATCGTTGGTGTGAGGGTCGTTTTTGAGCTTGAGCGTGGTTTTTTGACATCGATAGCAACCGTGCCAAAAATCGTTGGTGTTGAGGCTCGTTTTGGCTATAAGCGTTTTTTCTGTTCCCCGATTTGCAAACCTGCAAAATCGTTTGGGGTTGAGGCCCCCTTTTTTGCTAAAGGCGTGTTTTTGTCATCGATAGCAACCCTGCAAAATCCCTTGGGGGTTGAAGGGGGTCGTTTAGAGTATGGCGTGTTTCTGTCATCGATACAACCGGCAAAAATCGTTTTTTGTTGGGGGCTCGTTTAGAGCAAAGGGGCGGTGTTTCTGTCATCGATAGCAACCGTTTCAAGATCGTTTGGGGGTTTAGGTCGTTTAAAAGCTATGAGCGTGTGTTTCTTTATTTGATAGCCCAACCCTTGGGAAGATCGTTGGTGTTGAGGGCTCTTTAGAGTATGAGCGTGTGTTTTTTTTCATCGGGTAGCAAAACCCCGTGCAAGTTTGTTTTGGGGTTGAGGCTAGTTTAGGAAACTATGGCGTGTTTTTGTCCCTCGAAAAGCAACCGTGCAAGATCGTTTTTGTCCCAGGCTCGTTTTTGAGGGTTGAACGTTTTTTTTGTCTCGATTGCAAAACCCTTTAAGTCGTTGGGTTTTTTGAGGGTCGTTTTTTGTATGACGGGTTTTTTTGTCAACGATAGCAACCGTGCAAAATGTTGGTGTTGAGGCTCGGGTTTGGGGTAAGACGTGTTTCGTCATCGATAGCAACCCCTGCAAGATCGTTTGGGGTTGGGGGCTCGTTTAGAGCTATGAGCGTGTTTCTGTCATCGATACAAACCGTGCCCAAAATTTGTTGGTGTTGAGGCCCCGTTTAGAGTAGGGGGGTTTTTGGTTTTTCTGTCATGATAGCAACCGTTTCAAAATGTTGGGGTTGAAAGGTCGTTTGAGCTATGACGTGTTTCTGTCATCGTTTGCAGCCCTACAAGAAAGTTTGGGGTTGGGCTCGTTTAGGCTATGAGCGTTTTTTTTGTCATCGATAAACCGTGAAAATCGGGGGTTTGGGGTTTGGGGGCTCATTTTGAGCTATGAGGTGTTTCTTTTCATCGATAGCAACCCTGCAAAAAATCGTTTTGGGGTTGAGGCTCGTTTAGAGCTATGAGCGTTTTTTTCTGTCTTTGATCAACCGGCAAGATCGTTGGGTTGAGGTTTGTTTAGGCTATGGCCGTGTTTCTGTCATCGATAAACAACCGTGGGAAAATCGTTGGGGGGTTGAGGCTCGTTTTGAGCTATGAGCGTGTTTTTCCCCGTTCGATGGCAACCGTGGGAAGATTGTTGGTGTTGAGGGTCGGTTTTTGGGGTATGAGCGTGTTTCTGTCATCGATAGCAAACCCTGCAAGATCGTTTGGGGTTGAGGGTCGTTTAAAGGGTTTTGACGTTTTTTCTGTCAAACGATAGCAACCGGCAAGATCGTTTGGTTTTTGAGGGTCGGTTTTTTGAGCTTAAAGAGCGTGTTTTGTCATCGATAGCAAAACCCGGGGAAGAACGTTGGTGTTTTAGGCCCCGTTTTGAGCTATGAGCGTGTGTTTTGTCCTTGATAGCAAAAGTCCCGATCGTTTTGGGGTTGAGGCTCGTTTAGAGTATGAGCGGGTTTCCCGTCATCGTTTTGCACCCGTGCAAGATCGTTGGTGTTTTAGGGTCGTTTAGGCTATGACGTGTTTTTCCCGTCATCGATAGCAACCGTGCAAAATCGTTTGGGGTTGAAAGGGTCGTTTAGGCTATGAGCGTGTTTCTGTTATCGATAGCAACCGTCAAGATCGTTGGTGTTTTAGGTCGTTTTTGGGTATGAGGGTTTTTTCTGCATCGATAAACAACCTGCAAGATCCCTTGGTTTTTGAGGCCGTTTAGAAACTATGAGCGGGGTTTCTGTCCTTTGATAGCCCAAACCGGTTTCAAGATCGTTTGGGGTTGGGGGCTCGGTTTTGAGCTATGAGCGTTTTTTCGTCATCGATAGCAAACCCTGCAAAATCTTTTGGGGTTTTAGGCTGTTTAGAGCTATACGTTTTTTTCTGTCATCGTAGCAAAACCCTTTCAAGATCGTTGGTGTTGGGCTCGTTTAGAGCTATGAGCGTGTTTTTTGTCACGTAGCAAAAACCGGGGCAAAATCGTTTGGTGTTTTAGGTCGTTTAGAGCTTTGAGCGTGTTTTGTCATCGATAGCAACCCTGCAAATCGTTGGTGTTTTAGGCTCGTTTTTGGCTAAGAGGGGTTTCTTTCATCGATAGCAACCGGCAAAGGGTCGGTTTGGGGTTGAGGGTCGTTTAGAGTATGAGCGTGTTTCTGGGCATCGATTGGGAAAGTGCAAAAATCGTTTGGTGTTTTAAGGTCTCGTTTAAGGGGGCTTTTTGAGGTGGGTTTTTGTCATGGGTAGCAACCGTGCAAAAATTTTGTTGGTGTTTAGGCTCGTTTTTTTGGCTATGGGTTTTTTGTCATCGTTTGCAACCGTTTCAAGATTTGTTGGGGGGTTTAGGGTCGTTTTGAGCTATGAGGTGTTTTTGTCATCGTAAAAACCCTGCAAGATCGTTGGTGGGGGGTTAAGGGGGGGTTTAGAGCTATGGCGTTTTTTTCTGTCATCGATTTGGCCAAAACCTGAAAATCGTTGGTGTTTTAGGAGGTTTAGAGCTATGGCTTTTTTCCCTTTCATTGATAAACAACCGTTTCAAGGGTCGTTTGGGGTTGAGGCTTGTTTAAACTAGGGGCGGTTTTTTTTTTCATCCCATTGCAACCGTCAAAAATCGTTGGTGTTGGAGGCTTTGGGTTTAAACTTGAGGGGTTTCTTTCACGATAGCAAAACCCTGCGATCGTTGGTGTTGAGGCTCGTTTAGAGCAAGGGCGTGTTTCTGTCATCGTTTGCAACCCTGCAAGATGTTGGTGTTTTAGGCTCCTTTTGGGGTTTTGAGCGTGGTTCTGTCATCGATAGCAAAAAATGCAAATCTTTGGGGTTGGGGGCTCGTTTAGACTAAAGACGTGTTTCTGTCATCGATAGCAACCGGGCAAGAAACGTTGGTGTTGGGTTGTTTAAAATTATGAGGTGTTTTTGTAAAGATACAAACCCTGCAAGATCGTTGGTTTTTTTGAGGCTCGTTTGAGCTATGGAAAAAGGGGTTTTTTTGTCATCGATAGCCCCCGGCAAGATCGTTGGTGTTGAGGTCGTTTTGAGCCTAAAAAAGAAAGGGGTTTTTTTGGGCATCATAGCAAACCTGCAAGAAGTTGGTTTTTTGAGGTTTGTTTAGAGCTATGGGGTGTTTCTGTCATCGATAGCCCAACCGTGCAAGATCTTTGGGGGGGTTTAGGCCCGTTTAGACAAAGAGCGTGGGGTTTTTTTGTATCGATTTGAACCCTGCAAAAACCGTTGGTGTTTAAGCTCGTTTTGAGCAAAAGGGGTGTGTTTTTTGTCATGATTTGCAACCCTGCAAAATCGTTGGTGTTGAGGTCGTTTAGAGTTTGAGCGTTTTTTTTTTTCTGTCAAACGATAGCAACCCTGGGAAAACGTTTGGGGTCCCGGGGCCCTTTGAGCTATGGCGTGTTTCTGTCATCGATAGCAACCGTGGGAAGATCTGGTGTTTTTGGCTCGTTTTTGCTTTTTGGGGTGTGTTTTTGTTTTCGATTTGCAAAACCCTGAAGATCGTTGGGGTTTAGGGGGTCTTTTTGAGCTATGGGCTTTTTTTTCTGTCATGGGTAGCAACCTGCAAGATCGTTTGGGGTTGGGCTCTTTTTGAGTAGAGGTGTTTTTGGGCATCGATAGCCCAAAAGTTTCAAAATCGTTGGTTTTTGGGTCGTTTAGAGCTATGAGCGTGTTTGTCATCCGGGTTAAACAACCCGGGAAGATCGTTTTGGGGTTTTAGGCTCGTTTTGAGCTAAGGAAAGGGGTTTCTGCTCGATTGCAAACCCTGCAAGATCCCTTGGGGTTGAGGCTTTGTTTTTGAGCAAAAGCGTGTTTCTGTTTATCCCATAGCAAAACCCTTGGGAAGATCGTTGGTGTTGAAAAGGGTCGTTTAAAACTTTTGAGCGTTGTTTTGTCAAAGATGCAACCGTTTCAAAATCGTTTTTTTTTTGAGGGTCGTTTAAAAGCTTTGGCCCGGGTTTTTGGGGCATCGAAGAACCCTGCAAGATCGTTGGGTTTTAGGTCGTTTAAGCTATGGCGTGTTTTTTTGTCATCGATAGCAAAACCCTCCCAAAATCGGGGGTGTTGAGGTCGTTTAGGAAAAATGACGTGTTTTTTGTCAACGATAGCAAAACCCTGCAAAAATCCCTTGGTGTTTTTTTGGGGCTTTGTTTTTAAGGGGGGCTTTAGCGTGTTTCTGTCATCGATGCAACCCTAAAAGATCGTTGGGGTTTAGGCTCGTTTAAGCTATGGCGGGTTGGGTTTTGTCATCCCATAGCCAACCCGGGAAGATCGTTGGTGTTGAGGGGTCATTTGGGGCTATGAGCGGGGGTTTTTGCACGATTCAAAACCCTGCAAGAACGTTGGTGTTTGGGGTCGTTTAGAGCTTGAGCGTGTTTCTTTGTCATCGTAGCAAACCCGGCCCAAACGTTGGTGTTGAGGCTCGTTTAGACTATGAGGGGTTTTTTCCCTTTTTTCATCGTTTTTAACCCTGCAAGATCGTTTTTGTTTTTTGGGGTCTTTAGGGTATAGCGGTTTTTTGTCATCGATGGCAAACCCTGCAAGGTTTGTTGGTGGTTTAGGGGCCCTTTAGAGCTATGAGCGGTTTCTTTTCTCGATAGCAAAAACCCTGCAAGATCGTTGGTGTTGAGGCTCGTTTAAAAGGTATGAGGTGTTTTCGTCCCTCGATAGCAACCGTGCAAAGATCCCTTTGGGGTTGGGGGCTCGTTTAGAGCTTGGCGTTTTTTCTTCATCGAAGCAAACCCTGAAGACGTTGGTGTTGAGGTCGTTTTAGGCTTTTAGGTGTTTCCCAAACATCGGGTTTGCAAAACCCTGCAAAAATCGGTTTGGGGTTTTTAGGGTCTTTAGAGCTAGAGCGTTTTTCTGTCATCGATAGCAACCGTGCAAGTCGTTGGGGTTTAGGCTCGTTCAGAGTATGAGCGTGTTTCTGTCATCGATAGCAAACCCCTGCAAAATCGTTTGGGGTTGGGCTTTGTTCAGAGCAAGAGCGTGTTTCTGTCATCGAAAAGCAACCTGCAAAATCGTTTGGGGTTGGGGGCTCGTTCGAGCTAGAGCTTTTTCTGTCTCGATAAACAAAAACCGGGGCAAGACGTTTTGGGGTTTAGGGTCTTTTTAGACTATGAGCGTGTTTTTTGTCATCGATTGCAACCGTGCAAAATCGTTGGTGTTGAGGCTCGTTTCAGAGCTTGAGGGGTGTTTTTGTTTTTTCGATAGCAACCCCGGAAAATCGTTGGGGTTTTAGGCTGTTCGAGCTTTTGAGCGTTTTTCTGTCAAACGATTTGCAACCCGTGCCAAAATCGTTTTGGTTTTTGGGCTCGTTTAGAGCTATGACGTGTTTCTGGGCCCTCGATACAACCGTGCAAGATCGTTTTGTGTTTAGGCTCGTTTAGAGCTATGAGGTGTTTCTGTCATCGATAGCAACCCTGCAAAATCGTTTTGGGGTTGAGGGGTCGTTTTAGAGTATGAGGTGTTTTGTCATGATAGCAACCGTCAAATCGTTGGTTTTGAGGCTCGTTTTTTGGCTATTGGGGTGTTTCTGTTTAACCCATAGCAACCGTGCAAGAAAGTTGGTGTTTTGAGGCCGTTTTTGAGCTATGAGCGTTGGTTTTTTTGTCTCGATAGCAAACCCTGCAAAACGTTGGTTTTTGAGGTCGTTTAGAGCTATGAAACTTTTTTTCTGTCATCGATACAAACCCTGCAAAGGGCGTTGGGGTTGAGGCTGTTTTTGAGTTAAAGACGTGTTTTTGTCATCGATGCAAAACCCTGCAAAAATCGTTGGTGTTTTAGGTCGTTTAAAAATAAGAGCGTGTTTCTGCATCGATAGCAACCCGGCAAGATGTTGGTGTTGAGGCCCCGTTTTAGAGCTTATGGCGTGTTTTTTGTCATCGATGCAAAACCCTGCAAGATCGTTGGTTTTTGAGGCGTTCAAGCTATTGGGCGTGTTTTTTCTGTCAAACGATAGCAAAACCCGGGGAAGAAAGTTGGTGTTGAGGCTCGTTCAGAGCTTTTTGCGTGTGTTTGTTTATCCCTTTGCAAACCGTGAAGAAACGTTGTGTTGAGGGTCGTTCAGAGTATGAGCGTGTTTCTGTCATCGATGCAACCCTTGGGAAGATTTGTTGGTTTTGGGGGCTGTTTAGGTAATGAGCGTGGTTTTCTGTCATCGATAGCCCAAACCCGGGAAGATCGTTGGTGTTTTAGGCTCGTTCAAGGGTATGAACGTGTTTTTTTGTCTTTGATAAAAAACCCTGCAAGAAACGTTGGGGGTTTAGGCTCAATTTAAACTATTGGGGGGTGTTTCGTCATCGATAGCAAAAGGCAAGATCGTTGGGGTTTTGGGGCCCTTCAGAGCTTTTGAGCGTTTTTTCTGTCAAAAGATTGCAACCGTGCCAAAATCGTTTTGGGGTTTTTAGGTGTTCGGCAAAGAGCGTGTTTCTGTCAACGATACAAACCCTGCAAGTTCGTTTGGGGGTTGAGGGTCGTTCCAAACTATGAGCGTGTTTCCCGTCATCGATAGCAATGTTTCAAGATCGTTTGGTTTTTGAGGCTGTTCAGAGCTATGAGCGTGTTTTTTGTCCTCGATAGGGAACCGGCAAGATCGTTGGTGTTTTAGGGTGTTCAGAGCTATTTAGCGTGTTTCTGTCATCGATAAACAAAACCTTTCAAGATGTTGGTGTTGAAAGGGTCGTTTAGAGTATGAGGTGTTTTCCCGTCATTTGATTGCAACCGGGGGCAAGATCTTTGGTGTTTAGGCTCGTTTAGAGTATGAGCGTGTTTTTGTCATCGATAGGGAAACCCTGCCCAAAATGGTTTGGGGTTGAGGTCGTTCGAGCTATGGGGGGTTTTTTGTTTATCGAAAAGCAACCCCTGCCCAAAAATGGGTTTTGGGGTTTAGGTCGTTAGAGGGATGACGTTTTTTCTGTACGTTAGCAAAACCCTGCAAGGGTCGTTGGTGTTTAGGGTCGTTTAGAGCAAAGAGGGGTTTTTGGGCATCAAGCAAACCCCGGGAAATTTTTGGGGGGGAGGCTCGTTTTAAGCTAAAGAGCGGGGTTCTGGCACGATAGCAAGTGCAAGATCGTTGGGGTTGAGGCGCCGGGAGAGCTATGAGCGTGGTTTTTTGTCCGATACAACCGGCAAGAAACGTTGGTGTTTAGGCTTTGTTCAGAGCTATGAAAGGGGTTTTTTTCTGTCATCGATTGCAACCCTGGGAAGATCGTTTGGGTTGAGGGTCGTTTTGGCCCAGGGCTTTTTTCGTCATCGATAGCAAAAAAGTGCAAGATCGTTGGTGTTGGGGCTCGTTTTTGAGCTATGGCGTTTTCTGTCATGATGCAACCGGCCAAAGACGTTGGGGGTTTTAGGCCCCGTTTGAGCTATTAAGGGGGTTTCTGTCCTCGATAGCAACCGTGCAAGGGTCGTTGGTTAGGGCTCGTTCAAAAGCTTTTGAGCGTGTTTCTGTTTATCGATAGCAAAAACCCGGTTTCAAAAATCGTTTGGGGTTGGGCCGTTCAGAGCAAAGAGCGTGTTTTCTGTCTCGATAGCAACCGTGCCAAAAATCGTTGGTGTTGAGGGGTCCCTTTTAGAGCTATGGGGTGTTTTTTGTCATCGTAGGGAACCGTTTCCAAAATCGTTGGGTGTTGAGGCTCGTTCAGAGCCATGAGCGTTTTTTCTGTCCTCGATAGGGAACCGTGCAAGATCTTGGTGTTGACTGTTCAGAGCTATGAGCGTGTTTTTTTCCCGTCATCGAAGCAACCTTTCAAGGTCGGGGCCCCCCGGGTTGAGGCCCCCGTTTAGAGCTATGAGCGTGGGTTTCCCGGGCATCGAAAACCAAAAAGTGCAAATCGTTGGTGTTGAGGCTCGTTCAAAAGCCCATGAGCGTGTTTCTGTCATCGATAGCAACCCTGCAAGATCGTTGGTGTTGAGGCTTTGTTTTTAAGGGTATGGCGTTTTTGTCATCGTTTGCAAACCCTGCAAGATTTGTTGGGGTTGGGCTCGGTTTTAGAGCTATGGGGCGTGTTTCTGTTTCGAAAAGCAACCGGCAAGATTTGTTGGGGGTTGAGGCTCGTTCAGAGCAAAGACGGGGTTTCGGGAACGATACAACCGTGAAAAAAAACGTTTGGGGTTTTTAGGCTGTTTTTTGGGGCTAGAGCGTGTTTCTTTCATCGATTTTGCAACCGTGCAAAAATCGTTGGTGTTGAGGGGTCGTTTTAAACTATGAGGTGTTTTTGTCATTTGATTTGCAACCCTTTTCAAGATTTGTTTTTGTTTAGTCGTTTTGGGGGCTAAAAGAGGGGTGTTTTTTTCATCGATAGCAACCCTTTTCAAGATCGGGTTTGGGGTTTTAGGGCCCTTTAGGCTATGAGTGTTTTTTGTCATCGTTGCAACCGTGCAAGATCGTTGGGTTGAGCTCGTTCAGAGCTATTTACGTGTTTTCTGTCTTCGTTGGGGCAAGGTTTTCCCCACTTTTTGCGTTTCCCCCGCCCCGTTTTTAAAATTTTTCCCTCCATTTCAATCGAATCGATTACCTGTCTTTTTGTTTTTTTCCCCCCTGTCATTCTCGACAAAAATTTAGGATTGAAAAAGGGTGTGCCAGTTTTTCCAAAAGGTTTTATTGTTCCCGTTGTTGTTGCTGTGTCGACGTGTCCCGTGCGGGGTGTAAAAGGCAAAGTTGGAACATCCTTTTTGGGGGTGCGCTTTTTTGTTCTGTGGCCTGTGCTGTCATTCTGGGTAGGCGATTCTGTGTCCTGCCGGAATTTGTTTGGAGCCAGGGGCAAGTTTGTTTTGCTTTGGGGGGACTTAAAATTTCGTTCCCCCCGCCCCGCCTCATATTTTTTCCCTTTAATGCGGGGTTTTTTTTGTTGGTACCAT
>CM031617.1:1054473-1066973 GCA_018398815.1 Conus ventricosus
AAACCAGCGACAAAAGCCAAGCAGGCTAATATCACTGATAATGTCGTACACCAGGTGATCGTCTGTTTTGCGCCCAATTTGAGAAGACATGTAACTGCTCGTTCTTCGTTTTCATGGTCCTGAATGTCTTTCATCTTGCCTGAAAAAGATCAAAGAGGTCGAAAAGCGTCGTGTTTTTGCCTTTAATTTGTTTTCCATTTTGTACGGTGACATAATACAACATTTGTTCCTTTATGTTTGTTTGAACTTCCCCCTACAGTCACCTCACTTTGAAACGGAGTCACACAGCAGACAAGAGGAGGACACGCTCATTGCAAACATTGAAAATCAACAGAACCTAGTGACAAACACAGCAGACAAGAGGAGTACATGCTCATTTCAAACATTGAAAATCAACAGAACCTAGTGACAAACACCAAGCAGGGTGTTGTCACTGATAATGCTGTACGACAGTTGATCATGTGGGCGGTAGCTAGCGACAAACACCAAGCAGGGTGTTGTCACTGATAATGCTGTACGACAGTTGATCAGTGGGCGGTAGCTAGCGACAAACACCAAGCAGGGTGTTGTCACTGATAATGCTGTACGACAGTTGATCAGTGGGCGGTAGCTAGCGACAAACACCAAGCAGGGTGTTGTCACTGATAATGCTGTACGACAGTTGATCAGTGGGCGGTAGCTAGCGACAAACACCAAGCAGGGTGTTGTCACTGATAATGCTGTACGACAGTTGATCAGTGGGCGGTAGCTAGCGACAAACACCAAGCAGGGTGTTGTCACTGATAATGCTGTACGACAGTTGATCAGTGGGCGGTAGCTAGCGACAAACACCAAGCAGGGTGTTGTCACTGATAATGCTGTACGACAGTTGATCAGTGGGCGGTAGCTAGCGACAAACACCAAGCAGGGTGTTGTCACTGATAATGCTGTACGACAGTTGATCAGTGGGCGGTAGCTAGCGACAAACACCAAGCAGGGTGTTGTCACTGATAATGCTGTACGACAGTTGATCAGTGGGCGGTAGCTAGCGACAAACACCAAGCAGGGTGTTGTCACTGATAATGCTGTACGACAGTTGATCAGTGGGCGGTAGCTAGCGACAAACACCAAGCAGGGTGTTGTCACTGATAATGCTGTACGACAGTTGATCAGTGGGCGGTAGCTAGCGACAAACACCAAGCAGGGTGTTGTCACTGATAATGCTGTACGACAGTTGATCAGTGGGGGTAGCTAGCGACAAACACCAAGCAGGGTGTTGTCACTGATAATGCTGTACGACAGTTGATCAGTGGGCGGTAGCTAGCGACAAACACCAAGCAGGGTGTTGTCACTGATAATGCTGTACGACAGTTGATCAGTGGGCGGTAGCTAGCGACAAACACCAAGCAGGGTGTTGTCACTGATAATGCTGTACGACAGTTGATCAGTGGGCGGTAGCTAGCGACAAACACCAAGCAGGGTGTTGTCACTGATAATGCTGTACGACAGTTGATCAGTGGGCGGTAGCTAGCGACAAACACCAAGCAGGGTGTTGTCACTGATAATGCTGTACGACAGTTGATCAGTGGGCGGTAGCTAGCGACAAACACCAAGCAGGGTGTTGTCACTGATAATGCTGTACGACAGTTGATCAGTGGGCGGTAGCTAGCGACAAACACCAAGCAGGGTGTTGTCACTGATAATGCTGTACGACAGTTGATCAGTGGGCGGTAGCTAGCGACAAACACCAAGCAGGGTGTTGTCACTGATAATGCTGTACGACAGTTGATCAGTGGGCGGTTAGCTAGCGACAAACACCAAGCAGGGTGTTGTCACTGATTAATGCTGTACGACAGTTGATCAGTGGGCGGTAGCTAGCGACAAACACCAAGCAGGGTGTTGTCACTGATAATGCTGTACGACAGTTGACCAGTGGGCGGTAGCTAGCGACAAACACCAAGCAGGGTGTGTTGTCACTGACAATGCTGTACGACTGTTGACAGTGGGCGGTAGCTAGCGACAAACACCAAGCAGGGTGTTGTCACTGACAATGCTGTACGACAGTTGACCAGTGGGCGGTAGCTAGCGACAAACACCAAGCAGGGTGTTGTCACTGACAATGCTGTACGACAGTTGACCAGTGGGCGGTAGCTAGCGACAAACACAAGCAGGGTGTTGTCACTGACAATGCTGTACGACAGTTGATCAGTGGACAGTTGATCAGTGGACAGTTGACCAGTGGACAGTTGATCAGTGGGCGGTAGTATGGTCACTGACGATGCTGTACGACAGTTGACCAGTGGGCGGTACAGTGCAGTGGGTCGGACATGTAGCATTTTGCCGAAAAGCGTTCATTGTGTAGCAGGCCTGATTATTAAAAAAAAACAAAAAAACTGCCTGTTCTTACCTGGGTAACCACCTCTGGAATGAGCATTTCCAATCAAAACTGTTCTGTGGCGCTGGCTTTAGAGCAATGACTGTTGCAACACTCTTTCTTATCAGGCTTGTCACCTGACCAAACACCCAGATGAAAATAGAATTATAGAGCTGTCAAACGAAGGAACAAACAAATGACAAAAGAGACGCAACGCTTCGAATTACTGGGTTATCCTACGGCAAGACAAACAGCATTGACAATGATGGAAACAAAGGATGAACAATATACACAGGGCAAAATGCCACGCATTTGAACCATGGCACTAAACCACTGATTGCTCTAGCGATGTTCAAAATCATTGTGAGATCGGCCTGCTCGTATCTTAGCGCCTGTTCCTCTCCATTCTCAATATTCCGCCGCCTGAGCTCAGACACAATCCGAAACATAATTCTGAATCAAGCGAGGCACAGTCACGTGTCCCTAGCAGCGCAGTCCATTGGTTGACAATGTGAACTGCCAGAAATGCATTTTGGCAGACTGGAGTACGTCGTGAAATATACTGAGAGGCAAAGAAAACGCAATTCCATTGTCAACTGACAATTTTATTGAAATGAAACAAACACACATCAAAGCAAATACGTGTGACAAAAGTGCGACCACTGTACATTAGTTTGCCTATAACAGGTGCACATTCGCCTGAAGTGAAGCCCATTTAGGTGCGACAGAAGGAATACACTGTCAATATCTGGTGTGTCCCCTTGAGCACGAACACAAGCTTGCAAACGTCGGGGCATTGAAGCGCACAAACGACGGATGATACGGATCGGTATCACGTTCCAGTGATGCTGCAATGCTTGGGTGAGCTCAGCAACGGTAGTTGGGGGATTCTGCTGACCTTGCACACGTAGTCCAAGTTCGTCCCACAAATGTTCAATGGGATTCATGTCTGGGGACACGGAGGGCCACTGCATGACATCCACATTGCTGTCCCGAAGGAAATTTCGTGTGAGAACGGCTGTGTGGGGGTCGAGCATTGTCCTGCTGAAACACTAGTCTGTTGCCACCATGCTGTCTCCAGAGAGGAAGAAGAACTGGCTCAAGAACAGTGTCAAGTTGCCTGGCACAAACACAAGCTCCGATCGAAATTGAGCATTTATGGCACCCAGACCATTACCCTCAACCCCCATAACGATCTCGCTCAATGACACAGGGTTGCGCAAAACGTTCACCTGACGTCGATACACACGATCACGGCCATCCGGGAAAGAGACATTGAACCGGGATTCATCCGAAAAAACAACATTCCCCCAAACCCTGTTCCCCAGAAAGCCACTGCGGCAGCCCATCGCTGGCGTGCTAGTCGATGGCGATGGGTTAAGATCTGACCTTGGTATGGTCGACGTGCCCGTAGCCCTGCTGCTGCCAGACGCCGACGCACGGTACGGCTGCTGATTGGTCTTTCTCTAGTCCCAATAGTGTTGCGGGCTGTTTGTGCAGCTGGCTGGAACGATTCCGGAGGTGCTGCGTGACAATGTAGCGGTCCTGTCGTGCCATCGTCACACGTTGGACGCCTGGGCGTGGACGGTCGTTTACACTTCCAGTGTTTTGGTGCCGAGTCGCAAGACGGGTTATGGTTGATGGGTGTACATTGAAATGTTGTGCGGCCCTGATGTGAGCAGTGCCTGCCCTCAGCATGCCAATGGCTTGATTTCTCTGGTCTGTAGTTAACCGTGGCATGGTGCGTACGAGTGTCAGTAAAACGCCAATGTGTGTTTTTATAGGGGACAGTCATGGGCTGTTTGCATGCAATCACAGTATGCCTGTGTTGCACGTGTTTTGCAGTTATCAGTAAAAGATGTGTTGGAGTGGTTTACTCATGACGTCATGAACCCAACTGTGCCTGTCAATACAGATCGTCACAATACAACATACGCGTGCTAGGTTGCATGCCTCGTGCATAATTCACATTATTTTGGCTGAGGTGACATTTTTCGGGGACGAAATGGGGATTGCGTTTTCATTGCTCTCAGTATAGGTTCACCTATAAAGTGCCTTTAAAATCTCTCTGTCGAAAGTAAACCCGACAGAAAATGCATGAAACGCCGTGCTCACACTTATTTGGGCACGGAATGCCGTTTGCAACTCCCATGTGACATTGTCCTAAAATACAGTTGGTAACATTTGCCTCTCAGACTTCTAGAGCTGCAGACCCAACCCAGACAGTGCTCTGCCAGTGTCTGTGAACAGAAGGACACGGCCATGTATTGTTCATCCCTTGGCACTTTGTCCAAGGAAATGGTTGGACCATCAATGTGTCCTTCCATAAATAGTAGTCATTATGACTGGATTTACTGGCAGATACTAAAACTGGAACAAGACAAAGGAGGTCAGTGTATTGGCTCTGTTGTTTGACCAAAGATCATGACGAGTCAGAATACTGCGTTAGATTCATGCAATTCAAATCACGTGGAACAATTTTTGTTCAAAGAGTAGAAAAGACTTTTTAAGTCCATACTGACAAATACAATGAAAAAGGTTAACCAAATTTCCAACTACAAAGGTTGTATCATGGATGTGTGTCGACAAAGTAGCAGTGAACACAACTTTAAGTCTACTTCTTGGTTGTCATCGTCGTCATTATCGTCATCATTATTATCATCATCATCATTATGAACATCATTATCATCATGATCGTCTGCTTCTTCTCCTTCTTCTTTCCAGTTTCTTATTCTGTCACACGCATACACTCACGCACGCACGCACGCACGCACGCACGCACGCACGCACGCACGCACGCACGCACGCACGCACGCACGCACGCACGCACGCACGCACGCACGCACACACACACACACACACACACACACACACACACACACACACACACACACACACACACACTCACACAGAGGGATGGAGAGGTGGGGATCACTTGATACTGTCGCAAAACTCTGAGCAACAGACAGACACCTTTGGAGAAGGGATGGGGAGGTTGGCAGGGAGGCGAGGGCAGCGGGATTCTGAAGGCTCTGACAGAACCAGCCTATTACCTGTCAGACAGAATGAAATGCGTTTGGAAACAACTTGGAACACGGGTATAATTGAAGCCAAACGGAACAGACACAGAGTGGTAATTTGTCTGCTGGAGGGGGAAATAGGGTAACGGATGGCAAAATAAGTTTATCTTGTGGTAGGGCTGTACGTCTCAATGGGGAGCTTTCTGTTTCTGGCTGTTTTTCATCTGTGGACCCCTCTCTCTCTCTCTCTCTCTCTCTCTCTCTCTCTCTCTCTCTCTCTCTCTCTCTCTCTCTCTCTCTCTCGCGCGCAAGAGATGAAGGAAAACGTGCTACCATGGTGTTCGACCATCTCCTCATTGATGGTAAACGCTTTACCATTGACAGTCGTAACAGACTTGTGGAGATGAGAAAGGGAGTCGGCCGGTCCATCACCACTGAGGGCAGAGACCAATGCGGCTCTATGCTACAACAGTAGCCGGAATAGCTCAGTGGTAGAGCGCCGGCCTCGGTAATCTTGGTGATCCTGGGGTTGCGGGTTCGAATCTCTGCCGGGCCGTTTCGGTTTAGGCGGATTTTTCCTTCGGAGTTAACATTGGTTCCGATTCCATTTCCCAAATAGTCCTTCGAATGAAACTGTAAACCGAGGTTTCGTGTGAGAACGCTCGCATTACATCTTCCACACACGTAAAATCCCATCACCAACCTTCGGAAGAGAAGGCCAGTCTGGCCTTTGGTATGGATGGTATGTTACACATAGCATGCATCCTGCGTGAGAAATGGAAAGAATGAAGGAAATAAGGAAACTGAGTGAACAATATTTACTGGATGACACGGGAAACGACTGTATGAAGTGCATAGGCTCAAAAATTGTCCCCTACATTTTATACTGTTTAAATAATATTTTTAGCTTTTCAGCAACTTTTTTCTTCTCCACACTTTTGTTTTGTTTTATTTGACTACCTTTCGCTGGCTGCTTTGGGGGTGCTGCCGGATTCTTTTTTGAACCCTTGAACACCACAGAATTACGGACTGTGGTGTGTCTCTATTTGACGCCAAGAGCACAGACTCAATCAGCCGTGTCTCCCTGATGAGTCCGATCCAGCGAACGAAAGGCCTAGGAGCAGGCAATACATATAGATCTGCCTTCGTGAGGGATTGCAATGGTTTCTTCGTGCGGCTAGTGAAGGGTTTTTCATATTTATGATATATCCATCTTCAATTTTTCTTTAAATTTCAAATATTTGTCAAGTCGTTACTATAATGATGGAAGAATTGTTAACCTGCACTTGTTTTTTCCCCACTACTTAACTGTTCAGATAGATATAATATGTGTGTGTGTGTGTGTGTGTGTGTGTGTGTGTGTGTGTGTGTACCTGTAAACTTTGGTACGATCGTTGCTATGCGACAGAGTGACGGCTGATGTCTTTATCACATACGCACATGCTTTACAAAACCTCTTTTTCCGCATTTCCATTAAACCTGTTTTTACTATGTTTTCTGACAAAACCTGTTTTTCCACATTTTCCATCAAAACCTGTTTTTACCACGTTTCTGACAAAACCTGTTTTTACGCACTTTCCAACAAAACCTTTTTTCATATTTTCCAGCAAAACCACATTTCCCAAGGAAACCTGTTTTTTCTGCATTTTCCAGTAAACCTGTTTTCACCATGTTTTCAAACAAAGCCTGTTTTCCACATTTTCCAACAAAACCTTATTTTCCATATTTTCCAACAACACCTGTTTTTTTCCCACATTTTCCAATAAAACTTGTTTTTACCATGTTTTCCGACAAAACGTGTTTTTAACAATGTTTTCCGAAATAAAACTTTTTCCACATTTCCAACAACACCTGTTTTTCCACATTTTACAGCAACACCTGTTTTTCTACATTTTACAGCAACACCTGTTTGTCTACATTTTACAGCAACACCTGGTTTTCTACATTTTACAGCAACACCTATTTTTCCACATTTTACAGCAACACCCATTTTTCCACATTTTAACAGCAACCCTGTTTCCACATTTTACAGCAACCCCTGTTTTTCCACATTTTTAACAGCCACACCTGTTTTCCACATGTTCCACCAACCCCTTTTTTTTTTTTCCACAGTTTACAACAAACCTGTTTCTCCACTTTTCCATACTCTGCTGATTTTATGTATGTGATGCGCTTCAAATTTTCTCCATATAAAATTTCATTCTTTCATTGCTGTGCTTTTTTCACTAACAATTATTGCCCTTTTTTGGCTGAATTTATAATCGTACCAACGTCAGGACAACAGTGGCCATTTCGGAAGAGAAGTAAGCCATACATGGATTCCAAAAAGTCCCCCTTTCGGAGAAGTGGGTTATCTACTCCTGATCGCAGAAAGCGATTCAAATGTGAAGGGGCAAGCAAAGCGACAGTGCAGGTAAGGTAAGGCAATGTTGCTTACACCAGCCGACCCGAAAAGGGGCCATTCATTTCTTTGAATACACCTTCTAAAAACGCACCAGAAACTTTGTTTAAAACCCCTTCCTTCTTCACTGAGAAGGGGAATTTTGTACCCTGCAGAACTACCGAGTGTGTGTGTGTGTGTGGGTGTGTGTGTGTGTGTGTGTGTGTGTGTGTGTGTGTGTGGTGTGTGTGTGTGTGTGCGCGCGCGCGCGGATACTGGGTTTTTTCTCTTTGTTTTGTTTTTTGTTTTTATTCTGTTTTCTGCGTGCAAATGCCCCTCACTCTCCCCTTTCCTTTCAGTATAGTTAAATTTAGCACTGACGTTGACAAGTCGGGGCACAGTAATGCCCCCTTCACTTCCCCTTTCCTTTCAGTATAGTTTCACTGAGCATTGCACAGTAATGCCCCTCACTCTCCCCTTTCCTTTCAGTATAGTTTCACTGAGCAAATTGCCCAGTAATTGCCCCTCACTCCCCCTTTCCTTTCAGTATAGTTTCACTGAGCATTGACGTTGACAAGCCGGGCACAGTAATGCCCCTCACTCTCCCCTTTCCTTTCAGTATAGTTTCACTGAGCATTGATGTTGACAAGTCGGGGGACAGTAATTTCCCCTCACTCTCTCCTCCCCTTTCCTTTCAGTATAGTTTCCACTGAGCATTGCATAGTAATGCCCCTCACCCCTCCCCCCTTTCCTTTCAGTATAGTTTCACTGAGCATTGACGTTGACAAGCGGGGCACAGTAATGCCCCTCACTCTCCCCTTTCCTTTCAGTTATAGTTTCACTGAGCATTGCACAGTAATGCCCCTCACTCTCCCCCCCCCCTTTCCTTTCAGTATAGTTTCATTGAGCATTTCACAGTAATGCCCCTCACTCTCCCCTTTCCTTTCAGTATAGTTTCACGGGGCATTGCACAGTAATGCCCCCTCCCCTCCCCTTTCCTTTTAGTATAGTTTTCATTGAGCATTGCACAGTAATACCCCTCACTCTTTTCCCCCTTTCCCTTTTTGTATAGTTTCACTGAGCATTGCACAGTAATGCCCCATCACTCTCCCCTTTCCTTTCAGTATAGTTTCACTGAGCATTTTACGTTGACAAGTCGGGGGATAGTAATGCCCCTCACTCTCCCCCCCCTTTTCCTTTCAGTATAGTTTCACTGAGCATTGCATAGTAATGCCCCTCACTCTCCCCTTTCCTTTCAGTATATTCATTGAGCATTGCACAGTAATGCCCCTCACTCTCCCCTTTCCTTTCAGTATAGTTTCACTGAGCATTGACGTTGACAAATCGGGGCACAGTAATGCCCCTCACTCTCCCCCTTTTCCCTTTTAGTATAGTTTCACTGAGCATTGCATAGTAATGCCCCCCACTCTCCCCTTTCCTTTCAGTATAGTTTCACTGAGCATTGCACAGTAATGCCCCTCACTCTCCCCTTTCCTTTCAGTATAGTTTTCACTGAGCATTGCATAGTAATGCCCCTCACTCTCCCCTTTCCTTTCATATAGTTTCACTGAGCATTGCACATAATGCCCCTCACTCTCCCCTTTCCTTTCATATAGTTTTCACTGAGCATTGACGTTGACAAGTCGGGCACAGTAATGCCCCTCACTCCCCCTTTCCTTTCAGTATAGTTTCACTGAGCATTGACGTTTTACAATCGGGGCACAGTAATGCCCCTCACTCTCCCCTTTCCTTTCAGTATAGTTTTCCACTGAGCATTGACGTTGACAAGTCGGGGCACAGTAAATGCCCCTCAACTCTCCCCTTTCCTTTCGTATAGTTTCACTAAGCATTGCATAGTAATGCCCCTCACCCTCATCCCCTTTTCCCTTTTAGTATAGTTTCACTGACATTGCACAGTAATGCCCCTCACTCTCCCCCTTTCCTTTCAGTATAGTTTCACCGAGCATTGACGTTGACAAGTCGGGGCACAGTAATGCCCTCACTCTCCCCTTTTCCCTTTTAGTATAGTTTTCAGACTTGACTGACAAGTCGGTGCATAGTATGCCCCTCAAATCTCCCCTTTCCTTTCAGTATAGTTTCACTGAGCATTGCAAGTAATGCCCTCACTTCTCCCTTTCCTTTCAGTATAGTTTCACTGAGCATTGCCAGTAATGCCCCCCACTTCTCTCCCCTTTCCTTTCAGTATAGTTTCACTGAGCATGCACAGTAATGCCCCTCACTCTCCCCTTTCCTTTCAGTATAGTTTCATTGAGCATTGCACCCGTAATGCCCCTCACCCCTGCCCTTTCCTTTCAGTATAGTTTCATTTAGCATTGCACCAAATAATGCCCCCACTCTCCCCTTTTCCCTTTTAGTATAGTTTCAAATGAGCATTGACTTGACAGTCGGGGCACAGTAAGCCCCTCACTCTCCCCTTTCCTTTCAGTATAGTTTCACTGAGCATTGCATAGTAATGCCCCTCACTCTCCCCTTTCCTTTTAGTATAGTTTCACTGAGCATTGCACAGTAATGCCCCTCACTCTCCCCTTTCCTTTCAGTATATTCACTGACATTGCATAGTAATTTCCCCCCACTCTCCCCTTTCCTTTCAGTATATTTTCACTGAGCATTGCACAGTAATGCCCCTCACTCCCCCCCATTTCCCTTTTTCAGTATAGTTTCACTGAGCATTGACGTTTACAAGTCGGGGGACAGTAATGCCCCTCACTCTCCCCCTTTCCTTTCAGTATAGTTTCACTGAGCATTGACGTTGACAAGTCGGGGCACAGTAATGCCCCTCACTCCTCCCCTTTCCTTTCAGTATAGTTTCACTGAGCATTGACGTTGACAAGTCGGGCACAGTAATGCCCCTCACTCTCCCCTTTCCTTTCAGTATAGTTTCACGAGCATTGCATAGTAATGCCCCTCACTCTCCCCCTTTTCCCTTTTAGTATAGTTTCACTTTAGCAATTGCACAGTAATGCCCCTCACTCTCCCCTTTCCTTTCAGTATAGTTTCACCGAGCATTGACGTTTTACAAGTCGGGGCACAGTAATGCCCCTCACTCTCCCCCTTTCCTTTCAGTATAGTTTCACTGACATGACGTTACAAGTCGGGCATAGTAATGCCCCTCACTCTCCCCTTTCCTTTCAGTATAGTTTCACTGAGCATTGCACAGTAAAAGCCCCTCACTCTTCCCCCTTTCCTTTCAGTAAAGTTTTTACTGAGCATTGCACATAATGCCCCTCACTCTCCCCTTTCCTTTCAGTAAAGTTTCATTTAGCATTGCACAGTAATGCCCCTCACTCTCCCCTTTTCCTTTCAGTATAGTTTTTATTGAGCATTGCCAGTAATGCCCCTCACTCTGCCTTTCCTTTCATATAGTTTCATTGAGCTTGCACCAGTAATGCCCCTCACTCTCCCCTTTCCTTTCAGTATAGTTTCACTGAACATGACGTTGACAAGTCGGGGCACAGTAATGCCCTCACTCTCCCCTTTCCTTTCAGTATAGTTTCACGAGCATTGCATAGTAATGCCCCTCCCGCTCTCCTCACTCTCCCCTTTCCCTTTCAGTATAGTTTCACTTTAGCAATGTGCACAGTAATCCCCTCACTCTCCCCTTTCCTTTTAGTATAGTTTCACTGAGCATTGAGTTGACAAGTCGGGGCACAGTAATGCCCCCCAAATCCCCCCCTTTCCTTTCAGTAAGTTTCACTGAGCATTGAGTTGACAAGTCGGGGCACAGTAATGCCCCTCACTCTCCCCTTTCCTTTCAGTATAGTTTTTACTGAGCATTGACGTTGACAAGTCGGGGCACAGTTAATCCCCCTTTTCCCCTCTTCACTACCCCCCCTCCCTTTTCCTTTCAGTATAGTTTCACTGAGCATTGACGTTGACAAGTCGGGGCACAGTAATGCCCCTCACTCTCCCCTTTCCTTTCAGTATAGTTTCACTGAGCATTGTTGGGGGACAGTAATGCCCCTCACTCCCCCTTTCCTTTCAGTATATTTCACTGAGCATGACGTTGACAAGTCGGGCACAGTAATGCCCCTCACTCTCCCCTTTCCTTTCAGTAAGTTTCACTGAGCATTGGGCGTTTACAAGCCGGGGGACAGTATGGCCCTCACTCCCCCTTTCCTTTCAGTATAGTTTCCACTTTAGTGCAATTGGGGACAGTAATGCCCCTCACTCCTCCCCTTTCCTTTCAGTATAGTTTCACTGAGCATTGACGTGACAAGTCGGGGCACAGTAATGCCCCTCACTCTCCCCTTTCCTTTCAGTATAGTTTCACTGAGCAAAATCGGGGACAGTAATTTCCCTCACTCTCCCCTTTCCTTTCAGTATAGTTTCACTGAGCATTGACGTTGACAAGTCGGGGCACAGTAATGCCCCTCACTCTCCCCTTTCCTTTCATATAGTTTCACTGAGCATTGACGTTTACAAGTCGGGGCACAGTAATGCCCCTCACTCCCCCCCTTTCCTTTCAGTATGTTCACTGAGCATTGACGTTGACAAGTCGGGCACAGTAAAAGCCCCTCACTCTCCCCCTTTCCTTTCAGTATAGTTTCACTGAGCATTGGCGTTGACAAGTCGGGGCACAGTAATGCCCCTCACTCTCCCCTTTCCTTCAGTATAGTTTCACTGAGCATTGACGTTGACAAGTCGGGGCACAGTAATGCCCCCCACCCCTCCCCTTTCCTTTCAGTATAGTTTTCACTGAGCATTGACGTTGACAAGTCGGGCACAG
>CM031617.1:1071973-1074916 GCA_018398815.1 Conus ventricosus
GTCTACGTATGCCTCATATATTATGGCAAATACCTCCATACTGCGTAAACTTATTCTAGTAAAAAAATAAACAAAAAAAAACCAGCTCTTATTTCCCTGACATACCTCCCCTCAAATGTGACATATTTGTCACTTAACAGAATTAAAATCCTTCAAAATTAGTAGTTATCACAGTGACAGTAATATTCATGGGAATCAAGATAAGCATTCAACATACAGTGTATTTGAAATAGTAGACAATTCCTTTCACTTTCAAAGTTGTAACTTCCCCACTCGCAGATCATTTACTAAAACTAGTAAGAGACCAAACACTCATGTGAATCTTCAAATAAAGGTTTATAATGAATCCAGTTATTTTCGAGTTTTTGAAGTTCAGATTTCACTGTTGCTACGTACCTTTCTATCTGATATCGTGCCTTGAGTATTTTTATGAATACTGAAGTGAGGATCTGGCACTTTGTTATCTTGCATCTGTATATATAATTTTTAGCCAAAAGAATTATCAGATCAACTACAGTATCGGCGTTGAAGTTAAAGTCTGTTCCAAATAGTACTATACTTTCTGTGAAATATAAAATTATCTACATTTGAACATTTCTCTTTCAGAAGATTTTCCAGTGTTTTCCAAAATTCATGTACGTATTTGCATCTCCAGAAGACATGCTCTATAGTATCTTTCTCATTATTGCAAAAATTGCAGTTTTGGTTTTGTACAACTCCTATTTCTTTCAACACCACGTTAGTTCCTATTATTCTATGTATTATTCTTATCTGTAACCATTTAAGCTTTATATCTTTAATCTGCTGAATCTTTGAGAAACAACGTTTCCAAGGTATGTCTCGGTTGAGCTTTTCAGACCATTTTGTGATGCATTTTGGTTTCCTGTTATCTTTGATAAATGTTTTATAATATATCTGGGTGCCTTTTGATATAGAGCATATCTTTCTCAAGGCTGCGTTGTGCTCTGCCATATTGCGATCTTGAATAGTAAGTCCAACTTTTCTTAAATAATTCTTTATTGATGCTATACATCCCATGTATGACAGAAAGTTAATCTGTATGTTATATCTTGTTCTGAATTCATTAAATGTGAGTATTTCTCCATTATTCTTTATTAAATCAGAGATTCTGTTTACTTTTTTTTCATGCCACCCTTTAAACTTAACAGTTTTATTCCCTATTCTAATGTTATCATTATAGAGAATTGGTTCGGCTAGTACTTCCTGAGTGGTTTCTGGTTTTACTTTATAAAAAAAATTGTCTATAGGAGGTGAATACATGTTGCCAAAACATATTTTCTTTATTTCTTATACACAGATAGTTTGGAGAGTACTCTTCAATGTGTTCAATAAACGAGCAATTATGCACCAACAATTCTTTCCATCTGTGTGTAGTACTTTTAATTCGTCTTACCCATGTTAGTTTCAGTGATGTGATAAATGCTTGTACATCTGGTATGTTCAGTCCTCCATCTCTTATATCCTTAACGGCTGTTTTACGGCTAATCTTGTCTTGCTTCTTGTTCCACACAAACCAAAAACATAGTCTTTGTAGTTCTTTTATATTATGCATCCGGAGGGTTTGGCAAAAGAACCCAGAGATGCGTTAGTCCTTTCTCTTTTTACCTCCATGTGACATATTGGAGTTTATCTTTTCTCTGTTTGTCCTTTCTCTCTTTTCACCTCCATGTGACATATTGGAGTTTATCTTTTCTCTTATCATTTACCCCAGTGTGACAAGAGTGTTGTGTTCTTGAATTACCCTTTCCACTTTATCTCCAGTGTTGTGTCCTTGAATTACCCTTTCCACTTTATCTCCAGCGTTGTGTCCTTGAATTACCCTTTCCACTTTATCTCCAGTGTTGTGTACTTAAATTACCCTTTCCATCTTATCTCCGGTGTTGTGTCCTTGAATTACCCTTTCCACTTTATCTCCAGTGTTGTGTCCTTGAATTACCCTTTCCACTTTATCTCCAGTGTTGTGTCCTTGAATTACCCTTTCCACTTTATCTCCAGTGTTGTGTCCTTGAATTACTCTTTCCACTTTATCTCCAGTGTTGTGTCCTTGAATTACCCTAGTAGTAAGGTGAGGCAGGTCTCACCCCTAAAGCAGGAGCAGGAGAAGGAGCAGGAGATGACGTCAGCGCCTTAGGCTCAAATCACATGACAGAGGATGCTCGGTGATGACATCCTAAGATCCATGTGACGTCCCTAATGATAGACCCTACGGGCGATTGCATTGCACTGATGCAATCAGCTGTAAAGAAAAATGTAAAAAAACAAAAAATGACAGACTGGTTTAAGCGACTCGTCTTGGATTAGACCGTTTCATAAGGGCCACAACACATGAAAAAAAAAAAAAAAAAGACATACTGATTTAAGCGCCTTTTTTGTTTAAGGACGACTCAGATGACCGAGGATGCTCGCTGATGACATCGTAAGTAAATAGGTATCATTGTTTGGTTGTTTTATTTACACCGTCTCCCAGGGGTGACAACACAATGGATGAAAACAAAAGGCAGTCAGCACACTTGAAAGGGCCGAAGTGAACCCGCTTCCCAGCTGATCATTACTGATTCTCGACATTGCTATTTAAACGCCTTAGGGGCGAAGGATATGACACAAGGAAGTTCGCTGAATGCATCGCGAGATCGATGTGCGATCGCTAGTAAAGACCGTAACGGCGCTGACAAACCATACACGGTAATGTACACGCCTGTCTCTCAACTTTAAAAAAAAAAAAAAAAAAAATCAAATTTTTTTTAAATCATTAAAATTATATAATCGAAACTGGAAGGTTATATTTTTGCGTCAAAAAAGAAAAAATCATGTTGCATCAGAGCATCATGATATTACTGGAAATGACATGTTTTCCCCGTCCGCTGATCGTTCGAGCTATAAAACGGACTAAGTTAAAGCAAAAAGTAATTTAACTTTAGTCAG
>CM031617.1:1080016-1095016 GCA_018398815.1 Conus ventricosus
CGAAATCGTCTCCTACATCATCACACAGTGCAAAAACTACAAAGAGCAAAAAAACCCTTTTCTGTAGGGTCATGCAAAAGAAGGACTTCGAATTGTCACCTTAATACCCAAACAGCGGGTTAAAAAAGACATAAATTTTTTCAACACTGTTTTGGGAAACCATGGAAACCTTTTCATATTTTGGGCCCTTTTGGGAACCCAGTTAACTACACACATTCCCCGACAATATTAGCAAATTCCGGGATATAAGAAAGGGAAAAACCCCCCCCTTCCTGCAAAAAAGGGAAAGAGACGGGTTTTTTCTTATTTCATCAGAAAAACCCCTTGCTTAAAAACGACTTCTACCCCTTTGAACTAAGGGTTTGTAGAATGTGTTAAAAATGAATTTAAAGGGCTAAAAAGAAATTTTTCCCCTTTTTGGGTTTGGGAAATTTTGCAAACGGGAAAACCCAAACTGAAAGGGGTAAAGGGGGTCGAAAATTTTTTATTCCGAGATGGATGCATCTCACAAAGAATCCCAAGGGAAAATTTTTTGTACTCGGAGCAAACAAAACCCTTTCCCAAAAGCACAAAAATCAAGGGGACGCAAGCTTTCAATCTGTTTAACCTGCATCAACTAAATCAAAATCTCCAACGAGAGTCACCCCAAAACCCCTCAAAGACACTTATCGCCCCTATTTATGTTTCAGAAAAAAAACTCACATAGCAGAAGCCTGTGCCCCTTTTTCTAAATGTATTTGATCATTCCCCAAGGTGTGTCACAGGGTTTAAAAAAAAGGGGGAAAAAAATTAAAAAAGGGGGGACACAAGACAAAAACCCCTCCGTTGTTTTACAAACTTTAAAAAACCAAAGGGATTTTCTACATGACTTGTTACCAAAAATTTTCCATCCTTTTATACAACAAAAACTGTTTCCAGTTTGTTTTTGGGGTTTTTGGTCAGAAATTTACAAAAATTATATAAAAACACCCCCCTCAAAAAAACGTTTTGAGTACGACATAACCCCAAAACCCGGCTTTTGGTACACTAAAGGTTACAGGAGGCGGGTTTACCCTTAGAGATCTCCCTTAAAAACAAATGGCTATGAAGAGGAATCTAGAAAAAATTGAGAAATGAAAAAAAATTCCCCAGAAGCGCAGGGGAAAAAAACGAAATATACGAGAACAAAATTTCATAAACGGGAACCCCAAAATTGGTATGGAGAGCTTTTTAAGGGCCTTACAAACAATCAATTTTCTTCAAAATCAACTATAATTAAAGACATCTCTGTCGAACAACGGGAAGGGCCATTTTTGCACTTAGCCCAAAAAAGTTTTCACGGCTTTATTCTTCAAAATCAAAAAGGGCCTTTAAAAAATGAAACAATATTGCCATGATAAAAAAAAATCACGGGCTGAACTTTATATTCCCCCAATAACCATTTAAAGTCTATCACTACCCAACACACCTAAAACCCTCAAATACCTGCGGGGGGGATGGGCCCAACGGCAAAATTTTCCCTACTATCAGCTCCAGCAATTACAGAACGTTGCAACGTCTTCAATCTGTGTTCGACAAAAAACATTTTCCCCCCAGTTTCAAAAAAGCAAAAGTCCCTTTCCCATCTACAAAGCAGGGACAGCTCAGATCCTGCAAATACAAAACCAAACTCGATTTATTTTCCCCCCTCTTTTTCCCAAAAATTTGGGAAAAAAACAAAAAAAAAAAACACACATTTAAAACCCCCTTAATAATACCACTTGCTTTCCAAGACAGTCCCGGGGTTCCCCACAAACCCCTTTATGCCAAAGCATAATTAACCTGGGTTTATGACTGGCTAAAAAAGCATTAACAAAACAAATTTGTGGTGTCCTTTTTTTGGGTTTCAAAAAAAACATTTGAGTGATAGGGCCACAAAACCCTTTTTTTAAAAAAAAATTAAAATTGTATGGGGTTATCCACGGAAAATCTTTCGCTTTTTTTACTTTATATTTCACAAATGGGGAACAATTTTGGAAAATTAAAACAACCTTTCTTCATTTCAAACACTTTCCCATGGCGCCCCCACAAGGCTTTTAAACTTGGGGCCCCTTTTTATTTACAATTTTCACAATGATCCTCTCCCTTTCACATCCACCTGTGAACTTTTTGCTGAAGACACCCAAACCACACAAAACTTTGATGTTACTGTTTTTTTCAAAAAACTTTACAAGAAAGTGCGAAAAAGACTCGTGAAATTTGGGCCGAACTAAATCACAATGTCGCTTCCCCCTCAAAAAACTAAATCCATGCTTATCAAACCCGGCAAAAAAGACAAAAATTTTTCCTTAAGTTCCTCCTGTACATCTTAAAAAAGAACCCCTTGAACAGGTTACAAAGCCTCAAAGTTCTAGGAAAAAACCTTTATAACCCTATGAGGGCAAGCTCACATAACCCCATATGCAAAAAACCCTTTACCCAAAAAATTTTCAACTCTCCAAAAACCAAAACCTTTCCTCCCACCTGCCCTTCACGCAAGCTCTTTTTCCCCTCTCATTTTCAATTTATACATAGAAAGGATCTACTCTATGGGACGGTTTTACCCCTAAACTCTCAAACCATTGTTAAAACCTGCACAAGCGAGCACTCAAATTAGTCCCCTAAAAAAAACCAAAATCTTCTGGTCGGACTATAAAAAAATTTTAAGTTCTCCCATTAAGTCTGAGAAATTTGAAAACAAAAAAGGGGTCCCCTAATGCAACCCCAAGATTTTTGTCTGGGGAAGGCACCCTCAACAAAAGTTCCCCAAAATTCTCAAAAATTCCTCAAGGGGGCTCTAAACCCCAAAATTCATGTCCCTTTTTCCAGAATTGACTTTTTCAAAACCAGTTTTTAAAATTTTTGGTTTTCCCGTCAATGGAACTCCGCTCCCTGAATTTAACCAAAAAAAGCGCCAATGCATATAACCTTCAAAAAACCAAATTTTTCAACCCCTTATTGCCAGTACTTTCATATCCATCAAAAAATCCCCCCACCATTCACCACCCCCCTTTTTGGGCCCTTTGATTTACCTGGGCTATTTAGAAAGTGTTTTTTTTACTTGAAAAAGCATATGTATGTTTTTTTGTTTAGTAAAATATGTCTTATATGGAAAAAATAAAAAATTTGAAAATATATTATATATATAAAATAAAATATATTATATAAAATATATATATATATAAAAATAATTTTATATATAATATATATATATATTTTATAAAATTATAAGGTGTGTGTGTGGGGTGTTGTGGTGTGGGGTTGGGGTGTGTGTTGTGTGGTGTGTGTGTGTGGGTTTTGGGGTGTGTGTGTTGTTGTGTTTCCCCTACCCCTCCCGCCCTCTTTTCATTCTGTCGAAAAGGGGTTGAGTTTTTTAATGCTGCTTTCCTCCCCTCTCTCTCCTCTCTCTTTCTCCCCTCCTCTCTTTTCCCCTCTCTCTCTCCTCTCTCTCTCTCCTCTCTCACGGGTTTTGCTGGAATACCTTATTTTTTACCCCCTATGGTACCCTTCCTACCCGTGGCGACTGGGGTATCATTTTTGCTTTCCCCCCTCCTTTTTGCTTTATTTCTCCCCCCCCCCCCCCCCCGGTGTTTTTAAAAATTTATTGTTTTTTATCCGTTGGGAAATTTTTTGATTGTCAATTGTTTCTAAACATGCCCCTCCCTTTTCGGGACCCACTCTAGCCTTTCCTCCCCCCCCCCCCTCCTGTCTCTCCCCCCCTCCCCCCCCCCCCTCTCTCTCTCTCTCTCCCTCTCTCTCCTTTTCCCTCCCCCTCTGTCTCCTCTCTCTCTTCTCTTTCTCTGCAGGTTTACCCCCCCACTCCCTTCTTCCCGCGGGTTTCTCTCTCCCCTCTCTCTTCTCTTTTCTCTCCTTTTTCTCTCTCTTCTCTTCCCCTCTCTCTCCTTTTTTTTTTTTCCCTTTTTTAAAATTTTTAAAAAACCCCTTTTTTTTTATTCTATCACTTTTTCATGCTTCCTTTTTTGCCTTTTATTTTTTTTATTGTTGACCCTACAAGGGCGAGGACTGGATTTTAAAAAAACACATCAGTGTTATCTATTATCCTCGTAAATAAAGGAAATTTTTTCTTTTCTTTTTGTCCCCTCTTCTTCTCTCTCTTCTCCCCTCTCCCCTCTCTCTCTCTCTCTCCCCTCTCCCCTCTCTCTCTTCTCTCCCTCTCTTGCTTCTTATTGGCACCTTTGGGTTTTTTTTTTGAAAACTCTACAAACAACTAACCGTTTTGCACACCAGCATTTTTTGGGTTTGCAACTTTTTAAAACCGAAAAAGGGAGAAATCGAGTTACATTTCCACGGGCACTGGGGGAGAAACAATCGGTTTTTAAGTTTCCGGTTAAATTTACCAGGGGTTTTTTGGGCATACGGGTTTTCCCCCCCATTGGAGATTTTTCTCCCCCTTTTGGGGACTACAAAAAATTTCCCGAAAAGGTTTTTGAGAAGCATTTTTTTATTCCCCATTTTACCCCTCAAGCCATTTCTGTTAGTTAACAGAATTTTTCTACAAATGCAAAAAGGGAAAGCTTGTCTCTTTTGAAAGCTTATGACGCTTAGGCTTTTTTCCTCTAGCCGAGAAAAGGCCCCCTAAAAAAAGTATTATTTTTTATTATTCCCCCCCTTTTTTTCAAAATCAAAACATAAAAGCAAGTTCTGTTTTTTAATTGAATTTTTTTATATATATTTATAATATATATATATATAAATATATATATATATATTTATATATATATAATAAAATAATATTATATATATAAAATATATAAAGCCCATAAAAAAGAAAAAAAAAACAAAAGACTCAAACAAATTTTTTCCCCAAAATTTTGGGCCTCCCGGTCTTCCTCAGGACTTTGTTGAAAAAAAATGAGGGGCCAAAGGGATCCCTCATCGCCCTTTAAAAATTATATATATTATATATATTATATATATATAATTTTATATATATTTTTTTAAAACGGGTTTCTTTTTCCCTGTCTGTCCCCCTGTTTGCCTTTCGTCGTCCCCTTCTCTCCCTCTTTTCCTCCTCTCTCCCCCTCTCTTTCACCCTTGCCATTCAATGTGTGTGGGTGTTGGGGTGTGTGTGTGTGTTGTGTGTGTTGTGGTGGGGTTGTGTGTGTGTGTGTGTGTGTGTGGTGTGTGCAAGCAATTTCCCTGTCTCTGTGTATGTGTGCCACAGAGAGAGGAGAGAAAAGAAGAGAGAGAGAGAGGGGAAGAGAGAGGGAAAAGAGAGAGAGGAGAAAAGGGGAGGAGAGAGAGAGAGAGAGAGAGAGAGAGAAGAAGCGGTTGACCCAAAAAAAGCTGCCGTATCTCCAACAATCTTTAAAAAAATTCAGCGAGAAGGAAAAGCTACCTGTCCCGAGAGGAAAAACCTGAGTTCCTTTTAAACTTTCCCCGCATTTCCTCTTTTTTAAAACGGTGCCCGCTTTTTTGTGACTCGTGGTGTGTGGTGGTGTGTGTGTGTGTGTTTGTGGGGTGCGTGCGTGCGGCGTTGGGCGTGCGTGCGTGCGTGCGTGCGTGCGTGCGTGGTTTCGTTGGGTGTGTGTGTGTGTGGTGTGCCTGCATGCACATGTTTAATGTGTGTAAGGTGAGACCTTTGTTCCTTGAAACATTCTTAGCATTTAATTTTCAAAGCGAGTGCGTGCGCGTATGTGTGTGCATATGTGTGTGTGTGTGTGTGTGTGTGTGTGTGTGTGTGTGTGTGTGTGTGTGTGTGTGTGTGTGTGTGTGTGTGTGTGTGTGTGTGTGTGAGAGAGAGAGAGAGAGAGAGAGAGGAGAGAGAGAGAGAGAGAGGAGAGAGCAAACAGGACAAACAAGGATTATTCTACGATTTTGCGGTTAGAAGACAGGGCTAAGAAGTACTGGACCTCGAATGTAAGACTAAATTTGCATGAATTGGGGATTTGGTTTTGTATGGAAAAAGGTTTTTTTTGACATAAACGGTTTTATCCATGTGTTTCGGCAAAGACTGATTGATTGTAATTGGCAAAGGTGGAACTCACACGTTGATGACAGCAGCAGATCTACTATTGACAGAATGTTAAACACTGTGCATTGGATTCCATCCTATTTCTCACTAGCTATTAATGAAGATTGAGATATATTGCAACAAAGTTCAGACTGATGTTTCAGACATTTATACACATTCTTGGCGTTACAGAATTGTAAACAATTGTAGGATTCTTTGTTAATTGTGTCATGAATCACAGGAAAACGAAGGTCATTTTGTTCTGTCCTGTCCTGAATTAAGTGATCTTAGACAGCAGTACATCCCTTCTAAATACTTCAGACATTCCTTATTCAAATTAATCTTTGTTAATGGCATCGGCAAATGAGGCCATAATGAAGCACCACGCTGCGCATTTCTACAGAGGCTATAAACGGCGAAACTCTCGGTTATCTGAAGTTGTTTACATCATTTACTGAAATGTATTGCGTAATAGATTTCTGTGTATATCCTCCTTCTAAGGCGATGTGGCCTTTATGAATAAATTTTGAAGAGAAGAGAGAGAGAGAGAGAGAGAGAGAGAGAGAGAGAGGGGGGGGGGGTATCCACAAGGACACACACACGCACGCACGCACGCACGCAACGCACCGCACCCGCCCCCCCCCCCTCCACCACACCACGTACACACAGATACATGCACTCGCACATACTTGTTATGCGTAGATTTGTTGTTTTTTCTGCCAGATTCCGTAGTGATGTGACGTTTAGTCTGAATGACTCATAAAACAGAAGCTGTCGATCATTATATGAGAAAGGGGAATCTGTTTCCAGCCCAGTTTCCAAATTAAATCAGAGAGTGACTGATTTACAACACGTTGTTAACTCTATACCCACAACAGAGAACAGTTCTTCTCTGTCTGAAGATATCTGCAAGGAACTGCGAGGAAACATCCAAAACGATTCACATGAATTTGTAGCAAAATAGATGATCTGAAGTCTGCGATGTCTAATTTGGAATCACAAACTAATGAACTGCTGACAGAGAACAACCCTATCAAAGCTCAGTTGGGTGATCTGCAGTCGCAGATGAAGAAAATGGATGCAAAGCATGGAGTGAGTGTTGCTGTACAGACCGAGTCTTTTCAACATGAACGTCACTTGGTCAGTCGCCCTCTTCCATCGAGATGATACCTGCATTCAAATCAAGGACGGCTATTCCAGATGATGATGTTCAGACATACAGCAATTCTTTCCAACCCCCTTCCCCTCCCAACCAAAGGACAGCGAACTTTCTCAGTATGCTGTCCCAACAAGTAATCAGTTTAACTGTACTGTCTGACCTAAACACTGCTGCAACAGAAAATCATGATCCCATCCCATCACGTATTAATCTCAGGGGAGTTACTAAAAGGAAAAACATCTGTTCCTGATATCAAACTGTCTTCTCCAGACACAATTTATGATTTATCGATTTCAGAGAAAACATCCATATTGCTCAATGGTCACTCTAGTTTACTTTATGTCAATCCCAGACGTCTACTTCCAAGGTATGAACACCCCTTTAAAATCTGTGTCCCTGGGTTGTCCACCGAAGACCTTCAGTCATGGCTGCCATCACTGTCTGTACGTTCTAACGTAAAGGAGGTGATTGTTCATATTGGAATAAATTCCTGTCCATCAGGTCCTGTTTCGTCCAATGTCTGGTCAACCTAATCATCTTGTGCTATCAAAAGTTTCCAAATGCACGTATAACCTTCAGCTCCATTCTGTCTTCCAGGGGCAGACACTCTTTTAACAATGCAATTCTGCCCTCCAACCGCTGTCTAAAAGAGGCTTGTGATCAAGATAAAGCCACTTGAATGGATAATTATCCTGTTTTGGGTGCTAATAAAACTCTTTACAGAGACGCCAGACGTCCCAATTTGCGAGGAACTGTCAGACTTGCAGAAAAGTTTTAAAGTCTGTGGGGTAATGGTCGCTTTGGTCATAATCCTCCCTTCAAAGCCACACAGTCAAACAACGATACGTCCCTCTTAGAAAGCGAGACCATTAGCCATGGGACACCCTCAGTCATGTCCAACAAACCACCTGGATTTAACGGCACTGATCTGTCATATACCCAAGATTATTAGATTATCCAGATCATGCACGTGATGATGTCTACCCTGCAGACCCTCTTCCTCCTTCCTCCACTGATCATTTCCCACCATTGGCCCAGAGACCAGTTGTGAGAGGATTTCCTTTTGCCTCCCCTCCCCCCCCCCCCCCCCCAATCAAACCCAGTCCACGGTGTTGGCGGGCATCATTTTGGACGGGAGGAGTGGCATTCACTATGACTCGTCCCTTAATCATCATCTCCTGTCACAACACTTACCACCCGCCACGGTTCATTTTCCCCAGCCAGGCATCCTTCATCCCCATGCAGAGCAAGTGTTGAGAATGGCTTCGCACCGTTTGTCTCGACAGCATCCCTGTCCTCCTTAGTTTGCAGAATGATGTCTTCTTCACCCTTATGATTCTTACATTAATTATCATTGAATATTTTGTGCCCATTGGATTAACATTCGCGATAAATTAAGTTTATTGATGTATGTGATATCTATCTATCTATGCATCTATGTATGTATCTATCCATAGACCATGCAGAGCCTTCTAATAACGTTATAACAAACCTATTTCTTTGTTACCTATTCTGTCTAAGCCCTTAAAAATCATATTAAGAAATCTTTTCTTCACCATTTCAATTTTTTTCAGTCTATTTCATCCGAACATCCTTTTTAGACCAATGGTTGACTAATATCAATGACAACGACATTTTTAGTGTTCTTTTTGTTGATGTCACAAACCCTTTAATGCACTTGACCCTGCACTCCTAAAAAAAAAAGTCAAAAATCTATTACTAGATGATTTATAAAATGTGTTTAGATTTCCGTCTGCAGTCGCCTCGCTTTCCAACTGGATCTTTATTTAGAATAGTGCGTAGTTCTGAATGGGGGAATAAAATAAGTACAGGTGGATTTTTATTTAGAATAGTGCGTAGTTCTGAATGGGGAAATAAAATAAGTACAGGTGGATCTTTATTTAGAAGAGTGCGTAGTTCTGAATGGGGGGAATAAAATAAGTACAGGTGATCTTTATTTAGAATAGTGCGTAGTTCTCAATGGGGGAATAAAATAAGTACAGGTGGATCTTATTAGAAGAGTGCGTAGTTCTGAATGGGGGAATAAAATAAGTACAGGTGGATCTTTATTTAGAAGAGTGCGTAGTTCTCATGGGGAATAAAATAAGTACAGTTATCTTTATTTAGAACAGTGCGTAGTTCTGAATGGGGAATAAAATAAGTACAGGTGGATCTTATTTAGAACAGTGGTAGTTCTGAATGGGGAATAAAATAATACAGGTGGATCTTTATTTAGAAGAGTGCGTAGTTCTCAATGGGGGAATAAAATAAGTACAGGTTGACCTTTATTTAGAACAGTGCGTAGTTCTCAATGGGGGAATAAAATAAGTACAGGAAATGGGTTATTGACCCTCTAGAAATTCATCAGCATGTGACACAAAATAGCTACAACACTGCCCCCTTGATGTTTCTTAATCTATGCTATCAGGAACGACAACCCATTTCATGTTATTCTAGCGCTGCTAACCACCTGGGACGGCTTACAGCTGTACACATTGTCGAAGTGGATTCCACGTGTGAGGCAAAATACACAACAAAGAACAATATGCAGAGCAACGCTTGGGTATTACACAATACTAGACAAAACTAGTTTTCAACAAGCGTTTCTTTTCATGTCACAGACGATGAACAAAGAAAACGGACAAATCAATATTCGCTATATCACAGCCAATATGAGAACGAGAGTGTTTAGAAAAGGAGTTGGGAAGAGTTGAGGGGTGGGGGGGGGATTCACATATCTTGCGCCATCTTGTTCTAAGAAAGGAACACAGTCTAGAACTAACACGTTTTTGCTTCATGTGCATATGTGGCCGACATGGGCAAAAAGAACAGGGCTCCTACTCTTTCTTCTTCTTCTTCTTCTTCTTCTTCTTCTTCTTCTTCTTCTTCTCTTCTTCACATTTCCGTCTTTGATTTTTCCTCTCAGCTATCATCATCATCATCATCATCATCATCATCATCATCATCATCATCATCATCATCATCATCATCATCATCATCATCATCGCATATGATTGTAGTTATTGTTCTTATTGTCATCACCGTTTTTTTTTTGTTTTTTTTTGTTTTGTTTTTGTTGTTTACTACTACTACTACTACTACTACTACTACTACTACTACTACTACTACTAACAACAACAACAACAACAACAACAACAAAAAATGATGATAAAATATGAATAATAATACAATGATAGTGACAACAACAACAATAAAAATGATGATAATAATATGAATAATAATAACAATGATAGTGATTTCTTTTGTTTTTCATTCTCATGTGTTTTTTTAATTTTCTTCTCTCCTTTTCCTTGTCTGTTAAAAGAGAGAGAGAGAGAGAGAGAGAGAGAGAGAGAGGAGAGAGAGAGAGAGAGAGAGAGAGAGAGAGAGAGAGAGAGAGAAGGCTGGCGAAACGGACAATATTATGCTCATACAGCAGAACTGTAGCGATAAGGGAGGTAACGCAATCGTTCACGTTACCCGCTCAGAAGAATCATGTCCCTGTCTATCTTTTTACAGAAAACAAACGCCTAAGTGCGACCTACGTGTCCGTTACCTCCCTTTTCTACTATCTGCTACCTCGATAAAAGAAGAAAAACAAAACAACAAAATGTTCTTCAAATAGACTACCGTGAACATTGCGTTTAGCTCCGACGATGTTATCAGTAGAACACTGAATGACGATGCAGTCGTTTGAACCTGTCACACACGAGGAACAAAGCACCGTGATAGCACGCTATGCTCTCTGACTCTTACGGAGGTACAGGAGGGTTTAGCACGGACTATCAATGAACATAATGCTAAAATTGGGTCAGCTAAGGGCAACCTCTGCCAAAACCGAGCTAGCTTTTGGAGACAATGTAGTGTGAAAAACCAGTATTTTTCCGTTAGGAAAGTAATATGAAGTGGCCTGAAACAGTTACATTTGGTCCATTATGTGTGATGGGGAAATGCGAAAGATCGACGTTAAAATCACCAGAAAGCTATAAGATTTCATGAAAGCATACCGTGTTATAGGTAGTCATTTGTTATCAGTAAATTCACAGTGCTCATGTTGAGTGGAAATTGATCATTCTCTCCCTGCATTATCCTCTATCCGTCCTTCATACAGACCTGTACCATAGATCCGCGGCAAATTCGTGTTGGCTTTGTCCGTGAGCCACATTGTATCTATGCACTGAGTTTGTTTGAAATCGACGGCGTGGTTTGTGTGTAATCTTGCTGACAGATAAACAGACAAACAAACAGACATACACTTGTGAAAGCAGCCTCCTTGGTGGAGGGAACTACAGAAACAGACACAGTGGAAGATGAAGGAAGGAAGAATACAAGACAAGGGTTTAGGTATAATTTTTAGAACAAATGCATGTACACTGTGAGAAAGAGAGAGATATGAAAAAGATTGATGGGCAGAGTGAAGAAACAACTGACTCATCTTTGAGAGTAATGTAAGAAGAGAATAGCTGGACATATGGGGGAACAAAATGGAAAAAAAACACCTTAAAATACAATATAATCTATGGGTGAAATACCAATGGGAATGTGATGACTATCAATTAACACATCAAAGAAGACAAGTGACAAAGTCAAAGCTTTGTGTGGTTGGTGGGTTACTGTAGAGTCGCTGCATCGGCAAGAACATTGGAACTGTCGCTGGAAGAAGGTGATGGCGCTCACTGGTGAGAGACTCTCTCACTATGCTGGTTCCGCGACTTAACCCCAACAGCCGTCAGTAGGGGGCTTCGTCAGCGTTCTCCTGTGTTGATGCCAAACGGGCATCACTGAACTCCGCGGAGAGGACTCCACCGGAGCATTACCATAATTTGGCTGTGTGACGGGTCTCCGACGCTCCCCCTCGTTATTAAATATGATTATCATATTCAGGGATGCAGGGGGTTATAGACAGAAGTATTTACGCTTTCACAACCAAAATGCGCTCTCGCATAGGCACACGCACTCTGTCACTCACATCGGGCCAGCACAAAAGTGACGGGAAACCAATAACATTTCACAGAAAATAATCACTTTTATTTAACTTGACTCCGAGCCCCCACCGTCACTACAACACACTTATCTGTATCATACAACAATGTAAACATCATACAGACAATTTCATAAATCGCATCCACCTTTCCTTCAGTTATTCTTACTCAGCCAGGAAAGACAATATTCCACTCTTCCGTTTGCACACTTATGAACTTAAGAGCAATAAAGCGTCCATAACTTGCCAGCATTCCTTGGTTGACCGTCAGTTTCTCTCATCCCACTGTGCGACCACGAGCTGAAGCTGCCACAACGTTGTGTCCTCCCGATTGGCCAAATCCCAGTTGGGGGACACTGGCAACGTAGCTTGAGTCGCACCCTCACACTGAGTCTCCTGGACTCCACCGTACTTCGCCCTCTCCACGGAAAGGGCTCTTGTCGGCCTCTCCCACAGGTCTTCTCTGGCTGCAAACACCCCACCGTTGTCTGGCAGCTCCCTGTCTAGGCTCCAACAGGCTGATACGTCTTGCTGTCGACCGTCCCCACACGGGAGACAATTTTCTCGTCGTCGCTCCGAGGCTACAGCAACCTCCACTGTCTTACGTCCCCACCCAGGAGACAACGAGCGACAGCTAACCTCTGCTTCACGCTGATATTTTCTTGAGCCCTCAGCAAGACGGGCGAGTCCACTTTCCCTAAGTGAGTCCACATTTCCCTGGTTTTCCAAGCACCTTATATTCGTTCTCAAAGAAAGAGAGAACCCGAGTTTAACTGGCTCAACCAATGGAATCACTGGCACACACACATCACACGATTTGTACCAATAAATCCCCAAGTTATTTTTATTCCACCAATGGAATCACTAGTCACCTACACATACACACACACCACAGCTGCTAGCGCAAACAAAGACTTGGGCACCCAGTGGTTAATGCATAACCTCCTATTCAGGCTCATGTTCGATTCCCTGAAGCTACCCATTGCACTAACAGCCTGGAACTCTCTACCAGCCAAGACTGATGCTTCAAGTAGTTACTACCTCTATAGACAACAAGGCGCAAACCACTCAATAGGCCGCAGCCTTCCATTCATTCCTCAGAACAAGGACGACTGAATGGTCGCTGTACTCTGCCTGCAGGCTGACGGTCACCTACCCGTGACGGTCACCTGACACGATCGCCTTCCCTTCAGCCCACTGGAGAACCCAGTGAATAGCCAGCCAGTGGTCGGACTGGACACTCCTCTACCCAGGACGCAGGTCGGCAACGGTCCTTGTCACTATCCCTCGGACATGCGAAACACTTCCCAGCAACTCCCCATCCCTCAGTAACACGACCCGGGTATTCCCCTCTGGTGATGCCTGAGTTCGCACACTTGAACAACCGAAGGAACTTGCTCTCAACAACAGCAAAACTACCCTTAATTTGCCTAAATGCTCGAGAACATTTGGCCAACTCATGACAGGCTGGCATCACTGAACTCCGCGGAAAGGACTCACCGGAGCATTACCATATTTGGGGCTGGCACAACCTGAATCCCCGCGGAAAGGACTCACCGGAGCATTACCATAATTTGGCTGCATCACTGAACTCCGCGAAGAGGACTCACCAGAGCATTACCTTCTTTGGCTTGCTGTCCGTGAAGACTTGATACTTACTGCATCCTGAGTCTCCCCGAAGCTGTGACTATGACAGAACAAGCCTGGATACGGTTATGTACAACACTAGAAGAAAGAGGAAGAATTCAGGATTATACCCGCACCAGTGAACATTCACGTACAATTTGTTTCGAGAAAAACGATTTTTACAGCTGTTACAAGATTCCCCAGGAAGACACAAGATGACAATCGGCAAAAAGACCTAAGGGAAAAGGCTTGTCAAGACAGGCCCAGGTGAAGACCTACCACAACAGCTGACCTAAGAGAACAAAAAGGCTTGTCAACATAGGCCCAGGTGAAGACCTACCACAACAGCTGACCTAAGAGAAACAAAAGGCTTGTCAACATAGGCCCAGGTGAAGACCTACCACAACAGCTGACCTAAGAGAACAAAAGGCTTGTCAACATAGGCCCAGTTGAAGACCTACCATAACAGCTGACCTAAGAGAAACAAAAGGCTTGTCAACATAGGCCCAGGTGAAGACCTACCACAACAGCTGAGTGGGAGAAGCGCGGCCATCTTGTGCGGATAATGATTCGCCAGTGTGGTCCTTGGCTTTTTTGTACTCCAAATTCTTATAGAACAGGGAGTGCTTTACAACGGGAACGAAGAAATACTGTCTGTGTGTCTGTGTGTCTGTCTGTCCGTGGTCAAAATGTGTTCCACTCGCTCCAGACAAAACCTCTGGGCCGATCTTTCTGAAAATTTGTAGGTATGTTTATTATGGGTCACGGATGATGCCCAATGTTTTATTTACTGTTATAGCCGTTACTTAATGGCTAGACGCATGTTTGATTGTGACGTGTTCAGGAAGATAAACTGGGAGTACGTTTATATGCTTTGCATCTTTTTTTCTTTTTTTTTTTAACCTGTCCCTTAATGCAACAATCCTGGCACCAAATCAGCATCACTGAAGTAAAAAAAAAAAAAGCACTTGTTTTGAACCCTCTCCACCTTATAAGAAAAAGATAAAAAACACACACACACACACACACACACACACACACTGACTGACTGAAACCATTTACTGTCAGATTAACATAGTGTTGTACTGACATCTTAAAAAAGAAAAACCTTAATAAATTTTTGAGATAACGAGAATAATACAAAAATAACATCTGAAAGACATAAAAGTTATAAAGGAAAAATTAACAGGGAAACATTAACAATTGTAAGTAACATAATAAATATAAAAAAATTGTAACAATAAAGCAAAATACATCTTAACT
>CM031617.1:1102516-1108946 GCA_018398815.1 Conus ventricosus
GGATTATGGTATCCTTATCTTGATATTTGCATGTCCCTCTCCTCTCCTTCCCCCCCCCCCCCCCCACCCACCCCGAAAGCTCTCTCCCTTTCTGATATTTACTCTAGCGTTTTATGTTATATATATTTATCATTCACTCATACAGTGTAGTCTTTGTTTGCTAAGACACTTTGATTTTTAATTTCTACTACGTATTTAAGTTTAGAAGAGATTGTCAAGGTTGTGAAATGTTAGATTTGGAATGTTTTCATCTGTGAAATGTTAGATCTGAAATATATTCATTTGTTTCACCTCCTTCCTGTACTCCCCATTTCCTTACCCTATTTTTGCAAAATACATATGTAAACATCCCCGTGTCACGTAAATCCTCTCTTGAATACGAATAGTTAGCTATGAAAGAGTTGATTGTACGATGCACTACATGGCGCCTTTAGCCATCATACGGCAAGAGTTGTGTAAGTGATGAATGACCCGTATGGAGCAGACATAGTAACCAGTTATAGGCCTGTTCACATCAATAGTTTCAAATTCGCTGAACAATTAGCATTATTTCGTTATCTTGGTAATATCCATCGGTATTACAACATAATATTTGCTGAGAGTTGATAAAGCAATAAAACAAAAAGTGGGGAAAAATGGAAGGACGGAGGACGCACCAGAAGAAATAAATTGTGTAAAGAAAATATTGGACAAAAAAAGAAAACAAAAACAAAACAAAAAACCATAAATCGTCAGAAAGTCTACAGGATTCGACGAACGGCTTAACTCGTAACACATTTCAATTGACAAAAAATAAAAGGGAGAACAAAAGAAAATATTGAATAACCACTCTAATTCAGCCTTTATTTCTTTTTTCTTTTAAAAATTCATTCCATATCCAATACGAACAGGAAAAAAAATTTTTGTTGTTCAGACGAAAAGTGAGGAGTGGTATGATCAACAACAAAGACTCTGGACTACACGCTAGCAGGCACATAAACAACAGACAGAAAGACAGATCGCACTTTACAAATCGGACACCATCTCCCCTGTTACAGATCAGACACTGTCTCCCCTGTTACAGATAAGATACTGTCTCCCTGTTACAGATAAGATACTGTCTCCCCTGTTACAGATCAGACACTGTCTCCCCTGTTACAGATCAGATACTGTCTCTCCTGTTACAGATCAGATACTGTCTCTCCTGTTACAGATCAGATACTGTCTCTCCTGTTACAGATCAGATACTGTCTCCCCTGTTACAGATCAGATACTGTCTCCCCTGTTACAGATCAGATACTATCTCTCCTGTTACAGATCAGATACTGTCTCTCCTGTTACAGATCAGATACTGTCTCCCCTGTTACAGATCAGATACTGTCTCCCCTGTACAGATCAGATACTGTCCTCCCTGTTACAGATCAGATACTGTCTTCCCTGTTACAGATCAGATACTGTCTCCCCTGTTACAGACCAGACACTGTCTCCCCTGTTATAGATTGATACTGTCTCTCCTGTTATAGATCAGATACTGTCTCCCCTGTTACAGATCAGATACTGTCTCCCCTGTTACAGATCAGATACTGTCTCTCCTGTAACAGATCAGATACTGTCTCTCTAGTGGCATTCCCGGACTCCGATATTAAAAGCTTGTTCCACCCACACAGCTTTGAGAGTGTGTACGTTGACAGTGTGTAGGTCTGAGAGTGTGTAGGTCTCAGAGTGTGTTGGTCTCAGAGTGTGTTGGTCGCAGAGTGTGTTGGTCTCAGAGTGTGTTGGTCTCAGAGTGTGTTGGTCTCAGAGTGTGTTGGTCGCAGAGTGTGTTGGTCTCAGAGTGTGTTGGTCTCAGAGTGTGTTGGTCGCAGAGTGTGTTGGTCTCAGAGTGTGTTGGTCTCAGAGTGTGTTGGTCGCAGAGTGTGTTGGTCTCAGAGTGTGTAGGTCTCAGAGTGTGTTGGTCGCAGAGTGTGTAGGTCTCAGAGTGTGTTGGTCTCAGAGTGTATTGGTCTCAGAGTGTGTTGGTCTCAGAGTGTGTTGGTCTCAGAGTGTGTTGGTCTCTGAGTGTGTTGGTCGCAGAGTGTGTAGGTCTCAGAGTGTGTAGGTCTCAGAGTGTGTTGGTCTCAGACTGTGTTGGTTTGGTCTCAGAGTGTGTTGGTCTCAGAGTGTGTTGGTCTCAGAGTGTGTAGGTCTCAGAGTGTGTAGGTCCCACGGTGTGTTGGTCTCAGAGTGTGTAGGTCTCAGAGTGTGTAGTCTCAGAGTGTGTAGGTCTCAGAGTGTGTTGGTCTCTGAGTGTGTTGGTCTCAGAGTGTGTAGGTCTCAGAGTGTGTAGGTCTCAGAGTGTGTGTAGTCTCAGATGTGTTGGTCGCAGAGTGTGTTGGTCTCAGAGTGTGTTGGTCTCAGAGTGTGTAGGTCTCAGAGTGTGTAGGTCTCAGAGTGTGTTGGTCGCACAGTGTGTTGGTCTCAGAGTGTGTTGGTCTCAGAGTGTGTTGGTCAGAGAGTGTGTTTGTCTCAGAGTGTGTAGGTCTCAGAGTGTGTTGGTCGCAGAGTGTGTAGGTCTCAGAGTGTGTTGGTCTCAGAGTGTGTTGGTGTCAGAGTGTGTTGGTCGCAGAGTGTGTTGGTCGCAGAGTGTGTTGGTCTCAGAGTGTGTTGGTCGCAGAGTGTGTAGGTCTCAGAGTGTGTAGGTCTCAGAGTGTGTAGGTCTCAGAGTGTGTAGGTCTCAGAGTGTGTTGGTCTCAGAGTGTGTTGGTCTGGTCTCAGAGTGTGTTGGTCTCAGAGTGTGTTGGTCTCAGAGTGTGTAGGTCTCAGAGTGTGTTGGTCTCAGAGTGCGTAGGTCTCAGAGTGTGTAGGTCGCAGAGTGTGTAAGTCTCAGAGTGTGTTGGTCTCTGAGTGTGTTGGTCTCAGAGTGTGTAGGTCTCAGAGTGTGTAGGTCTCAGAGTGTGTAGGTCTCAGAGTGTGTTGGTCGCAGAGTGTGTAGGTCTCAGAGTGTGTAGGTCTCAGTGTGTGTTGGTCTCAGAGTGTGAGGTCTCAGAGTGTGTTGGTCGCAGAGTGTGTAGGTCTCAGAGTGTGTAGGTCTCAGAGTGTGTAGGTCTCAGAGTGTGTAGGTCTCAGAGTGTGTAGGTCTCAGAGTGTGTTGGTCGCAGAGTGTGTTGGTCTTAGAGTGTGTTGGTCGCAGAGTGTGTAGGTCTCAGAATGTGTAGGTCTCAGAGTGTGTAGGTCTCAGAGTGTGTAGGTCTCAGAATGTGTAGGTCTCAGAGTGTGTTGGTCGCAGAGTGTGTTGGTCTCTGTGATTGTTGCACAGTTTCGAGAGTGTGAAGGTCTCTGTGACTGACTTGCCTGAGATCTTCTGCATAGATTAATCTTTAGACTGGAGGTCTGTGAGGAAAGGGAGACTGCTGCGACTGTTTCTTAAAGCTCCTGGCATTTAGCTTGATTAGTTTGTAATGGGCAGTAGGCAGCCCGCTCGTCCTCTGTAGACAATGAGTGAGGCAGAGGCAGGAAAACAAATCGTGTTTTTGGCATTCTCTCTCTCCTGCTCTACTGGTTTGCACATGACAGGAGAAAGCCTCTTTCCATTCCATGACGGGAGAAAGCATCTGTCCATTTCATGACAGGAGAAAGCCTCTTTCCATTCCATGACAGGAGAAAGCTTCTTTCCATTCCATAACGGAAGAAAGCCTCTCTCCATTTCATGATGGGAGAAAGGCTCTTTCCATTCCATGACAGGAGAAAGCCCTTTCCATTCCATGACGGAAGAAAGCCTCTCTCCATTCCATGACGAAAGAAAGCCTCTCTCCATTCCATGACAGGAGAAAGCCTCTTTCCATTCCATAACAGGAGAAAGCTTCTTTCCATTCCATGACAGGAGAAAGCCTCTGTCCATTTCATGACAGGAGAAAGCCTCTTTCCATTCCATGACAGGAGGAAGCCTCTTCCATTCCATGACAGGCGAAAGCCTCTTTCCATTCCATGACGGAAGGAAGCCTCTTTCCATTCCATGACGGGAGAAAGCATCTTTCCATTCCATGACAGGAGAAAACCTCTTTCCATTCCATGACAGGAGAAAGCCTCTTTCCATTCCATGACAGGAGAAAGCCTCTTTCCATTCCATGACAGGAGAAAGCCTCTGTCCATTTCATGACAGGAGAAAGCCTCTTTCCATTCCATGACGGGAGAAAGCCTCTTTCCATTCCATGACAGGCGAAAGCCTCTTTCCATTCTATGACGGAAGGAAGCCTCTTTCCATTCCATGACAGGAGAAAGACTCTTTCCATTCCATGACAGAGGAAGCCTCTTTCCATTCCATGACAGGCGAAAGCCTCTCCTCCATCCCATGACAGAGAAAGCCTCTTTCCATTCCATGACAGGTGAAAGCCTCTTTCCATTCCATGACGAGAGAAAGCCTCTGTCCATTTCATGACAGGAGAAAGCCTCTTTCCATTCCATGACAGGAGAAAGCCTCTTTCCATTTGTCACGGACGTAAATACTTTCGTTTGTAAGATAATTCATTTCTTCCCAAGCCTGATATAAAGTGGAGTGTTGCCAGTGACATCTTCACTACATTGGCCGGGAGTTGACCCATGTGTTACTTGTGTCATCCCGGGTGCGCTACGTCCGTGCATTTTGCTCCCATCCTCCAATATTTCTCTTCATTATTTTTCTTTAAAGCCTTCTTTTCTGTTCTTTTATCGTTTTTCACGTGGTTCATCAGCTGTGTCAGGTGACACAGGTGAGCGGTTTTGTTACTGGTTGCCATCTTGGTTAGGCGAGTGGTGGGGACTCGCTTACGAACCTTGGAGTCGGAGAGATCTCTATCTCTCCCAGCTGGAGCCTTCCTGCTTGAATCCACTTCGACGTGGGTTGCGTGAACTGTCTTTCACCCTTCGGTGGGAAGGAAAGAATTCCGCTTGTAACCTCTGGGATCCCTATCCCTGCCAGCTGGAAGAAGCACCTTAGGTCATCCCTGACCTGGAGTCCACTTCATTGGGGACCGTCACGGTTTTCGGCTGCCATCCTTCATCGGATTGGGGAGCGGACCGTTTTCCTTACCTCCCCCACCCGCCATTTTGGCGGGAAAAATTGCCTTTTTTTTTTCCGGCAGCTCCGGTCTTGGACTGGCTGAAGGCCCAGCATCCCGGACCTGCAGACGCCATCCGGTATCCAGGCACCAGTCGCTGCACTGAGGACTGTTGAGGGTGTGCCTCACCCTTCACTGGGACACCTTCACCTCGGACTGAAAGACCAGCCCACTGCCTGCACTGAGGACTGTTGAAGGTGTGCCTCACCCTTCAGTGAGACACCTTCACCTCGGACTGGAAGACCAGCCCACTGCCTGCACTGAGGACTGTTGAAGGTGTGCCTCACCCTTCACTGGGACATCTTCGCCTCGGACTGGAAGACCAGCCCACTGCGGGCTTCGCCCTTCTTAGGGTCCACCTCCCACGGTGAACCTCCTCGGGCACAGGATAAGATGAGTCGTCAGTCGTGTGTGGTGTGGGTGTGGGTTTGGCGTGTGTGTGTGTGGGCCTGAAGCTGTTACTGATTCGTTTTTTTATTATTGTTTTGTTTAACCCTGACTAGGTCTGTTTGATGTATTATTTTGTTTCTAGTACTGTCTTTCTTCTGTTATGTTAATGTCTTTGTAGCGGTTTAGTGGGTTAGGTTGGACGGTAGCGGGATCCCAGGATATTGGCGGGTTTTTGGGGTCTATTTAATTTACTTTGTCCCCCAGGTCAGTTAGTTCTGAATAGTGCTTTTTCTCTTCTATGCCCCATGTTTTTTTTCTTTCTTTCTTTCCTCTCTCGGCTGTTTTTCCTCTCCTTTGTTATGACCCATACCCCCATCTGGAGTGCTAGTGTGAGTGAATGGTTGTAATGTGAAGTAAAAATATGTTGAAACCTCTTTCTCTTGTGGTCTGGTGGTGTGAGGGATTGAGTGATCGCTCCGTTTCTGCCACTGCACATTACCTGTTTAAGAACCCCCCCTGTCAGGTGTACTCGCACGTGACAATTATGGTGGGGATGCGGGGTAACAGGAATGTGTATGTGGTAGTATAAAAGCGACACTCTGAACTCACTACCGCCGACCCTTGAGGGATCTGTCTATCTCTCTTACGTGTATTTGACGGGTGGTTTGGTTGGGGTGGGTTCTAGAGGTAGTAGGGAACCCATTGGAGCGGACCGGTTTTGGGGTGCTGTCGGCAGTAGAGTTCCGTGCTCCGTGGTCGGACCTTCGGCGCTTCCGTTCCGCGTTCGTCTCCGCGTTTTTTTGTTTTGTCTAGTACCGCCGGCTATTGTTTCTAGAATTCCGTTATCCTTTTCTCATTACCTTAGTTAGAATAGGTACTTGGGTGGAGAAAGAAGGGGGTTTTGAACTCTAGATTAATAGGTCTTGCTTGTGCAGAGTCACGATATCAGTGCTTGTACTGATTTAAGGATTTTGGTCTGCATTTGGTCC
>CM031617.1:1109046-1119046 GCA_018398815.1 Conus ventricosus
ATTCCATCCGGGTTCATGGACATTAACCCTGCCTTTGCTAAGCTCTTCAGTGCGTGCGGTTTCCACGGTTATGAGAGGATCTGTCGGCAATAAAAGGGTTAATAAATTGTCGTACCCAGTTTGCCGGCAAAGCCCACAGATCTGTCATTGCGTCTCTCTGGGCCTGAGAACAGAGAGATCTGGTATCTCAACAGGTGTAAGCCGCTGTTTGTGTGTCTCTCAACAGGTGTAAGCCGCTGTTTGTGTGTCTCTCAACAGGTGTAAGCCGCTGTTTGTGTGTCTCTCAACAGGTGTAAGCCGCTGTTTGTGTGTCTTTTCAACAGGTGTAAGCCGCTGTTTGTGTGTCTCTCAACAGGGTAAGCCGCTGTTTGTGTCTCTCAACAGGTGTAAGCCGCTGTTTGTGTGTCTCTCAACAAGTGTAAGCTGCTGTTTGTGTGTCTCTCAACAGGTGTAAGCCGCTGTTTGTGTCTCTTTCAACAGGTGTAAGCCGCTGTTTGTGTCTCTCAACAGGTGTAAGCCGCTGTTTGTGTGTCTCTCAACAGGTGTAAGCCCCTGTTTGTGTGTCTCTCAACAGGTGTAAGCCGCTGTTTGTGTGTCTCTCAACAGATGTAAGCCGCTGTTTGTGTGTCTCTCAACAGGTGTAAGCCGCTGTTTGTGTGTCTCTCAACAGGTGTAAGCCGCTGTTTGTGTGTCTCTCAACAGGTGTAAGCCGCTGTTTGTGTGTCTCTCAACAGGTGTAAGCCGCTGTTTGTGTGTCTCTCAACAGGTGTAAGCCGCTGTTTGTGTGTCTCTCAACAGGTGTAAGCCGCTGTTTGTGTGTCTCTCAACAGGTGTAAGCCGCTGTTTGTGTGTCTCTCAACAGGTGTAAGTCGCTGTTTGTGTGTCTCTCAACAGGTGTAAGTCGCTGTTTGTGTGTCTCTCACAGGTGTAAGCGCTGTTTGGTGTCCTCAACGGGTGTAACCCGTGTTTGGGTTTCCTAAACAGGGGGTTGCCGCTGTTTGTGTGTCTCTAACAGGTGTAAGTCGTTTGTTTGTGTGCCTCCAAAAAGGGGTTTGTTTCCCTTGTTTTGTGTGTTTTAAACGGGGTGAAAGCCGCTGTTTGGGGGCTTTAAAAAGGTGTAAGCCGCTTTTTTGTGTTTTCTTCAACAGGTGTCAGTCGCTGTTTGTGTTGACCAATCGCAGGACAGAAAAACAGACTTCGGGCCATCGGTATCCCAAATCTTTGAACAGAGATCAGAAAAAACATATTTTCTAATAGGTACCGCCTTTTTCCCCCCAGATCCCCCATTGTTAGTAAAGTCATCTTTTTGGTGCATAGAACTAAGGGAAAATTTTTCGCTTCCACTGACCACTCGTCGTACAATTTCCCTGCGGCCCCGGATTGCGTTGACAGGGGGGGGGGGGGGGGGGGGGGAGGGGGGAGGGGGGGGGGGGGTAAAGAAGGAAAATTAAGGAGACGGGATCGGGGGGGGAAGTTGGAGGGGGCGAAGGGGGGGGGGGAGGGTGTATGTGTTGGTGGGGAGAGGGGGGAGGGGGGGGTGTAGGTTTTTGGGGTGGGGAAGGGGGGGGGGAGGAGGGTGTATGTGTTGGGGGGGGGGAGGGGGGGGAGGAGGGTGTTTGTTGGTGGGGGGGGGGGGGAGGGTGTAGTGTTGGTGGGGGGGGGGGGAGGGGGGGTGTATGTGTTGGTGGGGGGGGGGGGGGGGAGGGGGGTGTATGTTTTGGGTGGGGGAGAGGGGGGGGGGAGGGTGTATGTGTTGGTGGGGAGAGGGGGGGAGGAGGGGGGTATGTGTTGGTGGGGGAGGGGGGGAGGGGGGTGGTGTTGGGGGAGGGGGGGGGAGGGGGGTGTATGTGTTGGGGGGGAAAAAGGGGGGAGGGGGTGTATGTGTTGGTGGGGAGAGGGGGGGGGGGGGGGAAACGGGGGAAAAAAGTCCGGACCAAAGGGGAAAGAAATAGGATGCCCAGAGGGGTCTAATTGAGGTGAGTTCGCACCCCGTTTTTGAATTGCCAAAATGAAAATTACCATTTTCGTTCCCCCTTTAAACGTTTTGTCGTTCTGGAAGGGAATATAGCTTTAGTGGGTTCCAACTATCAATTATATAATTTTATTATAATTTGTTAAAAAGTAGGTTTAAAACTATTACAGCGCGTTTCATGCAATGCATCATCTTTTTATATAAAATTTATTTTTAGGAGAGAGAGAGAGAGAGAGAGAGAGAGAGAGAGAGAGAGAGAGAGGCACAGACAACAACAGAGACAGGGGGGACAGACGCAGACGACAGAAGACAGATAGGACTAAGAGATACAGGAGGGAAGGGGACACAGACAAAAAGGAGGGGGAAAAGGGGGGGGGGGGGGGGAGAGGGGGATGGGTAAAGGCAAAGGGGGGGGGGGGGGGGGAGATGGGGTGAAAAGAGACAAAAAGAATATCTAAATCGTACATTTAAAAAAAAATAAAAAACACCCAAACCCAAAATTTGAACCTTTCAATAACCCGCTTGAAACTAAAAAGGCCGCTCAAAAGATTTTCCAACTTTGCAATACCCAAGGGTCTGTCCTGTGCCAAAAAGAACCAATGTTTTGCATCGTCCTTTAGCTGCAGGGGGTTTTGGACAGGATCGATCCTCGGCGATCGATCTTCAAAGGATGACTATAGGAAAAGGGCGTGGGCTGAGTCAAGATATCCCGGGCCTGACCACAGTTTTGCATGATAAGCCCGGGACATGTCTACCCCCCCTGCTCTGTTGACACACCTTCAGTTGTGGGTGTGTGTGTGTGTGTGTGTGTGTGTGTGTGGTGTGGGTGTGTGTGTGTGGTGCGTGCGTGGTGCGTGCGTGCGTCGGCTGCGTGCGCGCGCGCGCGGCGTGCGTGCGGCGTGCGCGTGCGTGCGTGCGTGCGTGCGGGTGTGTGGTGGGGGGGGGTTGTGGGTGGGTGTGTGTGTTTGTTGGTTGTTTGTGTTTGAGAGAGGAGGAGAGAGAGAGGAGAGGGGAGAATTTAGGGAGAGGAGAGAGGAGGTTGAAGAGGGAGAAAAAAGGGAAAAAGAAGAGAGAGAACAGAAGACAACAACAGAAAGACACAGGGACAGAAGCCCGTACATATGATATATACACGACCCCAACATGCTAGTACACTAGTACTATACAATACATTTTACACCAGTTACTACCCCCATATTAAAATTCATACACGTTTTTTGCTGCTGCTTTGCGTGTGTGTATGTATGTTGCATGTAGGTTATGTCTGTAGGTTCATATATGTGATGTATGTATGTAGTATGTTGTATTTGTTTTATGTATGTATGTATTATGTTGCCACTTTGTATTGTATATAGCAGCATATGTGTATGATGTATATTTTATGTATGCATGTGTGAGAAAATTGGTGAAAAGGAAAGGGGGTGAGGGGGGGGGGGAAAGAATATTGAAGAGGAAGACAACAGACGATAGGAATTAGAAAACACAAAACACAAACACACTCTCTATACCTCACATCATCCCCCCACTCCCCCCCCCACCCCTTCTTTAAATCCCTGTTTTTTCTCCACCCACTTCCTTCATACACCCCCCCCCTTTCCCCTCCCCCGTCCGTCCCGCACGCCCCCCACCCCCAGCCCCACACACTTCACCATCCCCACTCCCCCCCCCCCCCCCCCCTTTCCCCCAGTCCAGAAGTTTTCGTTTTGAAAAAGCGTCAAACCCCGAAAAAAGAGGGACAGGATGTGCGACTCAAGCCAGCGCGGAGACCCCCAATCTTGCGCCGCTTTTAGAAAGGACAACGGGTTTGACAGGTATAAACCTCTCAACGTCTCTTCTCTTTATTGCTGGGGCCCCTAGTTCCCCAATTTGGTGTGTGGTGTGTGAGTGTGGTGTGGTGTGTGTGTGTGTGTTTTGGGTGTGTGTGTTGTGTTGGTTGGTAAATGTGTTGTGTGTGGTGTGTGTGTGTTGTGTGTTTGTTGTTGTGTGGGTGTGTGTGTGTGTGTGTGGTGTGTTGTGTGTGATGGTAGGGGGTGGGGGGGTAGGGGGGAGGGGGGGGGGGGGGGTGTTTGGGGGGGGATGTGTGTGGGGTTTTTTTGGTGGTTGGTGGTGTTGTGTGTGGTGTGTTCTGTGTCTGTTCGTGTGTCTGTTGTCGCTTTTTAAAGTAGTGGGGTGGAGGGTTTTGGGTGTTGTGGGGGGGGGGGGGGGGGAGTGTGCGGATAAGAGTGTGGGGGGGGGGGCGGTAGAGGTTGATAGGGTGCTGGGGTTGGGGGGGGGGTGTGATTTTTTTTTTTGTGTGTGTGTGTGTGTGTGTGTGTGTGGGGGGTTTGGGGGGTTGTGGTTGGTGTTTAAAGGGGGTAAGGAGAGAGGGGAGAGAGAGAGAGAGAGAGGTGGGTGGGGTAGTTGGGGACTTATAGCTCTGGTTTGCCTGTCTAGGGAACACCCCGTTTCAGCGTCGAAAGAAGAAAAAAAGAAGAAAGAAAAGAGAAAAGAAAAAAAAAACAACAACAAAAAAACAAGGGGAAGACGAAGGGAAAAAAACTTAATTTTCTTATCCCACCCGCCCGAAAGGGGGCCACTCAGGTTAAAATAATCCAAGTCATTCATTCACAACTTCATAATTTCTAAAAACCCTCCGAAAATTTGTTTAAAAAAAAAAAAAAAAACCCCCTTTCCCCCTGTAAAAATTTTTAGATCCGATGAAAATTTAATCTTTTCAAGAACTCAAAAATGGGTCAGGGGGACATTTGAACAAAAATTTTCAGGAAACTGCTGAAAAGGAGAAAAGAAGAAGAAGAAGAAGAAGAAAAGAAGTGAAAAGGAAGAAAAAGAAAGAAGAAAAAGAAAGAAGAAGAAGAAAAGAAAACAACAACAACAACAACAACAACAACAACAACAAACAACAGCGAAAACCACAAAGGAAAGGGGTAAGAACAAGACAACAAAAAAAACAACAACGCAACAGCAACAAAAACGAAAAAGCTTACGAAAAAAACCAAATAATCAAATTTCAAACGCGCGACATTAGCACAATGCAAGAAGAAGAAAAAAAGAAGAAGAGAAAAGAAGAAGAAGAAGAAAATTTTTTAATGAAATTACCGCCTGGTATTTCTTACCAACCAAAAAATTGTACTTTCTGTTACGTGTGCCTCGTGTACCGGTGGGAAAAGGGGAAAGTAAAACCATGCTGCTTCCCCGTGAGAAAGGAGGATAAATGAATAAATGAAAAAGGTGATGATATTTGCATGGTGGGGGGAAAGACCCGAATGGCGCCCGTAGGTGCTCTTCGGCTGGCTCTACCTGGGAGGCGGGCGTTGAGGAGTGAGGTAGTGTGTTAGTAAAACGCTTGGCTTGGTCTGTGACCGAGGGGGTAGGGGCTTATAAATACCCAAAATTTAAAAATAAAAATAATGAGATGATGATGTAGAAAAAAGAAGAAGAAAAAGAAGAGAGAAAAAGAAGAAAAAGATTGTTGATTTATGGGGATGAGATGATGATGAGATGATGATCCAAAAAAAAACAAACACAACGACGACGCGACAACAAAAAAAGAACGGCAAAATAAAGCAGCACAAGAATAACAAAACAAACAACAAACGATGGAGAGAGGGGGGAGGAGGAGGAAGAAGAGGGGAAAATTAAAAAAAAGAGGAGGAGGAAAAAAGGGGAGGAGGAGGAGGGGAGGGGGCGGAGGAAAAGAGGGCGGGGAGCCATCCCATGCAGCTTCCCGTTTTGGACCCTAAAATTTAACGATTTCCTAAAAAGGGAAAAAGTTACGAACTTGCGACAATTTTTATAGACGTAATCATTTAACTGCGCCTTTATGAGTGGAGAGAAGGAGGGGGGGGAGAAGGGAAAACCCCCCCGAAGAGGAGAGGAGAGAGAGGAGAGAGAGAGAGAGACAGAAAGAGAGGGGAGAGAGGAGAACAGAGAAAAGGGGATCGTGTTGGGGTGTTTGTGCTGTATGTGTGGGATGTGTGGTTGCGTGCTGCGTGCGTGCGTGTGTGTGTTGTATTTTGTATATTGTTTGGTTTGGACGTGCGTGGTGCGTGTGTGCGCGCGCGCGCGCGCGCGCGCGCGCGTGTGTGTGTGTGTGTTGTGTGTTGTGTGTGTTGGGGTGTGGAGGGAGAGGACTTTTTTTTGTTTTTTTTTGGGGGGTGGTTTTGTGTGTTTGAGAGGAAAAGAGAGAGAGAGAAGGAAAAGAAAGAGGGAAAAAGAGAGAGAGAGAGAGAAAAGGGAGAGTTTTAATTTTTTAGTACGTTAAATGTAATTTGTTTTTTTCATTACAATTTTTGATTTTTACAATTTCTTCAATGTTGAATGTTTCCCTGTTAAGTTTCCTTAAAGATTTTTTTGTCATTTTAGATGTTATTTTTTAATTTTTGTTTTCACTAATTTTTTTCGGCTTTTTAAAAAGCATACAACAATATGTAAATTGCAGTTAAAAGGTTTCAGTCAGTCAGTCATGTGTGGTGTGAGAGGGGGAGAGAGAGAGGGGGAGAAGGGGAGAGAGAGAGGGGAGACAGACGACGAAGACGAGAGAGAGACAGAAACAGACAGACGATAGACACCAACAGAAGAGGGTGTGTGTGAGAGGGGAGGAGAGAGAGAGAGAGAGAGAGAGCAGACAGACGACAGACGACAGACAGACAGGCGACAGACAGACAGACAGATGCAGACTACAGACAGGGTGGTGTGGGTGTTGTGTGGTTTTGTGTTGTGTGTGTTGTTGTTTTGTGTTTTGTGGGGTGAAGAGAGAGAGAGAGAGAGAGAGGAGAGAGAAGACAGAAAGACAGACAGGGCAGAAGACAGACAGACAGACAGTTTCAGACGTACAGATTAAAGGGAAGAGAGAGAAAGTGTAGAGAGAGAGAGAGAGAGAAGGGGGAGGGGGACATAAGGTGTGTGTGGTTGTTTTGGGTGGTCGGCGTGCGTGCGTGCGTGCGTGCGGCGTTGTAATTTTAGTGCAGGAGAAAAAGAGAGAAGAGGAGGAGGAGGAGGGGGAGGGAAAGGGGGAGAGGAGGGGGGGGGGAAGAGAAGAAGAAAAGAAAAAAGAGAAAAAGAAGAAAAAGAAGAAGAAAAAGAAGGGAAAGAAGAAAAGAAAAAAAAGAAGCTGATTTAAAAGTCCAGTTTCTGAGCACAGAAATGTGGGTGCCGGTTTTTGTTCACTGTAAAAAAATCAATTCATCTGTTCATGGCAGCAAAAACAAACATCTGTTCATGGCAGCAAATCAAATTTACGTTATGGGAGAACACGCGCTTTTGACTTGGCCCCACGCAGCAACAGCAGCAAAAACAACAACCCCAAAAACAAAAAAGCACAACAAACAAAACAAAACAACACGCGCAACAACAAAAGCAGCAGCACAGCAACCAACAAAAACAGCAATAACAACAAAAACAACAACACAACAACAACAACAACGCAAAAACAACAAAACACAGCAGCACAACAACACAACAAAAACAAAAACGCAAAACAGCAGCAGCAGCAACAACCAACAACAACAGCAACAACACCAAAAACCCGCAGCAGCAGCAGAAAAAACAAAACAACAAAAAAAGCAACAACAAACAAAGCAGCAGCAACAACAACAACAACCCCAAAAACAACAGGCACACGCAACAACAACAACAGCAACAACAAAAACGCAACAAAAACAGCAGCAGCACACAGCAACAACAACAAAACGCAACAACAACAGCCACACAAAAACAACAACAACAACAACAACAACAACAACAAAAAACAACAAAACGCAGAGCACAAACACAACAAACAACAACAACAACAACAACAACAAAACAAAAACAAAAACAACAACAAAAACAAAAAACAGCAGCAGCACGCAACAACAACAACAACGCAAAAACAACAGCGCACAGCAACACAGCAAAATCCAAAAAACGTCCCTTAGCAGTCCCTCCGAAAGGGGTTATTGCTCGGGTAAAAGTACAGCAAAAAAATCTTCTTTTTGTTCTTTTTCTTTTTTTGTTCTTGTTTTTTCCTTGTATTATTGTATTATTTTCATTTTGTTGTTGTTATTTTCGTTCTTTTTCTTCTTCTTTTCTTTTTTTCTTTTTTCTTCTTCTTTCTTATTTTTCATTCTTCTTCTTTTTCTTTTTTTCTTCTTCTTTTTCTTGATCTTATTGTTATCATTATTTTTGCTCAGAATTCTTATATAGCGCTTCTCCTCGGATGGAAACCAAGCTCTAAGCGCTTTACAATCCACGCTGGCCTTTACACCGCGGGCTGCCTACCTGGGTAGAGCCGACTGAAGAGCTGCCAGCTGTCTCTACAGTCCCAACGTGACCTGTGTCATTCAGTCACTATCGTGTCATCCATACCAAAGCGGCCCAACTGGCCTTCTCTTCCGAAAGGGGTGATGGGACTTTAATTGTGTGTAAATTGTCACTGCGAAATAGCCCCCCCCCCCCCCCCCCCCCCCCGCCCCACCCCTTACAATCTCCACCCCACCGCCCTTCGGTCTACCCCTTCTTCTGGGATGGGTAATGCCCAATCTGCCCCATGACCTTTGGTCGATGTGTACTTAAACCTGAATGTCAATCACTTAACCATGACACGGAGTTTGGTCATAGGCAAGCACGGTGATAATGGTGAGCAGAGTGTGCTGGAAAGGGACGTAATGGCACAGAGTCAAAAGAGGAGTTATCTCCCTCCAGTTCAGAACATCGGGTATTGCATACAAAATGTAACTGTTTACATAAAAGGAGAAAGGAGAGAGAGAGAGAGAGAGAGAGAGAGAGGAGAGAGAGAGCACGAAGAAGAAGAGACAGAGAGGGATGGAAAAAATTGAGAGGCGAAGACAGTGAGCAAGAAATGAAATAAAATAAAATGAATGAAATGAAATGAAATGAAATGGAATATAATAAGATGATATAAGATAACCTAAAATAAACAGTCGGAAGGAGATTGTAAGTCTTAAAAAAACATTATGACATGAAATAATATCAAAAACATTATGACATGAAATAATATCAAAAACATTATGACATGAAATAATATCAAATGAAATTATTGAGGGATATTGATATTATTTCATGTCATAAATGTTTTTGATATTATTTCATGTCCCTAATGTTTTTGATATTATTTCATGTCATAATGTTTTTGATATTATGACATGAAATAATATCAAATGAAATGAGAGAAAGTGAAAAAAAAAGTCCACAAGGAGAGAAACAAAGAAGGTTAAAAAACAGAAGGAAAAAAAACACCACCAGGCAGACTGAAAGAAAGACAGTTACAGAACAGACCAACTAAAAGAAAAGAAATGAAACAAAAAGAGAAAAAGAGATAAACTGAAAGAAAAAGGAATGGTTAACAATATAAACTGAAGCAAGAAATCAACAGAAAAAAAAAATGGTTACAGATATAAACTGAAAGAAGAATCAAAAGAAAAAATATCAAAGGAGACAAAGAAAGGAATAAAGAGCAAAAAAAAAAAAAAAGAAAGAAAAAGGAAAGACACAACAGCGCCCCAATCTTTGTCAAGGGAAACAACAGCGCCCCAATCTTTGTCAAGGGAAACAACAGCGCCCCAATCTTTGTCAAGGGAAACAACAGCGCCCCAATCTTTGTCAAGGGAAACAACAGCGCCCCAATCTTTGTCAAGGGAAACAACAGTGCCCCAATTTTTTGTCAAGGGAAACAACAGCGCCCCAATCTTTGTCAAGGGAAACAACAGCGCCCCAATCTTTGTCAAGGGAAACAACAGCGCCCCAATCTTTGTCAAGGGAAACAACAGCGCCCCAATCTTTGTCAAGGGAAAAAAACAGCGCCCCAATCTTTGTCAAGGGAAACAACAGCGCCCCAATCTTTGTCAAGGGAAACAACAGCGCCCCAATCTTGTCAAGGGAAACAACAGCGCCCCAATCTTTGTCAAGGGAAACAAGGGGTGATTGATGACGGTTGTAAAGGCAAAAAGTCCCAGAAGTCCTGTTTTTGTCCTGAGCACATTTCCATACACTGTTCCCACCGGCTCTGCGCCTTCATGTGGTGGGAACGAC
>CM031617.1:1136546-1139046 GCA_018398815.1 Conus ventricosus
TGACATCCACGCGATGTCAGAAATCAATGACAGAATGTAAAAGCCACGTCACCAAGGGAAGTGTAAGGATCGTTTGGGTGTGTTGCTGAAGCGAGGAGGGGAAGGAGGGGGTGGGCGCGAGTTGCGGATGTATATGTATGTTAGGTGGGAGGGGGGTAGGTTGGGTATTAAAGGGAGGGAGAAACCAGGGGGAGGGGACGGGGTGGGGGTCGGGGTGTTCTGTTACAATGTTGGTTCTTTGATCAGATTCACCATCGAAATCGCCACCACTCACCCACAAACACCTGCACACCTTTTTTTTTCCGCCACGCTGACAAATGCAGTCTTTTTCATATTCCACTCAACCGTAGAAAAGGTAGATTGAACGATCCGGTGGAAAAGCAATTCGAAACAGATCGACCTTTTGGCTGCGGAGTGACGAAGACTCAGCCACAAATATGTCAACGAACAATGAACAAGTATTCATGTTTCTCTCTAAGCTCTATGACTGGAAGCTGTCGTAAGTCGTCAGTTATGTGCGGATTCGTATGTCATGTTCTGTGTATCATCGACGGGTATTTTGTTTATTTTTTTGTTTTTTTTTTCTTTTTTTCTTTTTCTTTTTCTTTCATAAATGAATTTGGGATGCACAGGCATGGTCAGTTTCCGCTCTCCCTGCGGAGGAAAAACAAAGAAAAACACAATTTTAAATGCAAAACAACAGGGACGTTGATGACCAGTAATTCACAGAGCTTTAGGCTACTGATCTAGGTTCTAAAGAAGTTTTTTTTTTTTTTTAATTACTTCAGATTGTTTTAATGTAGTATTGTTTGAAGCGTCTCTCCAGTACTGCCTGAATTTATAGCTTTTGCGTTGGGGTTAGAACCCCCCCATTAGCCTGTACGAGGTGCCAATACAACGTTTACCTTTTTTAAGCATGATTATCTCGAAAAAAGATGCAACACAAGAGAACTTGGTGTTCAACTTCATTAACCGCTTGAAGGATTCACCACTGGATTCAGGACAGCGAACATAGGAATCACACACACACACACACACACAACACACACACACACACACACACTCTCACCGCACCCACCACGCCTCGTCCCTCCCCACCCCCACCCCCACCCCCACGGCAGCACAAACAACATTCAAACAACTCCCGCCCCTTTATCGCACATCGCTACCCCACTCCAAACATCCCACCCCTTATATCGCTTCCAAGGGAGCTTCGTTTTTAGTCGATGATTAGTTCGCAGATCTATTCCGCTATTTCGTTAGGACTTCGTTTTCTTGATGTCGTTTGCGTGTCTTTCAACTGCTGTGTTTCCTGTGGTGGTTGTTTCAACTGTCTGGTGGTGGTTGTCAACTGTCTGGTGTGGTTGTCAACTGTCTGGTGTATGTGTTGTCAACTGTCTGGTGTGGTTGTCAACTGTCTGGTGTGGTTGTCAACTGTGGTGTGGTTGCAACTGTTGGTGTGGTTGTCAACTGTCTGGTGTGGTGGTTGTCAACTGTCTGGTGTGGTGGTTGTCAACTGTCTGGTGTGGTTGTCAACTGTCTGTGTGGTGGTTGTCAACTGTCTGTGTGGTTGTCATGTCTGTGTGGTTGTACTGTTGGTGGGTGGTTGTCAACTGTCTGGTGTGTTGTCAACTGTCTGTGGTGGTTGTACTGTTGGTGTGGTTGTCAACTTCTGGTGTGGTGTCTGTCAACTGTCTGGTGTGTTGTCAACTGCTGGTGTGTGGTTGTCAACTGTCTGGTGTTGTCAACGTCTGGTGTGGGGTTGTCAACTGTCCGGTGTGGCTTGTCAACTGTCTGGCTGGGGTTGTCACTGTCTGGTGTGGTTTGTCAACGTCTGTGTTGTTTCAACTGTCGTGTGCTTAGTCACTAGTTTGGTGTGGGTTGTCAAACTGACGGAGTGGTGTCAACGTCGGATGTGGGGTTGCAACTAGTCTGGGGGTTGTCAACGTCTGTGGTGGTTAGTCAACTGTCTGGTGTGTGTTTCAACGTCGTGGGGTCAACGTCTGGTGTGGTTTCAATTCTGGTGGTGTCAACTGTCCTGGTGTTGTCTGTCATCTCCTGGTGGTTGTCCTTTAGTTGCCAGATCTACTTACCGTTTGGTTCTCTTCCAACAGCTGTTATCTGACAAAACGAATACCATAGAAAGCGTCGCTAATTTATTTGGTTATGCAACAATGAAGGATGAACCGTCGAAATTCCCGCCTGAATTTCCTGAAGGTTCTAGTTACATGGTTTGTTTTCAGCGGAATCTCTTTTAAGTCTAGTTAATGACCTGCCTAAATGACTAATTTTGTGCTCGAGATGTAGCAAGAGATTGAGCAAGAGAATGAGAAGAAAGAGAGAGACAGACAGCCAGACAGAACAGACAGAGAGCAGGACAAGAAGAGACAGATCAGAGAATCAAAAAAAAGAAACACCCCCATTGAACCTATCTTGCCATCCCCCTCTCTTTACCCGACCACCCTCCCCGTTCAACTCCCCGAAGAATCCAAAACAAAGG
>CM031617.1:1142298-1144798 GCA_018398815.1 Conus ventricosus
CAACCCACACACACACTCCAACCAGAGATTGACGAATAATAAGAGCACAGGTTGACTGCTACCGGAGGATTATCTCCACCAGACCTTCTCACGCTCCAACACACACAACTCTCTCCGCGCGGTATTAAAGATCTAGGGATTAACAAAAAAAAAAAAAAAAAAGGGGGGGGGGGTGTATTCCTACGCCAGCCCGTTACAGCGGTAGGAGTCTAACAGCGTGGTGGCAAATAACTCCTTGACAACCCGTGAATTGGGTTGACATTGGGGCTATAGCGTTTGTGAGTGGTGACGTCATGAAGGGGACTGGTCTGTGTGGGGGTTGGGGAAAGGGTGTGGGACGGTACGTTGGTTAGGTTGAGTGGTGGAGGGGATGAGAGACACAGAGAGAGAGAGAGAGAGAGAGAGAGAGAGAGAGAGAGAGAGAGAGAGAGAGAAATTATGTATGAGAGAGAGGGAGACAGAGAGCGTGTAGGAATGAGTGTGTGTGTGTGTGTGTGTGGGGGGGGGGGGGTGAGAGAGAGAGGGGGGGGGGGGGTGGAAGTGGGAGAGAGAGGCGAGTAGAATGAGCGATGACTGATCAGTGTATCGAGCGTTTAGTTGTTGATAAGCACCAATGGAGAGAAACCATCTTTGGTACCTCTTTGGTGCAGGTTTCACCAAAAACCCTTTGTCAACTGCAAGTCCTGACCAGTTTGAACTCTTCTTCTTCTTCTTCTCCCCCTTTCCTCATCATCATTTTATATTATGATGATGAGGGATGATGATTACTAGTAGTATTATTATCATTATTTTTTATTATTATTTATTAATATCATCATTAGTATTTCATCATTATCATTATCACAATGAGATGATTTTTGTTGTTATTATTAATTGTAGTAGTATCATTTTTAAATCATTTTTATTACTACTACTACTATGTTATTGTTATTATCATTATTATTATTATTTTAAATCGACAGCATCACCATCATCATCACATCATCATCATTATAATATTATTTATCATAAATTATTATTATTGCTGTTGCTGTTCTTTTGTTATTATTGTTGTTGTTTGTTCTTTTTGTCGTTGTTGCTGCTGCTTGTTTCTCTCTCTCTCTCTCTCCCCTCTCTCCCCTCTCTCTCCCCTCTCTCTCTCTCTCTCTCTCACTCTCTCTCTCTCTCTCTTTGCAGATGACACCACAATTCTTCTCTCTTCTACTCTCCCCCTCTCTCTCTCCTCTTCTCTCTGTCTCTTCTCTCTCTCCCCCCTCTCTCTCTCTCCTCTTGCAGATGACACCACAATTCACCCCCAGCCATAATGATCCTTCCAGCTTTAAAAACATTTGCAAGAGGGTACCAACGACCTTAAAAAAAAATGGACCGAACTAAATCATATGTCACTTCCCCTCAAAAAACAAAACTCATGACATTACAACTAGGAAAAAAAGACAAAGTCACAATGATTCCCCCTATAACCTCAATAATGTACTTGTGGAACAAGTCATCATCATAAAGTATTAGGACTATAATTGAAATAGTCTCAGCTGGAATCCCATCATATAAGTACTTTTGCTAAAAAGCTTCCAAAATTATCATCACCAAAAATCAAAACCTTCTAAAAACCCACTCACGAAAACTTTTTCCAGGCCATATTCAGTTAAATGTTGATTATCTCGACTAATGGGATTCGGCAAGTGCAAACACACTAAACCATTGTTCAGCCTACATAAACGAGCGCTCAAACTAATCCTTCTGAAGAAAACTAGCCCGAAGCTTGATATAAACATCTTCACATTCTCCATTCAGCCAGAGACTCAAATACAACAAAGGGCTAATGATGCACAAGATTCTGACCGGAATCTCCAAAAACTTAATGGGGACGATTCTCAAAAGTCTCGTCGAGAAACTCCCACAAACTCCATATCCCAATCCCCAGAATTGACCTATTTAAATCAAGTCTAACGTACTCGGGAACCTCTTTGGGGAAAACTCCCTTCCAGAATACATCAAACAAATCCATTGTACCACAACTTTCAAAAACACTTACCTAACCCACTTCTTTTGCGGAAAAAATAATTTAAAAAAAACCCTAAATAAAAAAAAAAATAAAAAAACCATAAGTAAATTTCCAAGTAATCTCAAAAAACATAAATCATCCCCTTTTTCATGTACTTAACCAATTTGTCTTTTTTCTAACTTTTTTTTTTCTTCTTTTCCCTTTTTTCATGTACTCGATCAAGTATCTTGATTATATATATATATATATGTGTGTGTGTGGTGTGTGTGTGTGTGTGTGTGTGTGTGTGTGTGGTGTTTTGTGTGTGTGTGGGTGTGTGTGTGTGTGTGTATGTGTCATAGGGGTATAATCTTATGAAAAATGATTATATGTTGTCCCCTTTTTCCCCTCTCTTCTCTCTTTCCTCTCTCTCTCTCTCTCTTCCTCTCTCTCTCTCTCTCTCTCTCTCTCTCCCCTCTCTCTCTCTCTCTCTCTCTCTCCCTCTCTCTCTCTCTCTCT
>CM031617.1:1149798-1172536 GCA_018398815.1 Conus ventricosus
TGAAAACCACTCTTTGAGGAGCACCCAGACCACAGCCACACCCCGACACTCACAGCCCTGAAAACCACTCTTTGAGGAGCGCCCACATCACAGCCACACCCCGACACTCACAGCCCTGAAAACACTCTTTGAGGAGCGCCCACATCACAGCCACACCCCGACCCCTCACAGCCCTGAAAACCACTCTTTGAGGAGCACCCACATCACAGCCACACCCCGACACTCACAGCCCCGAAAACCACTCTTTGAGGAGCGCCCACATCACAGCCACACCCCGACACTCACAGCCGTGAAAACGGTAGTCCACAGGGAGCAGTCAATAGCGAGCCAGGGGAGACAACCACCGAAGGACACTCCGCGCCGCTGCCGAATCACTTGGGAGGCACAAGAGGGAAATTCTCATACAACATCAATGCCTAGCATCACGACCACGGTTGTCCTCGCAGACCTCTGTCAAAGGAATACCGGGCATTTTTATTAGAATTAGAGTCACTGTATAGTTAAGCCGCTTGTAGCGAAGCGAGGAAGCCCATAGTTGTATTATGAGTATCGGTTGACTCCAACTGATTTTACCCCCAGAATTTTTGTTCAATATATTTCTCTAAATAACACACAGGGAAGATGCAATGTGTAAAAAAATTTTTTTTTTTTTATGGAGTCATGAAAATAAACAACATACTGGCGTTCTCGGGACAACGTGTAAAGGAAAATACGTAACTGGCAGAGAGAGAGAGAGAGAGAGAGAGAGAGAGAGAGAGAGAGGAGAGAGAGAGAGAGAGAGAGAGAGAGAGAGAGAGAGGGGGGGGGGGGGGCAAGCCGATTGTATAATAGTTGACACACTTTGGTTTTTACAGTTCTGCAAAGTGTAGACAGGGGCTGCGTTGCGTGACATGATGATAGTGTAGACAGGGGCTGTGTTGCGTGACATTATGATAGTGTAGACAGGGGCTGTGTTGTGTGACATGATGATAGTGTAGTACAGGGGCTGCGTTGCGTGACATGATGATAGTGTAGACAGGGCTGTGTTGTGTGGACATGATGATAGTGTAGACAGGGGCTGTGTTGTGTGACATGATGATAGTGTAGACAGGGGCTGCGTTGCGTGACATGATGATAGTGTAGACAGGGCTGTGTTGTGTGGGCATGATGATAGTGTAGACAGGGGCTGTGTTGTGTGACATGATGATAGTGTAGACAGGGGCTGTGTTGCGTGACATGATGATAGTGTAGACAGGGGCTGCGTTGCGTGACATGATGATAGTGTAGACAGGGGCTGCGTTGCGTGACATGATGATAGTGTAGACAGGGGCTGTGTTGTGTGACATTGATGATAGTGAGACAGGGGCTGTGTTGTGTGACATGATGATAGTGTAGACAGGGGCTGTGTTGCGTGACATGATGATAGTGTAGACAGGGCTGCGTTGTGTGACATGATGATAGTGTAGACAGGGCTGCGTTGCGTGACCATATGATAGTGAGACAGGGGCTGTGTTGCGTGACATTATGATAGTGTAGACAGGGGCTGTGTTGTGTGACATGATGATAGTGTAGAGACAGGGCTGTGTTGTGTGACATGATGAAAAGTGTAGACAGGGGCTGTGTTGTGTGACATGATGACAGTGTAGACAGGGGCTGCATTGTGTGACATGATGATAGTGTAGACAGGGGCTGCGTTGTTTTGACATGATGATAGTGTAGACAGGGGCGCTTGCGTGACATGATGATAGTGTAGACAGGGCTGCGTTGCGTGACATGATGATAGTGTAGACAGGGCTGCGTTGCGTGACATGATGATAGTGTAGACAGAGGCTGCGTTGCGTGACATGATGATAGTGTAGACAGGGGCTGCGTTGCGTGACATGATGATAGTGTAGACAGGGCTGTGTTGTGTGACATCATGATGGTGTAGACAGGGCTGTGTTGTGTGACATGATGATAGTGTAGACAGGGGCTGGGGTTGTGTGACATGATGATAGTGTAGACAGGGCTGTGTTGTGTGACATCATGATGGTGTAGACAGGGGCTGGGGTTGTGTGACATGATGATAGTGTAGACAGGGGCTGTGTTGCGTGACATGATGATAGTGTAGACAGGGGCTGCGTTGCGTGACATGATGATAGTTCTAGCCGGGTATGATCATATCAACAATAACATCATGTACAAAAGGGCAGCAAGCATTCATAATTTAGTGTGGATCGCAAACACTAGTTTATGTAGGAGCACTCACAAATTATCCCATCACTTTCCTTGTATTGAGCAGATTATTTTTGTAAAGTTTTGTGTCATTTATCATAACCACTAATTTCTTGGTGTGAAATTTTTCCCAGATCGCCCTTGGGAGAACGTGTCGTCTTGGGGTAAGCACAGCCCCACTAAAACACACACACGCGCGCTCACGCACGCACGCACGCACGCACGCACGCACGCGCACACACACACACACACACACACACACACACACACACACACACACACACACACACACTACCAAGGGAGGTAACGAAACGTGCCCATTGAAAACCCAACAAGATAGCCTCCCTTTGAAAGGCAGCTTTTGATAAATATTGATAAGATCTGATTCGTTTAGACAAGAAAAGTGTCAGCTAGTGCGTTCATTTGGCGTCGGTATGAACACAACGGTGTGTTCTAATTAGATTTACTCTGCACCCTGACGGAATCAAAACACAAGGGGGAGAAATCTAGTCTGAAGGCGTGTGAACGATGGTGTTTTCTGCGGAATATCGGCCCCTGCGTATTTTTATCAGACTTTTTTTTTCCTCACTGGATTTTCCCACAGATATTTCCCACGGACAATTCCCTTGATGCCCTGGGTTCTGTTACCTGCGCCGACCAGTTTTTTAAAGTCTGGTGTTTGAAAGGAACAATAGCAACAGCAACAACAACAACAACAGCGGTAGCAACAGCAGCAACAACAACAGCAAACAGCAGCAGCAGCAGCAACAGCGACAACAGCAACAACAACAATTAAAACAACATAAAAACAAAATAACAATAACACAACAACAACAGCAGCAGCAGCGCCAACAACAACAACATCAACGACAACAACGACAGCAACAGCAACAACAACCACAGCAGCAGCAGCAACGGAAGCAGCAGCAACAACAGCAATAACAACAAGGACGACGACGACGACGACGACAGCTGCATCCCCTCCCCCTTCCCCCCCAACCCCCCCCCCCCCTCCTCCCCCTTCCCATTCCCCTCCAGGCAGATTCAAATCTCAGACACAAGATCCGTTCGCTTTCTAGACATGTGCCATTATCCACTCCGCTACTTTCTGTCCACGTGACTACGGAGAATCTTCAAGCGAAACGTCACCAATGAAACCATGTCTTTCTAGTCCCGAGAAACGCATTAGAGGTGCCCAAGTCGTCACAACCTTAACGTCGACGAATCACTTTATGATGTAGAAAGTGAGCAGATGTACAGCTAAAAATCAGTCAATACCGTACCAACTCATCAATCAAAGCCGCTGCGTGTTATTTGCTGTTTTTTGAATAGGAACTGGTCATAGTCATCTAAGGTTGAAAGAAATGAGCATTTTCGTTGGTTGTGCTGTTGTTCCTGGTGGCCGGTGTGCTCTGAGCACTGCTGGTCATAGTCATCTAAGGTTGAAAGAAATGACCAATTTCGTTGGTTGTGCTGTTGTTCCTGGTGCCGGTTCGTTGGTTGTGCTGTTGTTCCTGGTGGCCGGTTTCGTTGGTTGTGCTGTTGTTCCTGGTGGCCGGTGTGCTCCGAGCACTGCCTGCCTGTGTCAGGCTCTTAGTGTGTGCGTTTAATTATGTACATCATCTGCACAGCTCTTAGCGGCTGACAATGCTCAGGTTACTAAACAGCAAAGCTGACCACTCGGACTGTTGGTCACCTTTTGACCTCCTTGTCATCCTGAAGGGAACCCAAGAAAAAGGGCTCAAAGATTCTCTCCTACACTGTATACTTTTTCAAAGGAATTTCATTTTTCAGCGGCATTTTTCCTTCCCACTTTTTCTTTTCCGCATTCGCAACACTTCCAATTTTAGAAGGAGGAGGAGGAAAGAAAACGGGGGGGAGGAATATTGTCCTGTAATCGTTCTAGCTGATATGTGGGGGTTTGTGTGTGTGTGTGTGTGTGTGTGTGTGTTGTGGGGGTTTGTGTGTGTGTGTGCGTGTGGGGTTGTGCGTTTTGTGTTTGTGTGTGTGTGGGTTGGTGTGTGGGGTTTGTGGTTTTGTTTCTTTTGTGGGTTTTGCTGTTGCGTTAATTTCATGAAATAAAAAAAAAATAAGCAGATATAAAAAGAAAATGCCGAGGTTCAACTTGTTTCCTATAGTAAGCCTTTTTTGTTACCTCTGCCTTTTCGTCTATCCGCCCTGCCTTTCTGTCTATCCGTCTCCTTTCTGCTCCCTCTCCTTCTGTCTCCCCGCTCCCTTTCTGTCTATCCTCTCCTTTCTGTCTACCGCTGCCTTTCTGTCTACCCGCGCCTTTCGTCAACCTTCCCCTTTCGCTACCCGTCTGCCTTTCTGTCTTCATCTTTCTCCCCTTACATTGTCTATTCGCTTTCTGCCCCTTTGGCACCAGTCAATCTGTCAGCCTCCGTCTACCCTCATCGCCCCATTTTGTCATGTGTCTGTCAGTCTCGGAAACAAAGGCAAAAAAAACAACGAACTATAACGTATTCATAGGTGCAACCCAAGAAAGCAACGAACAAAACGTATTCATAGGTGTCAAACCCACGAAAGCAACAAAAATAACGTTTCATAGGGGGCCCCCCAAGAAAGCAACGAACTGTAACGTTTTCAAGTGTCAACCAAGAAAAAAACGAACTAAACGTTTCATAGTGCAACCCCAAAGAAAGCAACGAACTAAAAAAGATTCATGGTGCAACCCAAGAAAGAAAACGAACTATAAGGGGTTTTCATAGTTCAACCCAAAAAACAACGAATTTTAACGTATTCATGGGTGTCAACCCAAGAAAGAAAACGAACTATAACGTATTCATAGGTGTAAACCCAAAAAGCAACAAAATTTAATATAACGTATTCATGGGTTTCAACCCAAAAAGAAAAGAACTAAACAAATCATAGGTGTAAACCCAAAAAGAAACGAACTAAAACGTATCATGGGTGCAACCCCAAGAAAGCAACAACTAAAACGTATTCATAGTTCCCAACCCAAAAAAACAACGAACATTGTCAACCTCGGGGTATTCAGTGGGGGAAAGGGACTACGCACAGCCCAAACACACTCACAGCTTGCTTACAATCTCATTATATACATGCATCGCACATCAAACCATATAAAGTCATAATTTTACACACATGACATAGAAAGAAAACAAATGCATATGGAGTCAAACAAAAAAAAACATTCTCTCTTTTCCTTGAACTTTCACAAAATCTTTATCTAAATCATCTTTTAACTAACCCGGGTATAAACAGATTTCTACTTTACCGGCCGGGTGATTTAACTATTCCAATCACTGCTTTTCTTTTCCTTTTTTTTTTTCTTTTCACTGTCACTTTCACAAGCCGACCAACTGCGGTACTGGCGGGTTGGACCCCCGGGCACGGGTCGGTTGGACTGCTGGCACTGGTCGGGTAGACCGGGGCTTTTGTCAGGTTGGCTGCCCGATAAAGGGGCGCGGGCCAATATGAGGCGAACCCCTTTCAGATTGAACATGATATTGACATCGATCTGTTCCCCTTTTTCTTTCCCCCTGCCTTAACGCATTCACCTCTCCCCTCTCTCTCTTCTAGTCGCCTATAAAATGGAATGTTTTTTCTTTTCTTTTTTTCTTTTCTTTTTTTTTTCTTCCATCATTAGCAACTCTCCTCCCCCACTTTCTCCTTACCTTCCCCAGACTCTATCTCGTGCTAATGACAGCTCTTTTCTTCACTCCCCCATCTCTCTCTCCCCCTTCTCTCCGCAGACAACCCCAAACCCTTTTCCTCCTGTCGTCTGTTCGTTCCCCTTTTCCTCACTCACCATTCCTACTTATCTTAAACCCATCGTCAAAGGGCGAGTACCTTTTGGTCATATTTTCGAGTCATATTTTAAAAGGCGGCCCCAGCGGTTTACTTAAAGGGTCTTATTCCTCTGAAGGAATAGTGAGCTTGGCTTTCCACAAGGCTCGTCCTTGACCTCTTCTCTTTGATTTTTATAAAGACCACCATGCCAATCCACAATGAGCAGCTTGATCTTTCCTGATAAAAATTTCTCTTCCTGTATGATACAAACACATGTCTGTACAAATACGTTTACAACAAATATTACGATGCTTAGAAGGGTGCAACCAAACGAATGCCCTTTAATCCGCACAAAAAAAAAATGTATGGTCCAGCATCGAGACGAAACAACAACGACAGCACTTATTTTGACCAAAAAAATGAGTAAAACCCTTGATTGAGGGTTACCGAACACCGTGTCTTGGGCGTGATCATTGATGAGAATTTTAAATGGCAATCACAAAAAATATGTTTGAAAACATTTGGGCTCGCAATTTTTTTTTTACCAAAAAACCATTTTATTTTTTTAACCACATACCGGGAAAATTTATTTTTGAACCCATTCCCTTTCTCACACAACTATCTCCACTGCGGAGGGGGCCCGGTGAAAATCACAAAAAAAAAGATCAACTCTAGCATAAGGGGGAATTAAGCTGATTTTCCGAAAGTCTCTATCAACCGGGAAAAATTCGCAAAAAAGATTTACCACTGCAACCCAACGACCTAAAAAAAGGCAGTACTAATTTTTAAAAGCCGAAAACAGGGCACCAACTATCTTGCGATTTATCCAAAGGGCAACAACCGAAATAATCAAATAATTACATTTTAAACCACGTTCCCATTGTTTTGTTCAAATCTAGTTTTGCTTTTTTGGTCCATCTGTGTGGAACCTCTTCCCCGCTGCCAAAACATTCAATCCTCCCGTCCTTAAAATCACAATACATAAACATTTACTTGAACAATAAACTAACCTTTTGACATATCTCAACCCCTATTTTTAAGCTTGCCTCATATTAGCTAATGAACATGTGTGTGTGTTGTGTGTGTGTGTGTTTTGTTTTTTGTGGTGTGGGTTGGGTATGCGCTGCGTGCTGTTTTTGGGGCCTTCACATGTAGCCGGCGCGGTACGTGTCTACTGTTTTTTGGTAATTTTAAAAAGGTTTTTTTTTTTTTTTTTTTTTTTTTTTAATAATTATTATTCTTATTACTTGTTATTGTTAATTTTATAATGTTGCTATTTTTTCATTTTTTTCTCACTATTAATAGTGCATCTTTTAGTTGAATGTTTAGAATACAAGGACGATGGAAGAAAGCACGCCTAAAATCTCTATCCTGATAATAAATTTTTCTTGAGTCTTAGTCTTGATCTCTCTCCTCTCTCTCTTCCCTCCCTCTCTCTCTCTCCCCCTCTCTCTCTCTCTTTTGGTGTGTGTGTGTGTGGTGTGTGTGTGTGTGTGTGTGGTGTGGGGTTGTGGCGATGAACAAAAATACATAAAAAACATTCGATTTTACTGTTCTGCACACATTTTAAAAAAGTGCAATGACCCTCTAAACGAACTGAACAAATCACATTTCGCTTCACCTCAAAACCTAAACCCATGCTTACACACCGGGCAAAAAAGACAAAACTCACTTTTAATTTTTCCTCCTGACACAAAAAAATACCCTGTTAACAGGTTCATACTCAAAGGCTGGGAAAAAAATTAAAAACAAATGAGTTAGAAAGCTCACATTACCTCACAGAAAAAAAAACGTTTCACGAAAGTTTACACTCTCCAAAATAAAACGCTTCCTCGACCGCATTCACCAAGCTCTTTTTCCAGCCCCTCAATTCCATCAAACATCTAGGGAACTACTCTAGGGGACGTGCAGCGCTAACCCCTCAAACCATTGTTAACCACACAAGCGAGCACTCAAATTATCCCCAAAAAAGCATATCTCGGGACCGGACTATAAAAAATTAAAATTTCTCCTTTAAGTCGATTTAAAATACAAAAAAGGGGATCAAATCAAAAATTGTGTCGGGGAAGCCCCCTCAACTTATTCACAATTCTCAATGACTCCTCGAGGATTTTTCCCCAAATTTCATGTCCCGTTCCTAAAAATTAAATTAAAAACCCATTTTAACATATTCAGGTTCCTGTCAATGGAACTCGCTCCCTGAAAAACCAAACAACCCCCAATCTATAAACTTTCAAACACCATTATTTCAACCATTTTACTGCCAGTACTTGCATACTCGCCATAAATCCACCCCCAAACCCACCACCACCCTCTTTCCTTATGATGTACCTGACTATTTAGAAATGTTTTTGTACTAATCCATGTATGTTGTTGGTTTTTTTCGTAAGAATTTTTATATGAGACGCGCGTGTGTGGTGTGTTGTGTTGTGTGTGTGTGTGGTTGTGTGTGTGTGTGTGTGTTTCCTACACCCCTCCCCTTTGTCATCTGTCGATATTTTATATTTTTATGTCCCTCTCTCTTCTCTCTCCCTCTTCCTTCCCTTCCCCTCTTCTCTCCCTCTCTCTCTCTCTCACGGTTCAACGGGAAGACTTGATTTTTTATCCATGTGACACCCCCTCCTACCGATGGCGACGGGGGCTGTCATTATACATTTCCCACCTCCTTTTGTGCTTTATTTTCTATCCCCCCCCCCCCCCCCCCCCCCCTTCCCCCCCCCCCCCCACCCCCCGGTGTTTCAAAATCGATTGTCTTTATCTTTTTGGGAAATTTTTTTGATTGTCAATTGTTCTAAACATGCTCTCTTACGCACCCCCCACCTCTTTTTCTCCCCCCCCCCCCCTCTCCTTCCCCTCTCTCCCCTCTCTCTCCTCCCTCTTTTTTTTTTCCCCCCTCTTCTTTTTAATTTAACCCCGTATTTTTTGTATTTTAGCCACTTTTTGCATGCTCCTTTGTTACTTTTATTTATATTTTACCCTACTCGGGCGGGACGGGTTTAAAAACACATCACTGCTTATCTTTTTCATCGAAAATAGAGAATTTTGCCTTGTCTGTTTTGTCCTCAAAACTCCCCCCCTACCCCTTTCCCTCTCCAAACATGCGCCGCCCCTCTCCCCCCCCTTCCCCTCCCCTCCTCTCTCCTCCTCCTCCCTCCCTCTCTCTTTCCGTGACTCCTTACTATGCCATTTATCGCCCCCAAAACCCAAATCAAAAAGGCTCAAAGATGTCCCCACTTTTTAACGTTTGCAAAATTTTTTTTTTAGTTTTTCAGCAACTTTTTTCCTACCCACATTTTCGTTTGTTTCTTTACAACCCTTCGCTGGCTGCTTAAGGGGTGGTTGGGTTTCTTTTGAAACCTTGGGTTTTGAAACACCACAGAATCAGGGCCCGTGGTGTTCTTTTTGACGGGCCCAAAAACACAAAACAACCCCGTGTCTCCATGTGATCCGAACCAGCGAGGAGAGCTTTGGGGCAAGCAAACATAGAACTGCCTTTAAGAGGGATTGCGATGGTTTCCCTCAAGCAGCCCTAAAGAAGTTCTACTTATAATAATTTTCCCCAAATTTTTTTCGCCATTTTTTTCATCTTTAAACCCCCCCCCCCCACCCCCTTTTTTTTTTTAAAGTTCTAGTTTTTATCAAAACATTACATAATGGGGAAAACGTTAGCCTGCACTTGTTTTCCACCCTACTTAATTGTTTAAAAAAATTTGCTAATGTTTCAGAATCAACTAAAAATTCTCTCTCACTCCCCCGCAATCGCTTCAAAAACCAACAGCAAGCCTCATCTGAAGGGGGACTCGACGTGTCGGGCCCGACAGCAACGGGTTTACCTAGCACACACAATACCGAAACCTGGCAAAAATCTCTGGCGGAAAAAAACAAGTCACAAAGAAAAACGTAGAAAAAAACTCACCACGAATGTCGGGGTGCCCAAATTCAACACAGCACGCGAGCAGTAACACGTGCTGGGCCCAAAAACGAAACCTTCGCACACTTCGCTTCACCAAAAACCGGGGAACGACAGGATGTCTGGTTAAATTGGGGCCGCTTGTCCTTTTGTACCCACATTTTGTTCGACCAACAGCAACAGGCTTTTGAAAATCAAGCCCCCTTATTTGTGCCCGAATCTACAAACCCCCCTTTCCTCTCTAAACCAAATCGCCCTTTCTTTTACGAGCTGGAAAGGGATTACCTGTTTGAAGGCTGCGAAAAAATTACAACAATCCTTGCGGCTGTCCTTCCTTTTGAATCAAATGTACAATCTTGGGGGGGTTGGGGGGGGGTGCGTGTTGGATAAATGGAAAAGGGCGGGTTTACAGCCCCCCTTTCCCCACCCGTCTGTCCCCTGGGCAGTAAAGGCAAGCCCAGATGCCCCCGCCCCCTTGAAGGATCCCCCCCCCCTCACCCCGCCTCCCCCAACCCACAGATGGGCTTGACTGCGTGCGAAAACCAAACATCCCTCGTGTACATTTCCCCCATAAAAATTTTTAACTCAGCCAGGCAAATTAACACCTGAAGCGTCTTTTTTCTTTTTTTGGTTTTAAAGATCATTAGGGGGCTTGAACTCCACAGATCAATAACCCTTGTCGAATGAGATAAAACCCCCTTGCGCAGGGGATGCAAAAAAAAGGGTGTTCTGCCAAAAATCTTAATTGCTTACAATTTTTGGGTTATCAAACGCAGAGCTGACCACTTTGAATTTGGACATTTTGACCTCCCTTAAAAGACCTCAACAAAGCCAAAAAATCCCCCCCCCCCCCCCCCCCACATTTATACTGTTTACTAATATTTTATTTTTTACCAACTTTTTTTTACTACACTTCTTTTTCGTTTTTTCTTTTCTACCCTGGGGTTTGGGGGCCCTTTTGTTGGGAAACCACTGATTATAGCTGGGCTCTCTCCTGGGGTGTTTTGGAACCCTTTGGGTGGTAAGTTTAGAAAAAGGCTTTCCCCTTTGGATGGTTGGGGGTTTGGGGGGGAATACCCCTGAAATTAGAAGTGGCATCTCTCCCCTTGGATGGGTTTTTGGGGGCCCTTGTGGTTAGAATACCACTGAAATTAAAGACGTGGCATCTTCCATTGGGTGGTTTGGAACCTTGGGGTGAAATACCACGAATTTTAAACTGTGGGGGATCTCTCCATTGGGTGGTTTGGGACCCTTTTGGTTGGGGGAATACCACTGAATTAAAAAAGACTTTGGGGATTTTCTCCATTGGTGGGTTTTGGCCCCCGGTGGGAAATACCACGAAATTTTAACTGTGGCATCTCTCCATGGATGGGTTTGGGGGCCCTTGGGGGTGAGAATACCACTGAAATTAAAACTGGCTCTCTCCTTGGATGGTTGGGACCCTTGGGGTGAGAATACCACTGAAATTTTAACGTGGCATCTCTCCCTTGAGGTTTTGGGGCCCTTGGTGGTGAAATACCACTGAATTATAGACTGGGCAATTTTCCATTGGGTGGTTTGGACCCTTGGGTGAGAAACCCCGAATTTTAACGTGGCATCTCTCCATTGGATGGTTTGGGACCCTTGGGGGTGAGAATACCACTGAATTAAGACTGGGCATCTCTCCATTATGGTTTTTTGGGCCCTTGGTGGTGAGAAACACTGAATTATAGACGTGGGGATCCTCCAAAGGGTGGTTTGGAAAACCCCCTTTGGGAGAATACCACTGAAAAATAACCCTTGGGATCTCTCCATTGGAAAGGTTTTTTGGGCCCTTGGGGGTAGAATACCACTGAATTAAGACTGGGCATCTCCCATTGGGTGGGTTTGGGACCCTTGGGGTGAGAAACCACGAATTTTGACTGGCATCTCTCCATTGGGTGGTTTGGGGCCCCTTGGGGGGGAAACCACTGAAATTTTAGACTGTGGCATCTCTCCATTGGGTGGTTTTGGGCCCATGGTGGTGAGAATACCACGAAAAAAAGACGTTTTTTATCCTCCATTGGATGGGTTTTGGGGCCCTTTGGTAGAATACCCCTGAATTTTAACTGTGGGATCTCTCCATTGGATGGTTTGGGACCCTTGGTGGTGAGAAAAACCAAATTAAAACTGTGGGAATCTCTCCATGGGGGTTTGGAACCCTTGGGGGGAGAATACCACTGAATTAAACTGTGGCATCTCCCATTGGATGGTTTTTAACCTTTGGGGGTGAGAATACCACTGAATTATGACTGTGGCATTTTCCATTGGAAGGGGTTTGGGACCCTTGGTGGTGAGAATACCCCTGAATTATAGACTGTGGGATCTCTCCATTGGATGGTTTGGGACCCTTGGGTGGAAACCCACTGAATTATGACTGGGCATCCTCCATTGGGTGGTTTGGAAACCCTTTGGGGTGAGAAATACCACGAATTATAGAAGGGCATCTCTCCCTTGGGGGTTTTGGGGCCCATGGTGGTGAGAATACCACTGAATATAGACTGTGGGATCTCCCATTTGGGTGGTTTGGGACCCGGTGGGGAGAATACCCCTGAATTTTAAAACGGGGCATCTCCCATTGGGTGGTTGGGGCCCTGGGGGGGAAATACCATGAAAATAGACTGTGGGACTCTCCCTTGGATGGTTTGGGCCCCCCGGGGTGAGAAACCCGAAATTATAGACTTTGGGATCTCTCCATTGGATGGTTTGGGACCCTTGGTGGTGAAAAACCACTAATTTTAAAACTGGGCTCTCTCCATTGGGTGGTTTTTGGGAAACCCTTTGGGGTGAGAATACCACTGAATTAAGACTGTGGGTCTCTCCTTGGGGGTTGGGACCCTTGGGGGAGAAACCCCTGAAATTTTAAACTGTGGCATCTTTTCCCTTTGGGTGGTTTGCGACCCCTTGGGGGTGAGAAAAAACCCCGTTTAGGTGGGATCTCCCATTGGGGGGTTGGAACCCTTGTGTGAAATACCACTGAAATTATAGACTTGCATCTCTCCATTTGGATGGTTTTTTAACCCTTTGGGGGTGAAAACCACTGAATTATAACTGTGGCTCCCCATTGGATGGTTTTGGGGCCCCTTGGGGGTGAGAATACCACTGAATTAAGACGTGGGATCTCCCATTGGATGTTTGGGGCCCTTGGTGGGAGAATACCACTGAATTTATAGACTTGGCATCCTCCATTGGATGGTTTTTAACCCTTGGGGTGAGAAACCACGAATTATAGATGGCATCTCTCCATTGGGTGGTTTGGAACCCTTGGGGGTGAGAAAACCCTGAAATTTTAGCTGTGGCATCTCTCCATTGGATGGGGTTTTGGGGCCCTTTGGGGGTAGATTACACTGAATTATGACTGTGGCATCTCCCATTGGGGGTTTGGGGCCCTTGTGGTGAGAATACCACTGAATTATAACTGTGGCATCTCTCCATTGATGGTTGGAACCCGGGGTGAAAAACCACTGAATTATAGACTGTGGGACTCTCCATTTGGAAAGGGTTTTAAACCCTTGGTGGAAATACCACGAATTATAGACGTTGGATCTCTCCATTGGATGGTTTTGGACCCTTGGTGGGGAGAATACCAGAATTATAGACTGTGGCATCTCTCCTTGGGTGGTTTGGGGCCCTTGGGGTGAAAAACCCCAATTTAAAAGTGGCATCTCTCCATTGGGTGGGTTTGGAACCCTTGGTGGTGAAATACCCCTGAATTAAAAATGTGGCATCCTCCATTGGATGGTTTTGGAACCCTTTGGGGTGAGAATACCACTGAAATTTTAGACTGTGGCATCTCTCCATTGGGTGGGTTTGGGACCCCTTTGGGGGTGAGAATACCACTGAATTTTGACTGTGATCTCTCCTTTTGATGGTTTGGAACCCGGTGGTGAAAAACCACTGAATTATAGACTGTGGCACCCCATTAGTTTGGGACCCTTGTGGGGAGAAACCCGAATTTTAAAACTGGGCACTCTCCATTGATGGTTTGGGACCCTTTGGGGGTGAGAATACCCCGATTTTTAAACTTGGGATCTCTCCATTGGATGGTTTGGGGCCCTGGTGGGGAGAAACCACTGAATTTTGACTGTGGCATCTCTCCATTGGGTGGTTTTGGGACCCTTGGGGTAGAATACCATGAATTAAAAACTGTGGCATCCTTTCCCTTGGGTGGTTTTTGGGAAACCCTTGGGGGTGAAAAAACCACTGAATTATAGACTGTGGCATCTCCCATTGGGTGGTTTGGGCCCTTGGTGGTGGAAATACCACTGAATTATAACTGTGGCATCTCTCCATGGATGGGGGGACCCTTGGTGGTGAAAACCACTGAATTATAGACGTGGGATCTCTCCATTGTGTTTGGAACCCCTTTGGGGGTGAAATACCCTGAATTATAACTGTGCATCTCCCATTGGATGGTTTGGGGACCCTTGGGGTGAAATACCACGAATTTTAGACTGTGGCCTCTCTCCCTTGGGTGGGTTTGGACCCTTGGTGGGGAGAAAACCACGATTTAACTGAGGGTCTCTCCATTGGGTGGTTTTGGAACCCTGGTGGTGAGAATACACGAATTATAGACTTGGCATCTCCTGGTGGTTTGGACCCTTGGTGGTAGAATACCACTGAATAGACTGGCACTCCTCATGTGGTCTTGGACCCTGGAGTAGAATACCACTGAAATATGCGCAGTCTCTCCATGGAGTTTGGACCCTGGTTGGAATACACTTATCTGAATACTGATGTGGCATCTCTCTGGTGGTTGGAACACTTGGGTGAGATACCACTAATTAACGTGGATCCCTTGGATTGGTGGGAACCCTTGGGTGAAATACCATGAATTATAGACTGTGGATCCTCCATTGGTGGTTTGGGAACCCTTGGGGGAATACACATATAACTGGGACTCACATGATGGTTTGGGACCCTTGGTGGAAGCACCCTGATTTAGATGCGCTTCTCCATTGGATGGTTTGGAACCCTTGGTGGTGAAACCACTGAATTATAGACTGGCATCTCTCCATTGATGGTTTGGCCTGGTGGGATGCAGAAAACCAGCTGAATTAAGCTGGGATGCTCACCATTGGATGGTTGGAACCTTGGGTGTAACCCGAATATAGACTGTGGCATCTCTCCATTGGAAGTTTGGGACCCTGATGGGAAGTATCCACTGATTATAGACTGGGCATCTCTCCATTGGATTTTGGAACCCTTGGTGGTGAGAATACCACTGATTATAGACTGGCATCTCCTTGATGTTGTGGACCCTTGGTGGAAACCACAGAATTAAGACTGTGGCATCTCTCCATTGGATGGTTTGGACCCTTGGGGTGAGAATACCACTGAATTAATAGAGTGGCATCTCTCCATTGGATGGTTTGGGACCCTTGGTGGGGAATACCAGAATTATAGACTGTGGCATCCTCCATTGGATGGTTTGGGACCCTTGGTGGTGAGAATACCCTGATGATTATAGACTGTGGTCTCCATGGATGGTTTTGGCCCGGGGTGAATACCACTGAATTAGATGTGATCTCTCCTTGGATGGTTTGGATCCGTGTGGAATACCACTGAATTATAGTGGGCATCTCCATTGGATTAACCTGTGGGAAATCTGGTGGAACGGATCTACATGATGGATCCCTTGGTGGTTGGAACCCTTGGTTGGTGTACACTCCCAATTGACTGTGGCATCTCTCCATGATGGTTGGATCCTGTGAGATCCCTGAATGGTGTTGGAATCCCCATTGGATGTGGGACCCTTCTTGGTGGTTCTGACTTGTGTGGGAATCCCATTAGTGGTGGATCCCTGTGGTGGATCCTAATGATGATGGGAAACCTCATATGATTGGGCTTTCTTGAAATTCGGAATTAATGGTGGCTCTCGACTTATGGATGTGGACCCTTCGTGGTAGAATCTGGAAATCAACTGGGAATACCACTGATTTTGGACCCTGTGGTGGATGAGAGGAACTTAGGGTGGGACCCGATTATGTGGCATTCTACCATTGGTGGTTTGGAACCTTGTGTGGCATCCCATTGAGGTGTGCTTGTGCTATCCATTGGAACCTTAAGACTGTGAACACTCCATTAGGTTGGGACCCTGTGGAGAATACCACTAATGAGACTCCATATCATGATGGTCTGACCTTGTGGTGTAACCCTTGAATATAGAAGTTGCACTCTCATGGGATTGGAACCCTTGGTAAGCTAGAATCATAAAATGCCTGCATCTGTGGACTTTGGGACCATGTGAAAAAACCATATTATGACTGGTTGGACCCTCATTGGTTTGGGAACCCTGGATTGAAAGACCTGGAATTACCTGGATGTCTTGGACCTTGGTTGTGGAAACCACTGATTATAGATTGCATCTCTCCATTGATGGTTGGACCCTTTGGAAGGATTGGACCCTGGTAGTGAATCCGATTTACTTGTGGTTTGGGACCTGGTGGAGAACCCTATGAATTAAGACCGTGGATTCTCATGGTGGTTGGGCCCCATTGGTGGTAGACCCTGATTAATAACAGTGGATCTCCCTTGGAGGTTTGGGACCCTTGGTGTGAAATACCACTGAATTATAGATGTGGATCCTCCTTGGATGTTTGGGAACCTTGTGGAGAAAACCCTGAATATAGATTGGATCTCCATGGAGGTTTGGAACCCTTGGTGGTGAAATACCACTGAATTATGACTGGGCATCTCTCCATTGGATGGTTTGGACCCTTGGTGAGATAGAATTACATAATAGACTGTGGACCTCCATGGATGGTTTGGACCCTGGATGGCGAAGAACCACTGAATAAGAATTGGCATTCTCCATTGGATCGTTTGGAACCCTTGGGTGAGAATCCACTGAATTATAGACTGTGGCATCCTCACTTTGATGGTTGTGGAACCCTTGGTGTGGAAACCCTAATATAACTTGGACTTGGATGGTTTACCGGGTGAATACCACATTTAGACTGTGGCATCTCCATTGGATGGTTTGGACCCTTGGTGATGAAACCAATTATGACTGTGGCATCTCTCCATTGGATGGTTTGGAACCCTTGGTGGTGAGAAAACCCAATTATAGACTGGGCATCCCCCCATTGGATGTTTGGAACCCTTGGTGGTGGAATACAACTGAATTAAGACTGTGCATCTTCCATTGGATGGTTTGACCCTTGGTGGTGAGAACTACCATGAATAATGACTGTGGCATCTCTCCATTGGATGGTTTGGAACCTTGGTAATACAATGATTTAATTGGTGGACTCTCCATTGGATGGATTCTGCCCTTGTGGTGAAACCCTGAATTAGACTGGGCCCTGATTGGATGGACCTTGTGTGGGAATACCTAATTGAGTGTGGACTCTCCTTGGTGGTTTGGACCCTTGGTGTGGAAACCTCTGATATAGATGTGGCATCTGCCATTGGATGGTTTGGACCCTTGGTGGTGAGAACCCTGATTATAACATGGGCATCTTCTTCATGGTTTGGGACCCTTGGGGAAATACCACGAATTATAGACTGTGATCTCTCCTCATGGTTGTGACCCTTGGGGTGGAATACAACTGAATTTTATAGATGGCATCTCTCCTTGGATGGTTTGGGACCCTTGGGGGAATACCACGAATTATAGCTGGGCTTACTGGATGGTTTGAACCCTTGGTGGAAACCACTGAATTATAGATTGCATCTCTCCATTGATTTGCCTGGTGAGATCCATGAATTATAGACTGTGGCACATCCATTGGAGTTTGGACCTTGGGTGGAAAACCACTGATTTTAGACTGTGGATCCTCCATTAGAGCTGGGAACCTTCATGGATTGTTTGGATCTCATGTGGTTCAACCTTGGTTTGAATCCTGGTGTGAATCCCTGATTATGTGAACCCTTAGTGCTGGATACTCCACTTGGTGTGGATCCTCCATTGGATGGTTTGGAACCCTTGTGTGGAAACCACCATATGTTGTGGATGCCTCATGTGGTGGTTGAACCCTATTTGAGGAAACTCCCATTGATGGTTTGAACCACTTGGTGGTGACTACATAAGGACTGGGCTCACCCTTGGATGGTTTGGAACCCTGGGAAACCTGCATTGATGGGTCTGGACCTCTCTGGATGGTTAGAACACTTGTGTGCATCCTCATGATGTTTGGACCCTGCGGTGGATACCACTGAATTATAGACTGGCATCCTCCATTACTGTTTGGCCCATTGGTGGAAAAGACCATGTTGGATCTCTGATTGATTGTTTACCTTGGGGGAAAACGAATTATAGACTGGGCATCTCCCATTGATTTTGAACCTTGTGGTGATCCATGAATTAACTGTGGCATCTACTTGAATTAGACTTTGGAACTCCATGAGTACACCATTAGAGTCTCTGCAATTGAAGACTGGATCCCTGTGGAGGATTAGACCCTGGTGGTGAATCCCATTGATAGTTGCACCCTTCCTGAGGTTTGGACCTGGTGGTGAGATCCACATTAGATTGGCATCTCTCCATGGATGGTTTAGGGACCTTGGTGGAGAAAACCAATTGACGTGGACCTCCATTGGTGGTTTAGTGAACTTGTGAAACTTATCCAATGGTTTAGGCCTGTGGAAATACCACTGAATTTAGACTGTGGCATCTCTCCTGATGGTTAGCGGTTATCCTTGGATCTGGGACCTGTTGACTTGGCACTCCTTGGTGTTGGACCACCTTGGTGGTGGAAATACCATGAATATGACTGACCTCTCCATTGATGGTTTGAACCCTGGTTGGAATGTGACATGATGGTGGCATCTCCATTTGGAGTTGGATCTCCTTGGTGGTGAGAAACCTAGTGAATAATACCACTCCATTATAGGCTGTGGCATCTCTCCATTTGGATGGTTTGGGACCCTTGGTGGTGAGAATCCACTGAATTATAGACTGTGGCATCTCTCCTTGGATGGTTTGGAACCCTTGGTGGTGAGAATACCACTGAAATATGACTGTGGCTATTCTCCATTGGATGGTTTGGAACCCTTGTGGATGAGGAATCCTCGAATTATGCTGTGGCATCTCTCCAGTTGGAATGCTTGGACTTGATGCTGATGGATACCACTGAATTATAGACTGTGGCATCTCTCCATGGATGGTTTGGGACCTTGGTGGTGAGATGACCACTGATTATAGACTGTGGATCTCTCCATTGAGATGGTTTGCATGGGACCCTTGGTGGGAGAATACCACTGAATTATAGACTGTGGCATCTCTCCATTGGATGGTTTTGGGAACCTTGGTGGTGAGAATACCACTGAATTATAGACTGTGGCATCTCTCCATTGGATGGTTTGGGAACCCTTGGTGGTGAGAATACCACTGAATTAATAGGACTGTGGATTTCCTTGGATGGTTTGGAACCCTGGTGATGAGAATACTTGCATATACACTGTGGCATTTCCATTGGATGGTTTGGACCCTTGTGGTGAGAATACCACTGAATTATAGACTGTTTGGCATCTTCTCCAATGGATGGTTTGACCTGTGGTGAGATTACCACTGAATTATGCTGTGGCAAATCTCCATGGATGGTTGGACCCTTGGTGGTGAGAATACCACTGAATTAAGTGTGGATCTCTCGCTTGGATGGTTTGGGACCTTGGTAGGTGGAATACCACTGATTTGGACTGTGGCATCTCTCCATTGGATGGTTTGGTACCCTTGGTGGTTGGAAACCACTGAATTATAGACGTGGCATCTCTCCATTGGATGTTTGGGTACCCTTGGTGGTTGAGATACCACTGGATTAAGATGTGGCATCATCTCATTGATGTTTGGACCTTCTGGTGGAATTACCATGAATTATGACTGTGGAATACCACATTGGATAGTTTGGACCCTGGTGTTTGAGAATACCATGATTATGACTGTGTGAATCTCTCCATTGGATGTTTGGGACCCTTGTGGTGAGAATACCACTGAATTACTAATGTGACATCTCTCCATTGATGGTTTGGGACCCCTTGGTTGAGAATACCACTGAATTATAGACTGTGGCATCTCTCCATTGGATGGTTTGGAACCTTGGTGGTGAGAATACCACTGAATTATAGACTGTGCATTCTCCATTGATGGTTTTGGGACCCTTGGTGGTGAGAATACCACTGAATTATAGACTGTGCATCTCTCCATTGGATGGTTTGGGACCCTTGGTGGTGAGAATACCACTGAATTATAGACTGTGGCATCTCTCCATTGGATGGTTTGGAACCCTTGGTGGTGAGATGGAATACCACTGAATTATAGACTGTGGCATCTCTCATTGGATGTTTGGAGACCCTTGGTGGTGAGATTACCCTGATTATAGACTGTGGCATCTCTCGATGGGATGGTCATGGAACCTTGGTGGTGAGAATACCACTCATTGAGTTGACTGGGGTGGCATTCCATGGATTTGTGTGGCATCCCTTGGTGGTTTGAGACCACTGAGTGGTAATACGACTGTGATTTCCATTGGATGGTTTGGACCTTGGTGGTTGATACCCTGATTTGCTGGGATCTCTCCATGGAAAAATGGTTGGGACCATTGGTGGTGAGAATACCACTGATTTAGAACTCGTGGCATTCTCCTTGGCATGGTCTGGAATCGATGTTGGGGGTGAGAATACCACTGAATTATAGACTGTGGCATCTCTCCATTGGATGGTTTGGGACCCTTGGTGGTGAGAATACCACTGAATTATAGACTGTGGCATCTCTCCATTGGATGGTTTGGACCCTTGGTGGTGAGAATACCACTGAATTATAGACTGTGGCATCTCTCCATTGGATGGTTTGGAAACCCTGGTGGTGAGAATACCACTGAATTATAGACTGTGGCATCTCTCCATGGATGGTTTGGACCCTTGGTGGTGAGAATACCACTGAATACTTGGTTAGTACGGAGGTTGGACTGGGTGCATCATCCATTGGATGGTTTGGACCTTCGTGGTGAGAATACCAGAATTTGGCTGTGGCATCCTAATTGGATGTTTGGATTACCCTTGGTGGTTGAGGAAATACCACTGAATTATAGACTGTGGCATCTCTCCATTGGATGGTTTGGGACCCTTGGTGGTGAGAATACCACTGAATTATAGACTGTGGCATCTCTCCATTGGTTTGGCCTTTGGGAGATCCACGGTGGTAGAGAATCCACTGCAATTATAGTGTGGACATGCTCTCCATTGGAATGTGTTGGAACTCCCTTGGATGGTTTGAGAATACCACTGAATTATAGACTGTGGCATCTTCTCCATTGGATGGTTTTGGACCCTTGGGGTGAGAATACCATGAATTATGACTGTGTTCCATGGCATCTCTCAATTGGATGGTTTGGAACCCTGATTAGTGGGACATACCACTTGATTATTAGGACTGTGGCATCTCTCCTGTATGGATTGGGACCTTCCGGATGGTTGAGAACCTTGGAATAGACTGATAACTCTCTCCATTGGATGGTTTGGGACCCTTGGTGGTGAGAATACCACTGATTATATGGATCTCGTGGCATGTTTACCATTGGATGGTTTGGAAACCCTTGGTAGGTGAGAAACCTGATTGGATGGGATGTGCGCATCTTCATTGGAAGTTTGACCTTGGCACTTCGTGTGAGAATGACCCTGAATTAAAGACTGTGGCAATCTTCCAATTGGATGGTTTGACTCTTGGTGGTTAGGATTAAACCACTGAATTTAGACGTACTCGTGGATCTCTGCATCTGATGGTTTGGAAACCCTTGATGGATGAGAATACCACTTGGATATTTAGACTGTGGCATCTCTCCATTGGATGGTTTGGGACCCTGTGTTGTGGTGAGTAATACCACTGAATTATAGACTGTGGCATCTCTCATTTGGATGGTTTGGAACCACTTGGTGGTGAGATACCATGAATTATAGACTGTTGATCTTCCATTGGTATGGTTTGGGACCCTTGGTGGTGAGAATACCACTGAATTATAGACTGTGGCATCTCTCCATTGGATGGTTTGGGACCCTTGGTGGTGAGAATACCACTGAATTATAGACTGTGGCATCTCTCCATTGGATGGTTTGGACCCATTTTGGTGTGAGAATACCATGAATTATAGACTGTGGCATCTCTCCATTGGATGGTTTGGACCTCTGGTGGTGAGAATACCACTGAATTATAGACTGTGGCATCTCTCCATTGGATGGTTGGTACCCTTGGTGGTGAGATCCACTGAATTATAGACTGTGGCTCTCTCCATGGATGTTTGGACCTCTGGTGGTTGGAACCACTGAATTATGATGTGGCACTCTACATGTGGATGGTTTGGGACCTGGGGTGAGAATACCACTGAATTATAGACTGTGGCATTTCCTTGGATGGTTGAAACCTGGTGTGAGTATCCTATTATGTTGGACTTTTCCATTGATTTGGGCCTTGGTGGTGAGGATACACTGAATTATAGACTTGCATCTCCCATGATGGTTGGACCTGGGGTGAATCACTGAATATGATTGGACTCCATGATGTTTGGGACCTGGTGGTGGACATGAATTATAATGATTTCTGGATGGTTTGACCTTGGTGAAACAGATATAGACTGTGCATTCTGTGGTGACCCTTGGGTGAGAATCACTGGATTATGATGGCTCCCTATGGTGGTTTGAACCCTTGTGGATCCTGATGTGTGATCTTGAGAGGTTTACCCTTGGTGGTGGCTGATATGACTGTGGATCTCTCCATTGGTGGTTTGGGGGGAGCCGGATTGGTCCCTGGTGGTTTGGAGTGTAGTCCGAAAAGGCCCTGAGGGATTTTTAACGAAAAACTGGGAGAGGGCGGGAAGGGGGGGGGAAAAAGAAAGAGGGGGGCCCCCCGGG
>CM031617.1:1176557-1212360 GCA_018398815.1 Conus ventricosus
CCCCCCCCCCCCTCACCCCTGCCTCCCCAACCTATCAGATGGTCTTGAGCTGCGTGGCGTATCCAAACTATCCCTCGTGTACATTTCTCTATATATATTAGTGATACTGCAGTCAGGCAAATGTAACACCTTGAAGCGTCTTTTACTTTGCTGGTTAAATGATCAGTTAGGGGACTTAGAACTCCACAGATCAATAACTCCTTGTCGAATGAGATAACCCCCTTGCGTAGGCGATGCAAATAAAGGCTGTTCTGCACAATTCTTAATTGCTGACAATTCTTGGGTTATCAAACAGCAGAGCTGACCACTTTGACTGTTGGACATTTTGACCTCCCTTAAATAGATCCTCAAGCATAGCTCAAAGATCCCCCCCCCCCCCCCCCCACTCCCTACATTTTATACTGTTTACGTAATGATTTTAGTTTGTCACCAACTTATTTAGTTACTACACTTTCTTTTCGTTTACTTTTCTACCCTGGTTTGGAACCCTTGGTGGTGAGAATACCACTGAATTATAGACTGTGGCATCTCTCCATTGGATGGTTTGGAACCCTTGGTGGTGAGAATACCACTGAATTATAGACTGTGGCATCTCTCCATTGGATGGTTTGGGACCCTTGGTGGTGAGAATACCACTGAATTATAGACTGTGGCATCTCTCCATTGGATGGTTTTGGAACCCTTGGTGGTGAGAATACCACTGAATTATAGACTGTGGCATCTCTCCATTGGATGGTTTGGGACCCTTGGTGGTGAGAATACCACTGAATTATAGACTGTGGCATCTCTCCATTGATGGTTTGGAACCCTTGGTGGTGAGAATACCACTGAATTATAGACTGTGGCATCTCTCCATTGGATGGTTTGGAACCCTTGGTGGTGAGAATACCACTGAATTATAGACTGTGGCATCTCTCCATTGGATGGTTTGGAACCCTTGGTGGTGAGAATACCACTGAATTTATAGACTGTGGCATCTCTCCATTGGATGGTTTGGGACCCTTGGTGGTGAGAATACCACTGAATTATAGACTGTGGCATCTCTCCATTGGATGGTTTGGAACCCTTGGTGGTGAGAATACCACTGAATTATAGACTGTGGCATCTCTCCATTGGATGGTTTGGATCCCTTGGTGGTGAGAATACCACTGAATTATAGTCTGGTGGCATCTCTCAGTGGTGGATTTGGAACCTTGGTGGTGAGAATACCACTGAATTATAGACTGTGGCATCTTCCATTGGATGGTTTGGATCCACTTGGTGTCGGAGGAATACACTGAATTATAGACTGTGGCATCTCTCATTGGATGGTTTGGGACCATTGGTGGTGAGGATATACCAATGAATTATCAGACTGTGGCATTCTCCATGGTGGTTTGGACCCTGTGGTGAGTAAACCACTGATTTATAGACTGTGGATCTCTCCAGTGGAATGCTAAGGGAGCCGACACAAACAGTAGGCCACCCTGATGAATGGTGGACCCACTGGAACAACTGCCTTGAAGCAGGCAATAGGATGGAGTGTCTTCAAGACTACATGTTACAAGGGTTACCTTATGCTGTTAGTGTTGGTATTTAATCTTTATATGTTTTCTCATTGTTTTCTTTTTGTTCCCTTTCTTTGCATGTTGTTTTTCCCACACCTCTTTTTGTATACCGTGGCTACACACATATCTATTTCACACAGTTTCTTAACACATGTGTTACTCCAATCTCGCAGGGCATATTTTTACGCGCCCTTTAAGGAATTTAAATGGTGCTGAATTCTGTTTCTATCTCTCTCTCTCTCTCTCTATCTCTCTCTCTCTCTATCTCTCACTCCCACACACACACACACTCACGCAGCGGCTGCGCGTGCCGCGGCTCATGCCGCGCACGACACTGCAACACACAAACTCACACACATGCGTGCACACACGTTATGCTTCATCTTAAGTGGCACTCGAGTGTGTGTGGTTGTGCTTGAGTGTTTTCCCTTTAGGCCTACTCGCTGTGAATTGTATACGCTGCTAATTTGTAAATTACTTCCCTCGAGAACAGGAAAACCACCGATTCTAGGCCACCCTAGCCCCTCACCTAGGTTCGGGGCTAGGGCGACCCTAGAATCAGGTGTTTTCTGTTCTCTGACAAGTAAGACTTCATTTACCAAATAAATATCGATTATCTACTAAACAAACATTACTGTGTAGGGTTATCCTGTTTTCTAAACTAATTTACTAAACTTTTCAGCTTTTAGTTTTTGCTAATCATGGGTTTTCCTAATCATTTTCGAGATACAGTCATTTTCAATACACCATTATTTTATGCGCCGACGGTCATCTAACTAAGACCTGGGCTGAGTCACATGTAGCGAACAACCCTAATTAGTGGGCCTTTGGGGTTGTGGCAGGCGTAACTATCCCGCAACATTCTTTTTCTGACATGTCAGGAGACACACTCATTTACACACTCACACACTCACCAACACACACAAAACACACACACACACACACACAACACACACAACACACACACACACCACACACACACAAACAACTCACACACACACACACACATACGCACACATGCACACGAACTCATAGGCATGTACAAATAGAGCATCAGCGCACACAACACACACACGCACGCACGCACACTCACACCACTCACACACAGACAGCACCTCGCACGCACGCACGCACGCACACACACCACACACACACACACGGGCCACGCACGCACTCACGCACGCACGTACACACACATCACTATAACACACACACCACACTTTCTCTCTCTCACCACACACACACACACTCACACACACACACGCACTCACACACACTCAACACATCGCACACACACACACACACAGCCACACACACACACACACACACTCAAACACACCACACACAAAACAATATCGATAGTAATCATTTTTTAGCGCATATATTGATAACGATGTTTCTGGCCGCATGTCAAATTTTGAAAAACAGACAATCAAGCGCGCGACAGGACACAGCCAGTCAGACAGGCCATAAATTTCAATATGCCGATCCCACATCTTCTCTCCCCTCCTTTTCACCCCATCCCTCACGCCGGTTGCGTTACTATTGATTGCTTCATGCCGCGTGATGGCGCCTGTCACTGACCAGGCCAACTGAGAAGGGGTTACAATTAAGCGCAGTGTTACGGGGCGCTCACTTGAATAGGAACTCCGCATTCCCCACGGACTCCCGGACTTGGCAGGACGCTTTTACTGTGATGAGTGTACTGCGCTTGGTGTGTTATTTTAAAAAATGGCTTCACGTTTCACTGAAGAGCAGGCTCTCGCAATTGAAGACCACAAAGTTTTACCATGCTTGCATGTCAGAGTATTTGTTGAAAAATGAACGAAGTGAAGCTTGTCCGGGTTCGCCGAAACCGTATAGAAGTAGTGCTTTCTAGAAGGAGCAGATAATAGTAATTTAACGAGCCGGGTCTGCTTTGGTTATGGACGGCTTTCTTAAAGGTTTTGTTGGTTCAAGGAAATGGAAAAAAACGTTGAAGGCTAATATTGTGAATAAAATATAGCCAGTTTGTATTAATGTGTTTTTGACTATCGTGAGATGGTTCCTTATATTATAAATTGGACGCTGCATTGTTGAATGTCGGCCAAAGGCTATACTTTTCCTTTCTCGCGTTGTTTGTTGGGGCACTTCTTGAGGCAGCCAAGGCATGTTTAAAAAAAAAAAACGCTACAAAACATGGCGTTCATTTCTCATGGACGCAGGTGTGAACATGGTGATTCGGATGTAGAAAACTTATTCAACTTTCTGTGTGTTTTTTTAACTATCATAAAATTTCACAAGCTAGGAATCTGTTATAAATGAACTGTGTAGAAATGCCAACAACCATTATTAGAATTATGCAACAGGAATACGATTTCGATGGTTCTGGCAAACAAACTAGATAGGTTAGGGACAGACCTTCTAACAAATACATATTCCAGTTTGGAGAGGAAAAGTAGTGTGTAGACAAGCACTATATTCATAATAAATGCTCCAAATTACAATGACGGATGTTACTACTCTTGGCGATTAAAGCCGCCATAAAGCCTTGGATAAAGCCAATTACTGCCTGTAAACTCTGCCAAAGCCAGTTTGCAAAGCCTGGTTGAGATAAAGTGGAGCTCTGAAAACTAGGTCTAGTGATCCACATTTGATCACTTGGCCTACAATAGGGCAGAAGCTCCTGCAAAGCTCAGCGGGCAAACTAGGCCATGTGATCACTTATGATCAACTTGGCCTTGTGATTGAGGTTGCGCTGCGAGGACAAAACCTGTTTAGGTCACAAAGCAAGAATGTGGTCCTAGTAGTTCTACTCCACTTTTGTTTGTTTTGGCTGGTGTTTGTGTGTTTTGGTCCTACCCCCGCTACGCACGTCCCTCCACCCCACCAGGGACTGTGTATGTGTGTTTGTTGTTGGTTTGTGTTTGTTTGTTTGTTGTGTTCCTACCCCATCGCATGCAAAACCCCACTTACCCCACTCCACCACACTTCAACCCGCACCCACACCCACCCGTCCCACCCCCCCACCACGATGCACACACTCAAGTTCCTTCCTAAGTTTTTAACTTATGTTACCCCCAAGTTTTTTTTAAGTTTCTTACTCAAGTTGTCTTTAAGTCATACCTCATGTTATTACACAAGTTCTTACTTAAGTTACTTCTAAGTTTTGAATTTAGTCGCCCAGTTCTTAATAAGTTCTTGATCAAGTTCTTTAGTAAGTTCTTAATAAGTTCTTGATCAAGTCTTGTATAAGTTCTTGATTTTATGTATCCTCTAAGTAAACCAAGTTTCTTATTCAATGTTATCTTAATTATTGTCAAAATAAATACCTCAATCTATGTTTTTTATCTTTATATTAGTAAAATGTCTAATATTTGTACTCACAAGCCTCAAAAAAACGGGCGTCATTGGTGAGGATGTATTGGCTCAGAGTTCTTGCATAGATCTTAATGAAGTTCTTACTTCCGAAGCAACCGCAATGATTACAAGTCTGGTCTATGGAAATGTCTGTTTTTGCAATCCTTGTCTTGGTTTATTGGACACATCAGTTTTTAATACGCCCCTGTATATTTTTATTATAAAATATTCTAAATTCTAAGTTCTTAAAATATGATTCCATCTGAAATGGATCAAAATGATCTCTTTTGTTATTTGGCAGGTGTGGCGTGCCTGTTGTTTTTTTGTATTAGCGGGTTCGATTTTTTGATTGCTTTTGTTTGGCTGCCTTGTTTATATCATTTTATATCAGTAATAACCGCCCCCCACAGCAGCAAGGGCGCCATAAATGCAACAGTTTTAAGTTCAATTTACCATGAAGACTTTGGTGCTGTTTGGACTTGTATCAACATGGGAGTTTTTATATCTGGCATTGCAATCAACTTGTTCTGGCGTTGGCGGTGTTTTGTTTTCTTTATGAGTTTTATATTATGTAACATTATTTTTTTTGGTCCGGTTCCACATCTGCTAATTTCTTCCTGCTTTAACACGCCCAGGATGTGGATGCTTTTCACTGGTCTCCACCAGATTCAGCTGTGTTATGCTCTGGATTTTCTGGCTTGGGTACTTTCTCCACCTGATTCAGTGTGTCTGATTCTGATGATTTTCTGGCTCGGTCATTTTGAAGGGATAAAAAAATCTATATGATTAAAAGTTATTAATCCCATGATTAATAGGCGTTTTCAATGTTCCAATCTATAGTCTTTATCACATCATAGTGACTCTAATGACTGTTGTTAAACTGGATTCTTGCGTTTAATCATACGTAAGACTTGTTATCAGAAGCAATGGGAGCTAAGCTACTGACTAGGTTAGTGTACAACTGAAGAACCGTTTGCCCACCTCTTTTTCCATTCTAGACCCCAGAGGCGGTTAATACCTGTTATGATACTTTTAAAATGTCTTTGCGGCGACATCTGTTGAATCTGTTCAATGCTGAATTCTGTTCGAGGAACTGTTTTGTTTTTACACACGCCGCCGAAAGAATACATCCTCTCCTTTTGGGGCAGAACTGCTTGGCCATCAACTTGGTCATTCTTATTGTTCAGGAATGTTTTGGCGGCCTTGTAGCTGTAGTTAAGATCATCTACTGTCATGTTGTTTTATTAAAGATAAATTTTTTTATTTTCTATAAATGAGCACCGAAGAAAACAAACTGTTGCTTATCCTTGTATACCATTCTGCTGTTATTGGGGGGCTAAGTGTAGGCTACTCATATGCTTGGTAAAGCTTGGTAGAATTAAACCAGAAGATCTTGGCAAAACTAGACTTTGAGGATTCAGCAATAGCTAATTTGCTATTATTGCTGATTCGTTTGTACGAAAGATTTTCTAGTTAAGCAAGGAATAATAACTGATCAATATTATATGTAAGATAAAATACACTTTATTAAAAATTGGCTTCACGCGTATTGTTGATAGGCGGCGCTGTGGTGAAATGCGCTTGCTTTTAGCGGAAGTAATTTCGATTTAGTATAACTGCGGGTTGACGGCGACGAGGAATAAAGACATTAACAATGCTATGGAGCAAATAGGCTGCTGCCACAATGACGCCTATGAAAATAGCAGAGACTTGTGCAGTTAGATTTTATTATATATAGTCACACTGTCTTCTAACTGGGGCAAGCAGCGTACACATGCGTATGATGTTGATTTCAAGAACAATAAAAACGATATTATCTTGTTAAGGGAACCAACAGAGACATTGCCCCCTCCAAAATTCAGCGACTTTTATCAACCATCAGAAAAACAAAAGATGCTGAAATAGGTTTCTTTTTGTTTTTGGTATGACCGGTGTGATAGTTTTGTTGCACATTATATTGGCTGAGTAAATATTGAACAAAATCTATTATTCGCCAAAGGATATTGGATGGGATTAACAGCAAATTAAAGCTAAGCCAAGCAAGTGGAAGTCAGTGAACAAACAGCAAAAGATTGGTTATCTAACATGCGAGTTGGCAAATTTATGTACTGCGCATTGTAGTTATACAGAGCACCACACTTTGTCAATATAACTCCAAACGCGCACCCATTCACAAATGGTTCTTCTATATTGTACCACTCTGATACGATTTAGACGAAAAAGATTTAAGTACGCATCTCACTAGTCATTGTCATAGCTTCAAGATACAAAGAGGCGGAACATTTTATCACAAAAGAGTGCTTCTTGCTGTGCTGTGCCATACTAACTGTTTATCTACCGAGGCCTTTAACTTATCCTCACATGATTCAAGTCGATGATGGAAAAGTATTTAAAGGGCAAGTGAATCAATTATTGTTGAATACATAGAGTTACCATTAAAAGAGGAATTCCGGGTGTTCAAAGATCACAGGCTTTGGTTGGAAACTTTTACAAACAGTTATCTGAAAGGCTTTTCTACTTCCAGTATAACAGAGAGCTGATTGACAATATTGCAACACAGAATGGGTTAGATGACTGCCTCAGTTTTGCGCGCAATGGTATAATGAAGAATTTAAAGGGTTAAAACCTGTACATGCAATCAAAAATGAAAAAAACAATAAATGTTGTGATAGACTCCAGTTATCCCCGCAACAACTATTACCGTTTGGTTTAAAAGTCAGTTACCTTTATTTACAGGGGGAGAAGCAGTAGGGGACCTCGCATCAGGGCATACGATCCAGTTTCGGTGTGTTGACCCTTATGAATTAATAAAAGTATTGTAAGATGAATCCGCCCGTGTATTATTTACGAAGATACTGACACACAACAAACAAACAGGCTCATCAAGATTCTTTTGTGAAAGAAGAAATCTGCAGTATAATTCGCCCCATCACAGTTTCCGCTTTAATTAATTTTATTAAACATAATTTGGTTAAATTGAAGGCCAGAAGGAAGCGCAGAACGAAACAAGAATGGTAAAGGAGGAGACCTTCGAAAATGTACGTGGAACTCATTTCATCTGCGTGTTTTGCTATTATGGGAAACTTTTCGCGGGATTAATCAATGCATGCTAAATCATCCAGATCACCTACCTACAACTCAACCCCCAAATTGGGAAAAAGAATAATCTTGGAAATAAATTAAAAAAAATTCGAACGCGTCAGCAATCATGAGAAAGATTTAATTGTATTTGGATGAAGCTATGATTGATCTTATAATAAAATTGTGAAAAAATTAAACCCCCCTGTTATGCGGTCTCCAGTGCCCGGGCATTGATATTGAAAACTATGGATTAACTAAACACAGTTTTGTGTTTGTTCTATCTAATGACTTTCTTTGTTACAACCGTTGTGTTGATCTTCATGTAGATTAGATCGCAGTTTTCGTTGTCCATGATGAAAAAGTCTATTGCCAATACAATGCTTCTTTTGTAGTTGTCATGTGTTTTGTTTGATTGCACAACGACTGCGAGATATTCCCTTTGCTTTCTTAAAAATTTTCACCTGGCTCGAAAATTTACTGTACATTTTTTTCCTTAAACCAACAAACTCCTTGATCACCTTTCCAGATAATTCATCATTCATCTTTCCTAATTACCTTCTTATTAGTAATTGAATGTTATAGGCGAATATTTAGGATAATAGGGACGTTGTCATACCATCCCGCATGCTCCTTTAGCTACTTCATTCCATGTCTGTATGATGTCTTCAGTAGGAGATCTATAACAAAACGTCACTGTATCTGTGTAAAGTACTCTGGACTCAGGATACGAGGGCTTTAAGTAGTCATAAAGAAATTCTAACATCAATAAGCCTTTGATATTTCTAAACAGTAAACCCAATAATTACAGGTTTGTCTTATTTGACTTTCTTTTTTTCTCTTTTGCCAAAATGCTGATCTTGAATCTTCTGGCAAGTCTGATAAGTTAGGTTTTGATGTCAGCTTAATTGCTTCGTTCTCTTTGGTGACCAATTGACATTTCATTGCGCTTGTGGGATTCTCATAGTCTGTCCGAAACTGCTGTTGTTCATCAACTTGAAAAAGTCTTTTTCTGAAGCATGTGGATTTGGTTCTGGAGATCAGTGTTTTTCATGATGGATGGTTTCATGAATTGTTCTTGGATCCCACAAGCAAGTATGCGATGACACTGCTGTTCAACTTCAAACCATGTTTAAATAAATTTGTGAAGTCTGTTAATGACCAGGGACATAATTTTTTTTGCCGCGAAGTTTTAGGCACAAGTTTAGGGAGGTTCTCTTGTAATCCATCTTTAGATTTCTGCTGCTAATGGATAGTCATTATGGAGGTCTTGGAGTTCCTGAGGTTTATTCTAAGTCAACTTCTAGCCCATGAAAACCTGCTCTTGATCAGGCGCTTTAAATGCCCAACCACTTTAATGCCTTTTGATTATTATTAGGATACGAAGCCTGTACAGGACGGGGGGAACTCGTGATGGTGGTATTGCTTAAGTGCACTATGTTGATGTAGGATTAGTCTGGCTCTTAACACCAACCAAGGTTATCTTTGCATCTCTACACGCATTTGCACTCTCAATGCGGCCCATCAAAAACATATCGCCTATCTTGGGAAAGGGGATGTCACGCATTCGTCTCTCTCTAACACGTTGAGGAAACAAGAAATGCATTTTCTATGATACTTATAATTAATCATGAGAACAATCAATCACACACATGAATATCAGAACATAAAAGTTCAATACTTCCGGTGAATAATCCGGGTTTTTATAAAATGACTTCTTACCGGGCCAGGTTTTCTCATCACAAACCACGCTTTCTCACAACAACACACAGTTTCTTGAAAAAAGTATCTTCCCCCCACACGTCTTCTTAGCACTGTGTTGGTGATGACTTGGTTTTGACATGGGCTCTGGCTCTGGACTGGGTCTTCGTGGTGTCTCTCGGGATCTCGACGTGAACTCTTCTTCTTCGTCTTCTTCACCACGCCTCTGGGTTCAATTCTGTTGTGTCTGGCTTCACCCACCTCTGGGCTTATAACTTAGTTTCCTTCTCTTCCAGCTTCGTTCTTCAACCCTAAGGACTTTGCTGTCTCTTCTATCTCCCAGACCAGTTCTCTCGACCCTTTCACTCTGTCTGCTAACTCCTCTCCTCTCTCTCTCTCCTCGCCTTCTCTCTCTCTCCTGTTTGTTCTTCCTCACAACGGTGTTCTCCATCAGTTTATATAGGGTGGGAAAACAATAGGATCCCTTCGGGCCATGCTTTGTCCCGCTGCTTCGAAACCCTAGGTCAACAAGTACCCTGAATTCTCCACTCGCGGACATTCCACACAATCAAGCATTTACACACACCCCCTACCCTAAATTGATGAGCATACACACACTCTAGCATCAGATTGGACATAGAACATTCCGCCGACCTTCCGCGTGTTACTTAACTCAGTATTTATCGTATAGGTGGCTGCTAAAACCTCCACACGCATTCAACCAGCTGACAAGAGATAACCACCCAGTAGACCACGCAATTACCATCTGAACAAATCCAAGGCCCCCTGCTCTTCACTGACTGTTTACACAAGAAGTACCTCAGATGACGAGCAGCAATTTAGCGCTCTTTGGGGGCCGACGGTCGTAAGTGGTTACAACCCTTTCCCCCTTCTGCACCAGGAGGTCCGATATCTCTACTAGGTGTTGTTTGTCATCCGGACTCTTCGCGTGTCCGGTGGCGTAAACCGTACCCTGGTTAATTGGTCAATTACCTATTTGTATACACGTACAATGTCCCGGTGTCTCAAGAGTATAATTGCCTTTTGTGGAGGTCTTCACGCTCCTGTCAAATTCCCCCCACTCGATGACATCTGCCCTGCTTTGGCTAAAAACTTAACATTCAAGGAGATGATAAACTCATAATTTTCCCCCCATTTAAAACAGTGCTAATATCGGCCTCTCCTTAAGACTACTTACACACAGAGAACGACTCGCAAGATTTGTCTTGCAACCAAAAAATCTATAGGAGAAAAAATCAATCCAGACACACCTATCAATGGCAAATATCAACATTAATCAGAAGAAATTCTCCACCAGCTCAAAGTCCGTGTGGCCATTTAACCATTTGGTTTATACGGAAATTCTCTCCCCTTCTCTTCATTCACTTGGCCCGCAGAGCAGCCACGTCTCGCATACGCGACACTGCAAAAGACAGGCACCACCTACTGACTTCTCGACCGTACCCCATTTTATTTTGGCCTTCGGTCCCGTCAATCTTTTCTTCACTTTTCTAACCTACGTTGTCGTACGGCGTGACATGTGTTGCAATGCGCACAGAAAGGAATCGGCCTGATATCACCAAGGATTACGGGCCAGTTGTACTCTCGCGTTCACCATCTTCTGTTGTGGCCTTCTTACCGAGTTGGACGAGGTGACGTCACATTGTTTAGGACATTCACCGCCGTTCTGCGTTTCGTGGCACACAACGATCTGCTTCTTCGTTTTTCCCGAACTCGAGTGAGTGAAAATGTTCGGCACATTAACCCCGTACTTTATCTCTCTAAACCCGTTTGTGCCCTCTTCAACACCTTTCTTTGTCCGTTCGCGTGTGCGAGCCTAACCAATTTTCTAAGCGAGTAATCTCCCTTTTCGTTCTGCTTGTAAGTGGTGGGGTTGGTCCTCACGGTCTACGCTCCTTGCGTTTTGACGTGTTTTACTGCTGAGGCGCTTTAAGCACGTGTTTCCAGTTACCTGATTCAACACAGACATCCCGGTCTGGGTATCACCCGTACCACGTGCTCGGGGGGTATTCCGGATTACCAAATCATAGGCGGCTTCGGAACAGCCAATCCTGTACGACTCCAATATAGAATGGTGTATCAATGATACACCAGTGGCCGTTTGAATTTCTGCTACTGTTCAATCTATTTGTCTACACTCTGTGTTGTACCTGTGAATTGTCCCTTCTCAACCAGGTACTCCTGCACCATGACACACTGTGCAACCAGGTGTCTCTAATGACATTAACCACATTGTCCCTACTTGCTTTGTGCACATACTGTTTATCGCCTGAATCTGTGGAACTCACAGCACAATCCAGACAAAATTAACATGTCATCTTTATCCTATCCCTTTCTAAATGGACGCTCTCTTGGACATGATCCTCATTGCTGCTGCATTCTGTGTCTTAAAATATCAATCCCTGGCCACGTGACCTGTCTTATTGCACAGAAACAGGTACGCCTCATTCCTAGCCACGTGGCTATTGGTTTTCACCCTTTTTTGATTTTTCACGTGCACGCTGTGGGCCAATTCGCGGTGTCGCGAGCACTGAGGACTTCATTGCAATTGATTCATGTGCTGGCCTTCCGTCCTCTGGATATGCCTCCAGCCCTCTTCTTGTTCAGCATTGTCACGATCTCGTTCTCGGGTAAACTCTGATGCTTTCAAGGTTTCAGCATTGTCACGACCCTCTCCTTGAGGTGTATTTGTGAATAGGCCCGGCCAACAACCGTAAAGTATCTGTTCTTTCATTACCAGTGTCTGTGAGCCTTCAAATTCACAGTCCCAATTCACTCAGTTATATCCACTTGTTAAAAGTAATGATCGAGTCTAAATCGACTGTGTGTATGTATCACCCTGTTCGATTCTCGCTCGCGAAACTTACGCCTAAACCTTCTTCAGTCAAATCATAGGACCTTTAGTACTGCTTGTTTAACCTTGTCAAAATCACTCTCTGATCACCTTTGGGTAAGGTGGAAACGTGTGTAACGCTCGACCTGTCAAACAAGGGCAGTCCGGTTTTTCCTTGGCCCCAGTCATCTTGGGCACAGCCCTCGTGCTCGGCAAAGAATTCAAACCGATGATATAGGCAACGATCGATTCTGGTTTCTTCTCTGACAGTGGGAGTTGATTTAGGTCTTGGTGTCGCAACTTAGTCTGCAGGCCTACTGACTCTGAACTGGTGTCATTTTCACTAAGATTTTCAGCTTTATTCATTTCCAACTCAATTTGTTGGCTAGAATCTCTGATTCCGCTTCTGGCTTTTGCCCTTGCAGCTGCACTATCTGCTTACTGCTTCTGCTCTGGCTGCTTCTCTGCATCTGCTCTTGCTCTGGCAGCTGCATCATGCATCTGCTTTGCTGCTCTGCAGCTGCACACTCTGCATCTGCTCACGTTTTAGCAGCTGCATCTCTGCGTCTGCTGGAATTTGCTTTAGCCTTTCGATGCAGCATGCTTTGCCTTAGATTACTTTTGACTGCTGCGAGCTGTTCCTTTTCAAACTTCCTTCTTTCAGCCTTTCATTCTCTTCAGTCTTCCGCTGAGTTTCAATGAAATCTACGCAGCTCATCTCCTGCATATCCCATTTCTTTCCCCTAACTTGCTAGTTTCTCATATGGGGGTAAAACTTCTTCAGCATTTCTTTTTCTGATATATTTTAGCTCCACTAAAACAGTTATTTATTGGACCCGGAAAAAGTTGGTACACAGTTTATATTACTAAACGGTACGAGTACACCAAACCAGTGTGATGTTCCTAACACAAAGGAGCTTTAATCTTGAAACACAGCTTCTGTGAGAGTTAAGACCTAGAACCTCGTTATTTCCGTTTACTCTGAAAGTCCTTTATTAATACAAAACCCTACACACATGTCATTCTCAACACCTCAAAGAACTAATGGAAATAATTAGAAGAGCTAATTAATTGCCTTTAGTGGACGCTTCGCCCCAGTACTACTCTAGTACTACTTTGTTTCCCTCTGGAACTAATTTGGGCAATGCATTTCATGGCAGGCTAGCACTTTGTCCGGGGGACGGGGGAGGGAAACGTGATGGTATTGCTTAAGTGCACTAAAGTTGATGTATTTTTTAGTCTGGCTTAACACACCAGGTTATTTTTGCACTCATTCAGAATATGCACACTCATGCGCCCATCCACATTCGGGGGGGCCCTCTCTCTTGGGAATGGGATGTCACGCATTCGTTCTCTAGCCTAACACGACTGAGAACAAGAAATGGCTATTTTCTATGCGGTACTTATAATATATCATGAACAATCAAAATCACTCTCAATGAATTATCAGAACATAAAAGTCAATATTCCTAATCCCGGTGTTTATAAATTTGACTTCTTACCTGGCCAGGTTTTCACACACAACAACCACGCTTTCACACCACACCACAGTTCTTGAAAAAAGTATTTCAGTCATTCTTCTGCACTGCTTTGATGGTGATGCCCCTTGGTTGACTGGCTCCAGGGCTTTCAGGACTGGGTCTTCGTGGTCATCTTGGATCTCTCGATCGACGAACTTTCTTCTTCGTCTTCTTCCAACCACCTCTGGGTTCAAATTCAGTTTGTCTGTTTCACCACCTCTGGGCTTCAACTTAGTTTCCTTCTACTTCCCAGTCTTGTCTTAAACCCTAAGACTTAGCGTCTCTTCTATCTCACAGACCTCGTTTCTCTCGACCTTTCTCTGTCCTGCTACTCTCCTCTCACTCTCTCTCTATCTTCTGCCTTCTCCTCTCTCTCTCCTGGTGTTGTTCTCCTAACTCGTTGTTTCTCCCTACAGTTTATATAGGGAAGGGGAAACAAAAGGATTCACCCCTCTCGGGGCCAGCCTGTGTCCACGCGGCTTCCCTCATAAACCCCTAGTTAAAAAGTTACCCTGAATTCTCACTAGCGTCTTCACACAATAAGCATTTTCACCACACCCCTACCTAATTGATTAGCTAACTACACCACTTAGCCGCAGGATGGACTTCGTACATTCCGCCGATTCGTGGTTACTTAACACGTAATTATCTTAAGGAGGGGCTGCTACACCTCACTCGCATTTAACAAACGCCTGACAATAGAACCAAAACAGTGACCATCGGAATACCATCGGAACAAATCCAAGGCCCCCATTGCTCTTCACTGACTGTTTACACAAGAACCTCTAGCTGAGAGCATTTAGAGATCACTTGGGGACCGAGGGTCGGTTGTGGTTACACCCTTCCACCTTTCGCCACCAGCGCAGGTTCCGAACTCTCTACTAGGTGTGGTTTGTCTATGACCTCTTCGGCCGTGTGCGCGTGGGTACGTACCCGGTTAATTGGTCAATTACCTATTTGTATACCACGTACTATGTCCCTTTGCTCATGCGTCTAATGCCTTGTGGAGGGTTTCACGCTCCTGGGACACCGCCTGCCCTCCCTGTGTACATTTTAAAGTTAACGTAATGAATGTGATCTGCGCACCATTATGCCAAAACATACAGAGTGGTTGCATCTAAAGACATAAGATAGTTATTAGACTTTTTACTAGGATCATAGTGTCAAGTTTTTGTTCGTTTGCTCTTACAAGTAATTGCTGCGGAATCGCACATACTAATTCATCCACGCAATCCGTTTTCAATCATCTGAATCATTGGTAAATCAGACAATAAATCAATCTGTACTCCAGTAATCTTTAGGAAAGGCATCCCAACTCATCCCGGGCGGCAGAAAAGAAATATAATGCGCTGGATCCAGGCTGTATTGGCTTACATGCAGGTCTTTCTATTAATTCTCATAAGACGTCCGCCAACAAACAAACGTCAGCCTCAAGTAGGAGTCATGATAGTCTCCATTGTTTTACACTCTAACTTCTCGCCACGCATCTTGAGCATGCTGGTAATCACGTATCACTGATGTTCCTTTCCTCTAAAGGTCTAGATAAAGAACGCGCCTCTTAGGTGGGAAGGGTTTCTTCATTAAACCCTTTCCCTTTGTTCTGTACTAATAAGGGTGTAAACGCCCTTTCTAACAAGAGTGTGAGTCAAAATGTTCTTCCGTTTTATTGGGCAGGACTTTAAGGACATAGCCAGTGTCTCTTTTGAACCCATCATGTGTTGCATAGGAGTCATTAAAAAAGACATGTTATTTAGATTAAAGCACATGTACTTTTCTGATGACTGTTCCCCCCCCTCTGCAATTTGCATGAACCACCTGAAGCTTCGTCACTGCTTTCATTATAAGATGAGAGTCGTAACCTCGCAAGTATGAAAGAAGTTGGGCAGCTCTTCCATGTTTTAGGATATACTTTAGTGAGAGATTTGCCTTTTACTGTGCGCTCTGCTCCTCTAAACTTCCAGCTTATATGTGAATCATGGTTCTCTTACTTTTGGATTTGTTGCTTCTTCATGGTTCTAAACAGCAAATCCAAACAATGTGTGTGGCTGAGTCATACTGGTTGTTGGTCTTTATGCGCTCATTGTGATTTCAGATAAGTTTAGTTTATTAGTAACAGTCATTACGCACTTTCTGCATGCGTTATAAGAAGTATTCTGCAGCACTGGGCCTATATACAATTTTGGCTTTGAATGAACGCATCCGATCCTGACAACAATGAAGGCAAATGAACAAATCTGATGATTACTCATTAAGACGTTTTTCAGAAGTTTTTTGTGGCGCATGGGCCCTTTCATAAGGAACATTGAGTGATTCAAAGTATGCGTAAATCAACATATGGAGAATTTTGCAGCCGTTTCCAGTTCTTAAATATAACTTTAGATCCGGGGGGATGGGGGTGTATATAGTTCTGTATTACAGTATTCAGGAACTTTGTACAATGTTTTCTGTTCGCTCTGCGGTTGAACTGATGGCATTCTTGTTAAACATTGTCTACAGAATTCTTGGGGGTTTTTTTTTTTTTTATATGGCCAATTTTTGAGTTTGGGCCTAAATATACTCATTGTGCGTATCAATGTGTAATTCGGTAGGCCCCGCTGTGTGAAAACATTAGTAGTAACGTCAACTGATTTTTGTCTGGCTCGCATCGTTGGACTGTTCTGGAACTCTTTAATCGGCCTGGAGATTTTGTTGCTTCTCCCAATTGTGTAGACTTATAACAGTTTTGGTTTGTTTTTTGTTTTCTTCAAACTGATCAATTTGGTCTCATACCGACAGGAAAAGGACAGCCCCGCTAAAGTTAGATAATTGCTGTAAGGTTCTTAGTTAGTACTCTCTCTGCGTAGTTCGCGGACATGATGCAGCCTAGCAAGAACACACCACATGATAACATTTGTCGTCTGAATTACTTTATGTTTAAAACTGCTCTCTTTGAATCCAACTCTCGAGGCAAGCAGAATGTTAAGCTGCATACAATTGGTGCATACTTAGACTGTTTTTATTATGATCTCTAAGACTTCGCCTCTGACCAACCTGTGCTTCATTTTAGCTTCTTCATCGGCAGCACGGTCAATCTGTGCAAGCTGCTTAGTCTGCCCAACGGGTGTTAATGTCATTATGAGAAAGATACGTCTGTTGTTTAGTCTGAGGACCCAGACGTCTTGATTTTCTTCATTTATTGTTTCATAGTCGATTATAACAGCTTACATTACTTTACCGGTGGTGTGGGTTATATTGTTAGTTGGACTGGAAATTGGAGAAATAGGCATGAACAAACACTTGCCTGTACGTTTGTTGGGTCAAATGACCTTATAATCATGATCATTCAAGTGCTACTTGATAAACGCTCTTTCTCGAGCATTCCTTCAAACCAAATTCATCTGGGTCCTTCATATATCTTAGCCTTGCTGTACTTTCTTTTCTAAGCCAAATATTTATTTCATTTAAAATTTAAAAAAATTACAATGGATTTATCAGAATCATTATCATACGGTCTTTTTGTGTGCTTGGACTCTTGATACCTAATGTTTATACACCCTTCGTTGTTGTTACTTGTGAGCTGTTTTAGAACAGTGTTAATGGTTTCGTTTACTTTTTTTAAGCATTCCTCTTTTTTATCTGCTCGGGTCTGGCTGTTGAGAATAAAGTTGTCCTCGCCTTTCTTTGAAGATCAAACTTTGTCTTTTTGGTAAGTCGATCTCAATCGGCCGGTAAACGATTAAATTTTCATCCGTGATGTTTTTTGAGTCAATAGCGCTTTATTTTTTGTCAGTTTGAACGAGCTAAGTTTAGCTGTTATTTGTTGAAACCATAGCTGTGTGCTTTTGGAGTTTAGTTTTAATTTTTTGATTTATGCAGCACCTACAGCTATTGAACACAGGGCCAAGAGCTAAAGACAAACTGCCTAGAGGTTAAGCAGCGGGTGCGCCTATGCCCCGTTGCCTATGAGCTTACTACTCGTTCCTGTGATAGAGCGGCTTATAGTCGATGCTCCAGTATTAACATAAGTAAACAGCATTCAGCAGCAGAATACTTCCCGTTTGGTTGTTGCTGTTTTGTGAATTGGATCTTGCTCTACGTTTTTGTTGCATTTCTGTGTATTGTTTGCATTAATATGAAGGTTTTTTTATGTAGGGCTTTCTCGACTACCTTCTTTTGGCAACTCTGGCGCTGTAGGCAATTGGTAACCGAACAGACATGCTTTTTTAAAAATGAAATAATAATTTAGTAATGTATTTCTTTTAATCTGTTTTATTGTTTATTCTGCTGCGCATCATATTATTAAATACAATGTACATTTAATCGGTTTATCGGCTGCTTCTTCTTTTTTCAATTTTGATTGTTTTATTACGTCTCTCCACAGTTTCTCCCGCTTCATGCAACTGGATATCCTCTGTTGACCGTAGGTCAATTCCATAAACCGTATTTCGTTGTTAAAATTATTATCAAGCCTAACATTTGTGAAGATGTATTCTTTTGACACAAGGTCAACTGTTGGATTTTCTACACCTCCCGCTCCAACGTTTTCTTATTTCATCAAATTGTGATAAGGTTTAAGCACGCTAGCGTAGATTTGGGTTAGACTACCCTCATTCGACCATTGTTACTTCGGATTTTTGGATTAAAAACTTTTACTTCCTCTTTTGTACGGTTCTTCATCTTAACACCAGGCAATAATATACCTTAAGCGATCTTGCTTGCGGACACTAATAAAACTAAATATTCCATTTAGTGTCTGCCCTGCTTCTGGGGATATGTTGATATGAGGAATCACCACTTTCGTAATAATATTGCTAATTTTGACTGATATTGTCGCTCATATCAGCCTTGCTAAATTAGGGCGGCTTAACAACGTCAAACTCTAACGATGATGTCCTGAAATGCTGTTCTTGCTTCACGGTGTCTGATGATTTGATAAGCGGTTGGTATTCATTAAAAGTTAGTTCATATGACATCTGTATTTTAATGCTCCTTGAAAGTATATGGCGCATGCGCTGTTAACAACTCAAATCTATGGGAATGGAAAAGCGATTTCATACGCAAAATTTAGAGCTAAAGACTTTTTGCCTGCTTTTAACATTCTGCGCCGAGTGCGGGCGCATATTCTAAGTTTTAGTGCCTTCTTCATTATCTATTCTTGAAACGCAGAGAAGATGGCCCTTTCTTTTCAGTTAGCAATAGATCAGTTTAGGTTAATAAATTTGTATGCATTGTGTAAAGAAAATATTTCTTGCCCTCAAGTTTTATTAGAAGAAATTTTTTAACGATTGCCCGACCTAGTCTGCGACAACTGTCCTGTTGGGGTCTGTTGTTGAAGCGATGTTCTATTATGTAAAAGTAAGAGAGCAGAGCACTGGCACAATCACTTCATCCGTCTCCTTAGGTCCGGAAATTTGACAGTAAAGATTTGATCTGCACACGAATTGTCAGATGGTTATTTGGATGGAAACAGTAAATTCGTTTATTTCCCTTCACGCCAAAGGGTCCTCTTATCAGTCTTCTATGCGGGTCAAGAATTTGACATATGGTTTGCGACATTTTTTATAAAACAAATTAAAAAGTTAATATTTAAAAACATGGCAGGAATTGAAGGTGATGAAGATTATGATGTTTTATGATCTGGAGTCGGAGACGACATGAGTTGAAATGATCCTTTAATGCTACATCGCTCATCGCATCAATGCGGCATGAATTAACAGAAGTAAGGTTAAATCATTTTACGTAAGTTTAGGTCAAGAAACCTCCCGAATTTATAGAACCAATTGATTTAGAATTAAAAGATGCTCATTTGTCTGTAAAAAACCGATCAAGGACAAACTTGTTCGGCTTACAACTAACCTGACACCATCAATGTTTTTTTTAGCCAAGAGTCCTTTTATACAAAGACTCAGTGTGAAGGATCAAAATCGCTTGGTCTTGTTAGACCGAAATTAAGGGCGGAGGCAGTTTCTAAACTTCAAAACACACTGCAGGAACTCCCGAACACAGATAACCAATGCAAAAACAGGAACGTAAAGATTTTAATCAATCGGCAGGACGAATTAATAATGCAATAGAGGCAAGAACCAGTGGTAGAAGAAACAGCAAAAGACTATACCGGACTCACGCTACCCATGCTGAGAAATAGCGGGCCCCTTGATCATGCTTTGAGATGCATCAGAGGCGAAATTAACAAAACAATTTATGCAAAACTGGAGTTGTTTGAAATAGATGAGCATTATAAAAAGGAGAAAAAAGAAAAAAACTCGTTGAGGTGATAATGACGCCAACTTAGGACCTGATATTAAAGTAAAGAATTAACCTAAAGACTAAAGATCTTAACAATGAGGATCGTAAAGACTAGAAGTGTTGTCTACTAACGAGAAACAATTATCGAACTAAAGTGAGCAGAATAAGAGAAACTATCCTAAAGAATTTTATATGAAGACACAAACACTAGCAGAACCGAATAAGAACACTGTTTTTTTTTAAAGAGCATGGAGTCACAATTTGGTAAGCGTTATATCAGACTTAGGATTTGCAATATGCTACACTGGTGTTGGCTATTTACAGGGCGGCGGTGGTCAAAGTTCATTACCTCCGCCGCCCATCGCCTCCTATCACCACCTGATAAATAATGGGTAAAAAAACAGCTTTGATATCTTGCGGGCTTATTATAAAAAATTAGCTGGAAAAGCCGTAAACGACTTTACAGGAATATTGGGGTGTATTGTCAGCTGGCGTTTGTCTACTGCAGCAAAGTAGTTGGCTTTATGGCCGTGCACTTATGGACATTAGTTCATTGTAATAGTTGGGTTATCTTTTAGTAGATAAGACCAAGTAATCTATGCCAGTTAATCCAAGAACAAGCAGAGTCCACGTCTTCAATGACTTTTGGGGTTTTGGGAATTCGGGGATTGGTGGACTTAATCTTGGGTGTTATTTTATTGTTTGTAATTTTACTGCTCAGAATTTATGTCGTTTTTCCCCAACCTTATGTTCGTTGCCTGCTATATGAATTTCATTATTATAGTTTATTATTGTACCTATTGGAGTCTGAGGTCAGAAGGGCACTGACTTGTATAAACCCTGTGCCTACAGCAAAGTCTACTCTTCGATTTGAGTTATTGTTAAAACATTTGGTACCTTTTAATACTTGAGGCAAAATCAAACTGATAGTATTATTTGCGTCTCTAATTTGCCAAGCTACTGTTTTTTGTGCGTCAAAGCCAGTTGAAGGATCAGTTAGGTCGATCTCGCCTGTGTGCGAACCTAGCAAAACACCAAACGTATGTACGAATAGAGTCGTTTATTCGTTCTTTTCCTGCTTTAGTTAGGCCCTTTGAAGTGTCTAAGATGTATAATGTTGTCATGCTGGTTTTTTGCTCTTGCTCTATGGGACCAAAGCTGTTCAGTAGTTGTGCCTGAAAAAGAATGTTTTGAAAGGAGGATTGCCCAGTCATAGTTATCTTTCTGTGCGTGCCCCGAATTAAAGGGACGCTTGGCCATGATTTAAGATCCAACTTTTGTCTAAAGTCTGTCTTTACTTAATATTGAATTCGTACTGATCCTTCAATAGCCTTCTTGTCTATTCTGTTGCTGAGTGGAATTAAACTTGGTTTGTCATTTGGCAATGGCGGCTTGCTATTCAGCAAAAACTCTAAAGGTGTAATAGAAATGAAATATGTACACGACCTAACCAAGGATCATGGTGATTTAATATGATCAGGCTACGCCACTCCACACCCAGTTGATGCGCTAAACACAGCAAAGTTTAACTGGTTCTGTTAAAAAATTGCATCGGATATGACCTAAACCCGCTTTCTTGATGTGGTCGTTTTCAATAGGTGGGTTAAGTTGCTCTTAATGGAGTACTCACCTTTTTATGAAGCGACAGTCTGGGGCACTGCATTGTTCTAGAGTATCAGTTGCTATATTTTTTAGATTGTAGTGCGCCCCCCCAAACAGAATATTTTGCATCAGTATATTTAAATGCACTCATTTTTTCTATTTCGTTTAAAAAATGTTTGTAACATAACAACACCAAAGGACCGTCCCTTCGTTTTTTAGACATGCTTTATTTGATAACGAATGCCCGTACAAGAAACACGGTCGAGCTCCATGATATATTTACAAAGTCGTATGGTTTTAATATAAGCAAAGCCAAGGAGAATAAATAAGGTTCTAAAAGTTGGACAAAACAGGGGCCAAAGTTTGCATGTTACAATACTGTGGGTTATTTCGGGTTTTGCTGCTAAAAGTTGCAATTGAGTAACTTCTACATTACTCTCAAACTTAACAAATGCTAATCTAAAAAACAATGTTAATCCCATTCAAAAATAGCCCTGAAGAAGAAGGAGGTTACTATTTTGATAAAGAGCTTGCTAAATTGGTAGGCTTTGAAGCTGAATTTTAGATTTAGAGTTACTCCAAACTAAAAACTACTTAAAGAGGGAGAAAATCCCGCTCGATCTGGCATTACATTCATTACTCTATGTTCATGTGGATGAGCTGAGCACTGATTGAAAACTTATATGATGGAGCCATAAACTGTTTTTTTAAGAGCTCTTCCGTCAGGGAAGCTGCATATTGCGATTATGAAATTTTACAATTCCCTAATTTACAGTTTAAAAGATTAGTTTTGGAAGGGTTGGATCATTAATTTAAAAATTGCAGACAAAACAGGAAAGTCGTTGAAATGTGTAAACTGCAATTGTTTGGAATAAAATAATAAGTTACTAAAAAATTAAGTCGCGTTGTGGCCAGAAGAATCAGGAGTTACATTTAGCGCCTTGAGGTGTATAACTTTAGAATTAAAAGACCTTGCAGACGTGCGGACTTTGAACAGAACGGTGTGATAGGCGCTTTGTATGGTTTTGAGTACACTAAAGATGGTGATATAAACGCAAAGAGGTTGGCGACAACAAAAGTTTCCTAAACTAGAACAACTGCGCAATTAGAGGCAATAATGTTGGCCAGTATGAATATAAAATAGTCGAAACCTGACCTCATATGGCTCTTAGAACCATTTTAGAATGGGACATAATAATTTGAATTCATAAGCCATTTTACTTATTTTTAGCCGTCATATAAAGTTTCAGAAAAGCATTCAAATCTGGCCTTTTCATGTAAGCTCTATGGCCGGACCGACAATAGTCGGAAAGAATTGAAAATAACGCCTGTATGGGAAAAAACAGTAGTACATCCTCCAAGGAAAAGAAACAGTTGTAAAAAAAGCCCTTCTACAATATTACAGTTTCTTTCCAAGCAGAAATATTAGGAGACTCGTTCACAATGATATTTGAAATTTTGTCTTTAAAGATGTGGTGAGGGATGGGGTTGTGGGGTTAGTGATGACCTTATAAAAGGAATTAATTTTAGCTGGCAAAACCTTAGACGTTTTAAACCTTAACATTTACCATCGTAGTTCTTCTCATTGGTGAGGATATTAATATCATTACACAAGCAACAAAATCAAATGTTGACTTAATAGAAACAATCTTAAAGAACTGTATTGGATTAATCTTAAACATTTAGGCCTCGTAGGGTTTTTATTATACTGAACAAGTTTTTGACGGAGAGTATGATAAAATAATAACTGGATTAGATTATATCTGTTATAAAACTATGGAGCATTAAACTTTATAACAAAATAAAAACCTCATTGTTCATTAATTGTGGACAAACTGGTTGTGGAAAAACAATATTTATCCTCAACGGTTACAAACAGTTTATCGTTATTATATTTTAATATATGTGATTTTCTGTTCAACACTCTAAATGGAACAAAGCCTATCATGATAGAAGGTTTATATGGTAAGATGATGACATTTTATTGAGTTGATCTGCAATAAAACTGAGATGAGGTGTTTAGAACAGTTTATAGATTGGTTTGAAGGAACGCAGACACTATTTTTATAGATGTCGGTTAGCAGAAAGAGACTTAGATATAAAAAAAAGAAACACTTTGTCTCGAAACTTGCTTTCAGTGGAAGGAAATGCTGGGATAAGTGTGTGGATTTTATTGCCAAAAATATAACTCAGTTTTAGAAATAGACTTTAGAGACGTTAAAGACTGTAGTTTTTTTTCACATTGAAAGACAGAGATGCATTTTGATGAATGTTTTGCAGCGCGGGAAAATGTGTTATTGAAATTGACCAGGAAAAACTTAGGATTAACAAAAAATTAAAATCTGAAAACGTTTTGTAAATTCGTATTAAAAACGGATAACCCTAATCAGTATGTTTGTTGGTCAGATAATCGTTTTTTTTGGTGATTGAAAGTCTTTCTTGTCAGAGAACAGGGAAAACACCGTTTCTAGGTAGCCCTAGCCCCGAAACTAGGTGAGGGGCTAGGGTGGCTAGAATCGGTGTTTCTGTTCTCTCCCCTTGACACTTAAAAAGCTGTGAAAGCTGATGCCATACAAAATCTCTCTCTCTTTCTTCTCTCTTCTCTCTCTCTCTCTATCTCTCTCTCTCTCTCTCTCTCTCTCTCTCCTCTCTCTCTCTCTCACGCACGCACCACGCACACAAAAACTGACAACAGAGAGAGAGTGGGTACGTAATAAGTTGAATCGCAATTTTAGTTCAGTGGCCACAAAGAACGGGCGCGTTTTCGTGTTCGGAGAGAGAACTACGGGACACACTGAGCGCCAAAATGTCTTAATGTCTTCTTTTTCTGGTGTGCATACACTTTGTTTATGTTCTTCATCATTGTGTCTTTCAACGATGATGTGCAGGTCGTAGGCAGCATCCCTTGCCTGTCTCTGTACACTGACAGCACTAAGTGGCTTCACTGTCCCTCTCTATCCCCCCCCCCCCCCCCCCACTCGCCTCCGTAGTGTGGGCTTGCCCGTTCTACCCAGGGGGGGGGGGGGGGGGGGGGACTGCCTGGGCAGGGGGGCACTTTTGGTCCGGGGACAGCGTAAGGGGTGGGGAGGGGGTTGGAAGGGAGTGGGGGGAAGTATAAGGGTCGTTACATACTGCCTGCCCAGTCAGTGTCAAATGTTCCTACCACCTTCCCTTCAGCTGTGTTCCCTACTTTAGCAACTCCCCCTTCCCTTCCTTCCTTTTATTAGCAAGCTCCCAGTCTTGGGAGACCATTGAGGCTGACGTCATTCGGATTGCCGGCGGCAACACTGACGGCGGGACAGCATTGTCAAGCTGGACAAAGGCCCGGTTCTGGGGGCATGTCTTGGACCCCTTTCTTGACCACTCTGTCTGCACGTGGAGTGGACCTCTGCTGTTAATCAATGGACTGTCTGCAGTCCACATGTCTGTGGTGTCAGTGGCAGTGTGACAACTGGACACAAACAGACAGTTTAAGGCTCTGCTGCTTTTTCTCACGTGGGCTCCTGTAGTTTCTACCTTCCTTGATCCATGTTCATTGTCTGATAAATCCACATTATATCTATAGCTTGATTTGTTGTTGTTTTTATCACGTAAGTCTTTAAAGTTTCTGAATCCATAATTCATGGAGAGAGAGAGAGAGAGAGAGAGAGGAGAGATGAGAGAGAGAGAGAGAGAGAGAGAGAGACCTACTCGTTTTTGAGTGAACCAGTATTTTAGGAAGAAGAAGAGAGACTAAAAGGAGAGCTGGTACTGTCATAAGATGACTCAGCAATATCAGTTCAGTGGCCACAAAGAACGGCGCGTTTCCGTGTTTTGGAGAAGAGAGACCTAAGGGACACACTGAGCGCCAAAATGTCTAAAATGTCCCCATTTTTTCTTGTGACCCAGTAATTTCAATATATGAACAGTAAACATACGCCATTAATTTAATTTTCACGTGATATTGGTAACTATCTTGCTTTTTTGTCATACCATAAATATAACTGGAGATCAAATATTTCAAGCGAGGTCAAATCGGCCGCCACCGAACGCGTTTCCACGCTGCTGTCCGACAATGGAAATAGCCTTAAAAATCATTGAATCGCTTCGATTTGTTTATAGAGAGCATTGATATAATGTCTCAAAATGAACACACTGGTGACGATAGTAAGCTTATAACAGCTTGAAGACGTTTTGACGTAAGCGAAAAAAAAACAAAAAAAAAACCACACTAGTAGAATGATGCAATTACAAATGACGACGGAGTTTTGATCAAACTCAGGGCTCCAGTACTGTCATTTAGAGGTGATAGTATGAGTAACATTTGTTTATATGATTGGTGTACACAGGTGCAAAGATTAGGCTATGGACAAAGACAAAGCGCTTTTCATTATCGTAGCGTTGATTCAGTTTTTGACTGGCCGTAGCCCCATTGTCTCTGGTAAGTAGGTCACTGGGGCCACTGGTCAATGTGTTGTGATTGAGGCAGGTAGGCTCAATCAAATAGGCGTCTGCTATGCAAGACTGTAACGAACCGAGCGCGCTCGGTTGCAATAATGATAATACATACTAACAATAATTAATATCGCGCTCTGCTCACAATAGTAATAATAAAAATAATGATAATAATAACAATAAAAAATTAAATATGATAATAAAAGTAATAATAATAATAACAATAATGATGATGATGATGATGATGATGATGATGATGACGATGGTGATGATGATAAGAAATAAACAATCATATAGATAATAATACTAATTATCAGTATTCCCACGGGGCAGATGAATGGACAGTAGGAGATAATCGCTAAAAGGAATGCGCTACAGTAACTGCTCTCTTCAATTTGAAAACTCTTGTTCTTTTTGGCAGAAATAAACTTCGTTATTATTCTCTTATTTCTTGTGACGCAGTTTCCAGTAAACTGATACTATCAAAATGTCCACGACACCCTGTCAAAGTCAGCTGATGCTTTATACAGTCCAGCTGACACGATAGTCATGACAAAATCGGAACTACGCACAAATTAAAGAATCTAAGATTAAAATCAAAGCCAAAGTCAGTCCATCAAATTAACAAAGATCAGTCCATCAAATTGACAAAGATCAACTTAAAGCTGTTGATTGCCGATCCACATATCAATCAAAGCTATCCAATGATAATTGAACTTTTTTTTCTTTTTTGAACTTTAAAAATTGTTAACAAAATATTGAAAGTTATTTGAAATAATTCTGCCAGATCACCTAAGAGGTCGAAACGCGTGTTTTGTCTTATAATCTGGCGGAGTGATTTCAAATACTTTTTGAATTTTGTTTTAAATTTCCGCCTGCAGTCACCTCACTTCTCAACTATCTTTTTTTTTAAACCAACAAGTTAAAGATACTGATCCTGTCTTCTCTACATCTCTGGCTTCACCCACCCGGCAGCGAAGATCCCTCTTTAAAGATACTGATCCTGTCCTCTCTACATCTCTGGCTTCACCCACCCAGCAGCGAAGATCCCCTCTTTAAAGATACTGATCCTGTCCTCTCTACATCTCTGGCTTCACCCACCCGGCAGCGAAGATTCCCTCTTTAAAGATACTGATCCTGTCCTCTCTACATCTCTGGCTTCACCCACCGGCAGCGAAGATCCCCTCTTTAAAGATACTGATCCTGTCCTCTCTACATCTCTGGCTTCACCCACCCGGCAGCGAAGATCTCCTCTTTAAAGATACTGATCCTGTCCTCTCTACATCTCTGGCTTCCCCCACCCGGCAGCGAATGAAACTTTCTTCAGCACTCCACGTTCAGGTGAGAGGTGTGAGGGCGACAGGCGTCGGACTGCCAGTGGCCACACCACAATGGACTCAGCTGTCTCTGGCCAGACAAAGGCCTGCTCCTGCCTGCCCGGGGCGTGCCATGGCCCCGCCTCTGTTGTCAGCAGCGTTCTGACTGCAGGGTCTGCCGCCTCAACGTCTGTAGTGTCAGTCACATGACCTCTAATGATGGCCGCCGGCACTGGGTGGAGAAACGGAGGAACAGGTCTGAGCTATGCTGCTGGGTTCGAAGTTGCCCCACTGTTCCTCCGTCCCTTGATTGAATGCAATTGACTGGTGAATGAAGATTATTTCTATAACCCCATTGAATGCAACTGACTGGTGAATGAAGATTATTTCTATAACCCCATTGAATGCAATTGACTGGTGAATGAAGATTATTTCTATAACCCATTGAATGCAATTGACTGGTGAATGAAGATTATTTCTATAACCCCATTGAATGCAACTGACTGGTGAATGAAGATTAGTTCTATAACCCGATTTACTGTTCCTCCGTCCCTTGATTGAATGCAACTGACTGGTGAATGAAGATTAGTTCTATAACCCGATTTACTGTTCCTCCGTCCCTTGATTGAATGCCATTGACTGGTGAATGAAGATTAGTTCTATAACCCCATTGAATGCCATTGACTGGTGAATGAAGATTAGTTCTATAACCCCATTGAATGCCATTGACTGGTGAATGAAGATTAGTTCTATAACCCCATTGAATGCCATTGACTGGTGAATGAAGATTATTTCTATAACCCCATTGAATGCCATTGACTGGTGAATGAAGATTAGTTCTATAACCCGATTTCCTATTAAGTAAATCTTCAGACCATGCGGACCATCATCTTTGGAGATACATACATACATATATACATATATGCAGAGAGAGAGAGAGAGAGAATCTGAGAGTGAACGCAATCTTCATTTGTGAAGGGATTTGTGTTAATGCGCAGTGTTCTCACTTCCCCGTTCCACGCTGCTTTTTTTTTTCTCCATCAAGTCGATACTTTAAAGCAGGCGATATCCAAGTCATCATTGATAATCTACTGTGGTAAAGAAGCTTAACGAACATTTCAGAAAGCTCCTTTCTCTCAGCAGATTATCTTCTTTAAAGAACAATTCAGAAAGCTCCTTTCTCTCAGCAGATTATCTTCTTTAAAGAACAATTCAGAAAGCTCCTTTCTCTCAGCAGATTATCTTCTTTAAGGAACAATTCAGAAAGCTCCTTTCTCTCAGCAGATTATCTTCTTTAAAGAACAATTCAGAAAGCTCCTTTCTCTCAGCAGATTATCTTCTTTAAAGAACAATTCAGAAAGCGTCTGAGATGATCTTCTCTTTAGAGCACCAGCCACATTGCAATGGCGGCTCAACAGTACAAACAGTGTCAGGGGTGGATTTGGACGAGGGGGCAGGGGAAGTTTGACTTAGGTTGGAGGGGGGGGGGGGGGGGGCCGATAACAGACAAAGGGAATGTCTGGCCGGTAAAGGCGAGGGGAGTGAGGAGAGAGTGGGGAGGAGTGAGGAGCTGACAGTCAGGGTTCGATTCTTCGAGGAGCACTCAACTTACCAAGTGGCAATTTCGCTCTCCAGGTATTGTCGTTCTAGTGGTACCCTTGTAAAACTGGGAGGATTCCTTCCTCCCTCTGCCAGCCCCTCGACCCCCCCCCCCCCCCCTTCCCCCCAACCCCGTTTCCACTTTTCTCAACCACTGTCCTGAAATAGATATCCCTGTCTGCCATAGCCATGACAACAAGCCTAGAGGTAAACACAGGTGAAACAAAAGTGGCAAAAAGGTGAGAGAGCTAGAGGTGTGTAACTCTGTGTGTGTGTGTGGGGGGGGGGGGGGGGATGAAGGGAGTGTGGGAAGTGGGGGGGGGGGGGGGGGGGGGGGGGTGAACAAGGGTGTGGTGTGAAGTGGGAGGAAGGGAACGAAGTGGGTAGGGGTTGAGAGGGGTGGTGGCGAAGGGGAGGGAGCGGGTGAAGAGGAAATGAGACGAAGAAAGAGTGGGGAAGGAGCAGAGAGAGAGAGACAGAGAGAGAGAGAGAGAGAAAGAGAGAGAAAGAGAGATTTTATTGTCCATTCAGCATTTGAGCCCCGTAGATGAGGGGGTGTAATGAGTCGGCCGAATGTTCCCGAACATTTAGGCAAATTAAGGGTAGTTGCTGTTGTTGAGAGCACGTTCCTTGGGTCTTCAAGTGTGCGAATTCAGGCATCACCAGGGGGGGATACCCCGAGTCGTATACTGAAGGAGGGAGAGTGCTAGGAAGTGTTTCGCATGTCCGAGGGGTAGTGACAAGGAGTTGGCGGACCTGCCAGTCCTGGGTAGAGAAGAGTGTCCACTTTGAGCACTGGCTATTCACTGGGCTCTCCCGTGGGCCTGAAAGGAAGGCGATCGTGTCAGGTGACCGTCACGGGTAGGTGACCGTCAGCCTGCCGGCAGAGTACAGCGACCATTCAGTCGTCCCTGTTCTGAGGAATGAATGGAAGGCTGCGGCCTATCGAGTGGTTTGCGCCTTGTTGTCTATAGAGATAGTAAATACTTGAAGTATTAGTCATGGCTGGTAGAGAGGTCCAGGCTGTTAGTTCAATGGGTAGCTTGGGGGAATCGAACATGAGTTTGAATAGGAGGTTATGCATTAACCACTGGGTACCCAAGTCTTTGTTGGCGCTAGCAGCTGTGGTGTGTGTGTATGTGTAGGTGACTAGTGATTCCATTGGTGGAATAAAAATAACTTGGGGATTTATTGGTACAAATCGTGTGATGTGTGTTGTGCCAGTGATTCCATTGGTTGAGCCAGTTAAAACTCGGGTTCTCTCTTTCTTTGAGAACGAATATAAGGTGCTTGGGAAACCAGGAAGTGTGTGACTCACTTAAGGGGAAGTGAACTCGCCCGTCTTGCCGAGGGCTCAAGAAAATACAGCGTGAAGCAGAGGTTAGCTGTCGCCTCGTTGTCTCCTGGGTGGGGACGTATGACAGTGGAGGTTGCTGTAGCCTCGGAGCCGACGACGAGAAGAATTGTCTCCCGTGTGGGGACGGTCGACAGCAAGACGTGTTAACCTGTTGGGGCCTAGACAGGGAGCTGCCAGACAACGGTGGGGTGTTTGCAGCCAGAGAAGACCTGTGGGAGAGGCCGACAGGAGCCCTTTCCGTGGAGAGGGCGAAGTACGGTGGAGTCCGGGAGACTCGGTGTGAGGGTGCGACTCAAGCTACGTTGCCAGTGTCCCCCAACTGGGATTTGGCCAATCGGGAGGACACAACGGTGTGTGGCAGCTTCAGCTCGTGGTCGTACAGTGGGATGAGAGAAACTGACGGTCAACCAAGGAATGCTGGCAAGTTATGGACGCTTTATTGCTCTTAAGTTTATAAGTGTGCAAACGGAATAGTGGAATATTGTCTTTCCTGGCTAAGTAAGAATCACTGAAGAACAGGGGAGTGCGATTTATGAAATTGTCTGTATGCTGTTTACATTGTTGTATGATACAGATATTTGTATTGTGTAGTGACGGGTGGGGGCTCGGAGTCAAGTTGAATAAAAGTTGATTATTTTCTATGAAATGTTATTGGTTTCCCGTCACCTTTGTGCGGGCCCGATGTGAGTGACAGAGTGCGTGTGCCTATGCGAGAGCGCATTTTGGTTGTGAAAGCGTAAATTCTTCTGTCTATAACCCCCTGCATCCCTGAATATGAAAATCATATTTTAATAACGAGGGGGAGCGTCGGAGACCCGTCACAGGGGGAAATCAGTCGTAATCACCGATACAAAAAGCTGAAATGCCCTATGAACACACGCTGCCTCCAATACACCTCTCCGCCGTTCTTTCCCTCCCTTTCCCTCCCAGCGCTGAACAAAGACACGGAGTCCACCAACAATGTTGAACACGTGTACAGCCTGATAACTTTTCAACACTGACAAAACTGACTGAATCTGCTTTGTCTAGTTCATTTCATTCTATGTTCTTTACCTTCTAACCAAAGCTCGAAATACTTATTAATTAACCTGTTCATTACCTCATGATTATTGTTTTTTTTTTTTTTTTTTTTTTTTTTTTTTTGCTGTCCCAATCTCTGCGCCACCTCAGAGGCAGTGCACCCACGCCGCTCATTCCACACCCCGTCCACAGCCATAGCCCGGTTGGCCCCGCCGCAGCCCCGGCACAGCAATCCACAGGGAGCAGCCAGTGTCAAGTCGTCAAGAGGCAACCCACCAGAGGAGACACTGCACTGCTGCCGAGTCACTTCGGTGGTGTTCAGTGGCGCCTGTTCTGATCTAACATACGCAGGACACCACCTACTAAGCCCCCTACGGACGACAATAATTGCTTAGTCGCGGAGCCGGCGTGAGTGAGCTCTCCCTCCGGAGGGCGCCACCACGTCCGCCCAGCGACAGCCCCATGGACTCGCCGATACCGGTGACCCCGACGGAAGCAAACCAAGGCCACAGACGCGGAGAGGACATCGAAATTGAGGTCACCATGAGAGCAGGGCATGAAGGGCCACAGAATTTGAGACTTTTTTTTTTAATGCTGATCAATGGGAATGAGGATGATTAAGATGATGCTACGGATTTCCATTTCGGTCTGAGACTACATGACAGGGCTGTACTCTACGCTTCCTTTCATAATATATCCTGGTGTCAACCAGGCCCGAGAGGTACAGGCACCTGCAGTGTTGGTCATGAAATTTGAGCAACACTCTCAGAAACGCATCCATTAAGTGGATGAAACTCGACTGTGTGGTCCCAGTCTTCCCAACTGAGTCCGCAGCAAACTCAACTCTGGGTAGGAGCCGGTCGGGGCAGAAAAAACCCACATGATTCTGATGGGATTCGAACCCACGACCTCCCAGCCGGCAGTCCGCGACGCTAACCACTTCGCCACGGCGGCTGGTATGATTATTGTTAACATTGTTGTTTTTTCTACTTTAGAGAGAGAGAGAGAGAGAGAGAGAGAGAGACTTTGATTCATAGACATAAGTAGCTTTTCCTGTTTGAGGAATTGGTTTGGGAAGTGGCAGGTGGTGGTGAAGAGAGAGAGAGAGAGAGAGAGAGAGAGAGAGAGAGAGAGAGAGAGAGAGAGAGAGAGAAGAATGGAGTGTTTTGTTTGAGAGAGAGAGAGAGAGAGAGAGAGAGAGAGAGAGAGAGGGGAGAGAGAGAGAGAGAAGAATGGAGTGTTTTGTTTGAGAAAGAGAGAGAGAGAGAGAGAGAGAGAGAGAGAGAGAGAGAGAGAGAGAAGGATGGAGTGTTTTGTTTGAGAGAGAGATGATTAATGTATTCTTTGCTGACAGCGCATGAGATGCCACACAACACCAACGCCTGCCTCTTTAGCCACCACCATCACCACCACCACCACCACCACCAACGCCTGCCTCTTTAGCCACCACCATCACCCACCACCACCAACACCAACGCCTGCCTCTTTAGCCACCACCAGGACCACATCACCCATCACAACCACCACCACCACCACGCCAAAGACCACCCCCACCCCCACCATCACCGCCACAACCACTACCACCACCACTGCCCCAAAGAGAATCCCCAGCAGAAGAGCTTCAAAGCGGGTGACAACCCCACTCCTGTCCAGACGACCCAAACCAGCAGAACCATCACCACCACGTTCTCCCCGGGACGTCAGGGTGACCCCTCGGATCAGACGAGGGTCAGGATGTCTCCCCCTCTCCTCTGCCTCCGGCTCCTCTATGGACATAGGTGGTGTGGTGGGAGGGGTGGTGGGCGTGGCCGCTGCATGCAGTGCTAGTGCTGTCTGACTGTGGCGTTCTTCTTGTGGATGAGAAAGGAACAACAGACGCAGCGATCATCCAATGAAGATATGCCCACCACTGCGCGAGAGCGAGTGCGTGCGTGCATGCATGCCTGCATGCGCGCGTGTGTATGTGTGCACGCGTACTTGAGCCGATTGTGTGCGTGCGTGCGTGCGTGCGTGTGTGTGTGTGTGTGTGTGTGTGTGTGTGCACGCATGAGCCCGTTGTGTGTGTGTGTGTGTGTGCGTGTGTGTGTTTGGGGCAGAGAGCGTTTATAATCATCTGCAAGCCTCGTTCTGAAAATAATGACCTACTGTAAGTAATCAATATGTGTAAATAATGCATTATTTACACATATAATCATTATGTACGTAAAAATAAATTATTTATGTATGTAATAAATTATTTGTGCAAGTAATTCATTTGCTCTACAAATAATGAATTATTATTATGTACACAAATAAGTGCTTGTATGTGTAACAGTATTTACATGTACAATAGTTTAACTGTAAATAATGCAGTACTCATATTCACAATAGTTATTTCGGTAAAGAATGCTTGTTTTTGTGAAGAATGCATGATCTAAGCTTATTAAGAATTGTTACGGCTGATTTAGCCAACATAACAGCTGATAAAATGGGTCTTCTTCTACTGGTCATCAGACATCCTCAGAATCTGAGTACTCTGCGTGCATCCGTGAAAGTGTATGAGAGAGAGAGAGAGAGAGAGAGAGAGAGAGAGAGGGAGGGAGAGAGAGAGAATTTTGTATTGATTTCATAATTGTGTTTTAGACAATACTTACATTTCAATCTACCTTTACAATCAGTTCAGTTCTTCGGTCTTAGTGTTCATTTTCAGTTTACCTTCACAGCATTGAATGGCCAAGGTTAGATTGGCAATCAGCTGGTGTCAGTTGCTGAATGTGCACACATTGTCTGAATGTGTAATGTACACGTATGTGTCAAATTCATACACATGTCTGTACAAACCATGCTCACACAACAGTTTCCAATCTTGATAGACGGATTCCATTTTCTGATTTTTTTTAACACATTTAATGTCACAAAACAAACATACATACACATCAACCACGCGAACATGTACGCATGAAAACGCACACACACACACACACACACACACTATTCATCCATGCAGGTACACACACATCAACTCTCACCCTCTTCTTATACTTTTTCTGGTACATACTGCCACACGCACTTCTCAATTCCACATAATTACTTGCATCTTAACAAATGTTTTAACAGGACAAACACAGACATGTTCTTACAATGACATATAGCTTGCAAAATCTGCAAGCACTGCATGCACACACACACACACACACACACGCACACACGCACGCACACACACACACACACACACACACACACACACACACACACACCACACACACACACACACACACCACAGGTACATAGAAGCTGTGCCGTCATACCACCCTTAGCTTTGCACCCAAGACAGCAGGTGTATGAACCAGTCATGGAACCAGGACCACGAACAAGCATCAGCAACTACCACAGCACAAGTCACAAACAAGCATCAGCAACTACCACAGCACAAGTCACAAACAAGCATCAGCAACTACACAGCACAAGTCACAAACGATCAATTGGTCCAACGAGTACTTGCGTGTCCACTTCAGAATTTGAGGAATTCCTTTTCACTCTACTTTTCTTTACCATGTCGATAACCTATGGAACATCCATTTCAATTAAATTTTCTTTAGCTTGTGGATTAACCCTTGAATCTCTCCAACACAGAAATAGAAAAAAATTCATGTTAACTGTTTTCCTATAAGTGGGCTAAAGTATGGGTTGCTCCTACTCAACTGTCTACTCCAGAATTAGTGATAATCCTTTTCAATTATATTCTCAAAATCGTTTGCCTCATTCACAGATTGTCTATGGGTAATCTCTACCTAACTCATGAATTGGAGGGAATTCTTTTCAGTTTTCATTCTCTGTACCATGTGGATCAACTCTGGATTATCTCTTACTTAATCCCTTTTTGCTTTCCCTATCATCTGGCTCAACTATGGATCCTCCTTACCCAACTCATTACACCAGAAGAACACCTAATCACCCTACCTAAGTTTTTACACCAGAACAATTTGAATGTTTTTTTAGCTACATTCCTGAAACGACATGAGTAAACAGATTTGTATTATTTTAATCTGTTATTCAACCAGATAATTTTCTTTGAATATTTCTTTGTTAGAAAAAAGTTGATAGCTCAAGAAAATGAGATGACTTGCTTTATTCTGTTGAATTCTGATCTTTATAACACAAAAACAAAAATCTGATTCTTCAATTAACGTATCTGAAAATCGTATAACTATCATGATTATTTTTATTTTCAT
>CM031617.1:1212460-1237460 GCA_018398815.1 Conus ventricosus
AACCATCCTCCTACATTTTTTCATTTGCAAAAACAAGATTTAAAAAAAAAATGAAAGAAAAGAAAGGTAGAACGAAAATATTAAAGTTACTACAGGGGAAAAATGGGGGTGGGACGGGGGGGAGATCATTCATTTAAAAAAAAAGGAAGAAGAAAGAGTTAATCTATAAATGTCAGCAACTATGGCAATAAATACCGTTTCTTAAAGCATACAACGACATCTATACATCCTTAGCTCAATATGACCAAAGACTTTTCTTTCTTGTTTTCTTTTCCTAAGATTGTTTGAATAAAGCTCGACAGGTCAGATGTGATCAAAAGTTCTACCACCGACAAACAAAACACAAAGCAGCTCATCCGACACCTGCCTCTCGCCACTGTGTTCCGATCACCCCAATACAACTGGTATTATACAATCAACATCAAACTTTAAAATCAGTGAGAACCTACACAATGAAGCACACACATTAAAAAAAGGAATTCACTATGTAAATCATATAACTCACAATTTACACAAAAGGAATTCACTACGTAAATCACATAACTCACACTTTACACAACGACTGCTCTCGTTTTTATGACAGAAAAACATGACAATTACAAGAACCAGATCTGTTCATGTTTGTTTGAAGTTGCGCAGACTAGAATGTATCAACAACACTTCCCAGATACGAACTGCATCTCTTGTGATGCTTTTTTTCTTCTTCAAAGTTAAATTAAAGTTTAAGAAATTAACAATTAAAGTTTAAGAAATTAACAAGGTTTACTAAAGAGCGAAAAAGCTAATTACATCTAATTACACAATACAGACATTTTTCCACAGAATTTTTTTTTTTTACAAAATTATCTACATGGTGTTAAGAGACTGCTCAATTTGTAACCCGAGGATTGTGGGGGAAAAATAGATCTAAAATGGGAGACAGACACAGAGAGAAGCACAGACAAACAGACAGAGAGAGACGCACAGACAGACAGACACAGAGAGACGCACAGACAGACACAGAGAGAGAAGCACAGACAGACGGACACAGAGAGAAGCACAGACAGACAGACACAGAGAGAATAGCACAGACAGACAGACACAGAGAGAATAGCACAGACAGACAGACACAGAGAGATAGCCAGACAGACAGACACAGAGGCTGTGAAGGGTGATGGGAAGTGCAGAAGAGACAGAGACAGTCAAGCAAACCTTGACCTATCTGAAAAACACACACACACCTTGACCTATCTGAAAAACACACACACACCTTGACTATCTGAAAAACACACACACACCTTGACCTACCTGAAAAACACCACACACCCTTGACCTATCTGAAAAACACACACACACCTTGACCTATCTGAAAACACACACACACCTTGACCTATCTGAAAAACAAACACACACCTTGACCTATCTGAAAAACACACACACACCTTGACCTATCTGAAAAAACACACACACCTTGACCTATCTGAAAAACAAACACACACCTTGACCTATCTGAAAAACAAACACACACCTTGACCTATCTGAAAAACACACACACACCTGACCTATCTGAAAAACACACACACACCTTGACCTATCTGAAAAAACAAACACACACCTTGACCTATCTGAAAACAAACACACACCTTGACCTATCTGAAAACACACACACACCTGACCTATCTGAAAAACAAACACAACCTTCTTCCTATCTTGGTAAGATGTGACACATAAACTGTCACAATCATTACCTTTGTAGAGACAAGTTTCAGTTTTGGACTAGTCCATATACACTACACACATCCGCTAAGTTTTGAGACCATACTACGATGGGATTTGAAGCTGATGGATAAATGAATTAACACTAAGATGTGAGAATTGAAGAAGAGGGTCTCGTGGCTACGACCTAGCAGATGTCTGACCTACACATTAGCCCAAATACGCTGGTCAGGCCTTGAGTGCTTGCCTAAGACCTTGAGTGCCTACCTGACAACACTGTTGAGTGACCAATCCATCAGATGAGAATGTACACACTCTTCCTGTTTCACATCAAAAATTCTGAGCATCACAAAGACTGTGGGGAGAAAGGTCCTTCCGACTATCAATCCAAAAATGATCCATTAAACAAACAAAAGCACTGGAATCCAACACGCTGGATCCATTATCACTGATTTGTCTAACCCATGATAAAGGGAAACTTGTCAACATCACAAGAATTACCACACAGCAGCAAATGAAATCAAACACAGCTGGATCCATTATCACCGATTTGTCTAACCCATGATAAAGAGAAACTTGTCAACATCACAAGAATTACCACACAGCTGCCAAATGAAATAAACACAGCTGGATCCATTATCACAGATTTGTTTAACCCATGATAAAGAGAAACTTGTCAACATCACAGAATTACCACACAGCAGCAAAAACATCAATAGTTTTCTGAAAGTTCCTGGCACATATGCAGCAAGTCTATGCAGAAGAGGAGTGAATGGACAGCAAGTCTATGCAGAAGAGGAGTGAATGGACAGCAAGTCTATGCAGAAGAGGAGTGAATGGACAGCAAGTCTATGCAGAAGAGGAGTGAATGGACAGCAAGTCTATGCAGAAGAGGAGTGAATGGACAGCAAGTCTATGCAGAAGAGGAGTGAATGGACAGCAAGTCTATGCAGAAGAGGAGTGAATGGACAGCAAGTCTATGCAGAGGAGGAGTGAATGGAATTGAGGTGGGGTGAGGTGGGGAGGGGGTCTGATTGGAAAAGAAGGGGGGGGGGGGGGGGGGGTACAGATAAAATCCAACCTAAAAACAGCATCATGCGGCATACTACACTAGTTCCTTTTTATATCATTCAACCATCACAAGACCTACAAGGAAGATTGTCATTGGTCATCGGCCTTCGTTTCCTTGACAATGCATCATAATTTATACATCAATATATCTTAACTTCAAAAAAAAAGTATGCCCAACACAAAGTCTCTTTGACAATACATCATAATTTCATACATCAATATATCTTAACTTACAAAAAAAAAAAGTATGCTCAACACAAAAGTCTCCATGACGACACATCATAATTTCATAGATCAATGTATCTTAACTTACAAAAAGAAAAAAAAAAGTATGCCCAACACAAAAGTCTCTTTGGACAATACATCATAATTTCATACATCAATATATCTTAATTAACTTACCACAAAAAAAAGTATGCCCAACACAAAAAGTCTCCTGACAATGCAACATAATTTCATACATCAATATATCTTCACTTACAAAAAAAGAAAAAAAAAGTATGCCCAACACAAAAGTCTCTTTGACAATGCATCATAATTTCATACATCAATTATTTAACTTACAAAAAAAGAAAAAAAAGTATGCCCAACACAAAAGTCTCCTTGACAATGCATCATAATTTCACACATCAATATATCTTAATTAACTTACCATGAAAAAAAAGTATGCCCAACACAAAGTCTCTTTGACAATGCATCATAATTTCATACATCAATATATCTTAACTTACCACAAAAAAAGTATGCTCAACACAAAAGTCTCCTTGACAATGCATCATAAATTCCATGTCAAATGTATGCCCTGCACAAAAATCGTTTTGAAAATTCATTTTTAATTTCTTACATCAAATGATTTTCACTTACAAAAAAATTAAAAGCATACTCTACAAAAAGTCACCTTGACGATGCATTATCATTCATACATAACATGATCTCGACTTGCGACAAAAAAAAAAGAAAGTATACTCTAAAAAGTCACACTGCCAACAGATCTAAATTTCCTAGATCAAGCATTCTCAGTGACAAAAAAATTAAAAGTATACCCTATACAAACATTAACCTGAACAATGGATTATAATTCTGTACATCAAATGCCATTGGCTCAAAACAAATTGCAGGTATGCCCTGCTTCCAACCTAAATGACCTGTTTACAAAATAACACTAACACACTGAATGTAAACGCTTAAGCATGTTCAAAAATCAAGAAAAATAAGTGATAATTCATTAGCGCTGAAGTGAATTTGTTCATACAGAGCACCACAGAACAACTTGTCAATGTATCCTGTGCCCACAGCAATTCTCACAATGCAAACAAACCCACATTCTTCACTGTCCATGGACCGCATCTGCCAACAAATCCCAACTGTTGGAATGTCTTCAGCCTACCTCATTCATGATGCCTACAAAAAACAGTCACCTCATGTTATCGAATAATATGCAAATTCTGCTAATTCTAGTTACTGTACATCCTCAACCTCGTCATTTATACTGCTCAACAGTAAGGATCACCTCCATGTTGTCAGTTATACAACACTAAGGATCACTCCATGTTGTCAGTTATATAACGCTAAGGATCACCTCCGTGTCGTCAGTTATATAACACTAAGGATCACCTCCATGTTGTCAGCTACAACACAAACGATCTTGGCAGCCATGTCACTCCAACAGCAGTCAAGCTGTGGTGATCTCCTCCATACACATGACCAATGAAAGCAACGATGACCACAACAATAAAACTGAGAGAAAAATGAAAGGTTCTTTTCAAACACACACAAATCCATAACTCAATCAAAATCAATCAATCAACAAACAGCTTTACAGCACTGAACTATCCTGTGAAGCCTTGAACCTCAGCTTGACAGATTCACCTATAAATCCAAAGAAGTCACTGCACCAAATGCAAAACACAGATTGTAAAGCCTTGAACCTCAGCTTGACAGATTCACCTAAAAATCCAAAGAAGTCACTGCACCAAATGCAAAACACAGACTGTAAACATGGCAATCGGTAAAGTATTAATTGCTCACTCCCCGCCCCCCCCTCCTTCCCCACACACACACTCACTTAACCATCACACACATATGTAACAACTTTCACACAGCATTCCCTGCCCTCACAGCCGAGGAGGAAGATGGGGATGGAAATGGTGGGGGGGGGGGGGGAGAGGAAGTGACGGAGATTGTGGAAATGGAAGGGGAGGAAGGGGGTGGGCAAAGGAGGGGAAAGAAAGGAGGAAGAAGTTTTCCAGGTGATTTGTTCCAGCATGACTCAATGCCCAGACATGAAAGAATCAAAACGGAAGACGGAGAAAAGGAGGAACAGGCATAATAATAACAAGCAAGTTTATGTGTAACATTCTGCATTGAATGTGATCGCCTTCAATTGTTTTGAAATCCAAAGCCACAATGATCAATGCGATCAGATCAATATGGAACATTTTCATCAGGCGATGAACAGCAAACAATCTTAAACAACTTTTTCATGATTGTGATTTGTTCAGCTACTCTTCACACCCTGAACAAGCCTGAGCCAACAGACAGAGCTCCATCACAGACACACGAGTCGATGCAATATCAACCACAGGTATCACCTGAACCAGTCGATGCAACATCAACCACAGGTATCACCTGAACCAGTCGATGCAATATCAACCACAGGTATCACCTGAACCAGTCGATGCAATATCAACCACAGGTATCGCCTGAACCAGTCGATGCAATATCAACCACAGGTATCACCTGAACCAGTCGATGCAATATCAACCACAGGTATCGCCTGAACCAGTCGGGGATGGATCAGATGAAGGCCAATTGTCAAGCCACAGGTCAAAGCAGAACATGACCCAAACAAGGGGGAGGAAAGGCATGCTGAATGTAATGACCTGAATTACAAAACATTAAAAACTGTCTGACTGACAAAGAAAAAAGGAATTTCACTCAACACCATTATCATCCACAGAGCAGTGTACACAAAGCATGATTGCGCATTTGACTTTTCCTCATGATCATTTGTTTCAAGAAAAAAAAAGAGGGGGTGGGAAGGTGGAGGGAAGGGAGGTGGGGGCAGAACGTGGGTCGGGGGTTGGGCACCGTATTGCACAATGCACTGCCCAAGAGATAGTGAACCACAAAGAACAGTTCCCTCCCCTGCAACAAATAACAGGTGGGACTTGAATCATTATGTTTTATTCCTACAAAAAACAACAACAAACAAACAAAGCAAAACAAAACCAACCCGCCAAACAAAAACAGTTTTGATTTCACCCTGATACCATTGTTTCCCTTAAAGAGTATATACATGGCGTGAATGTCGTTTTCATAAAGTACAGTACGATTTGTCTTTTTTCTCTTTGAGAATATATACACACAGTAAAATCATCAATTTTTGTGTGTGTGTGTTTAAGAAGCAAATACCCAGCATAATTGTCTTTTTTTTTTAACGTCACAGTGGTAGTCTCTACACCACCCCTCCTCGCAGCTCTCTGTCCACGCCCAGGTGTTCTCAGTGCCTCCAGGTGAGCAGGTAGACGTTGCCCAGCTGGTCTCCTGCCATCAGTTTGCTGTAAGGTGCACTGGCGCCCACACGACACAGCGAGGTGACCGGCGCCTGGCAGTAGAACTGACCCACCTGAAAACACCCCACCAGAACTTGTAGCAGCAGCAGTAGCACACATCACCTGTCCATTTATGGTTTAGGGTAATGTTGCTTATAGCCCAGGCGATCGCAAAGGGCCATGTCAGGGCTGTCACTGCATAGAAGTCAACTCACAAGTCGTATATACATATGACTTGTCAGTGTGTGTATATATATATATATAAAAGAAAAAAAAAAGAAAATCACACAACCTTAAAACACGCCTAAAAACACACAGGAAATTTTGTTAAAAACTCTTACCCCTGTACAATCTCAGATCAGATGAAAAATGTTAATCTCCCTCAGAAATTAAAAGATCACATCAGGTGGGACATCTCTGAACAAGGTATCCAAGGAGTCTGCTGTAAAATGTTTCTGTCTCACATCGCGCAAGTCCCAACACTCTAGAAGAACATTCACTTTCAAGTTGAGCCAATGGAGCATCACGGACAATACACAGACAGGGACAGAACATCAACACTTGGGTCACCGTAACACTAGTTCATCAAGGGCCACAGAGTGCAAGATTTGCATTTTCTTTTTCTTTTTTTTTTTTTTTTAAAATTTATTTTTAGGCCTGTTTACCTAAAATCTGCTGTTGGTGTGCTTTTCCACAAAAATCAGTGTATTATCTATGAAGCATGTGTATAAATCTTCCCAAGTTATTTTTGTAACAGCAGGTTGTGGAATAAGTGGGGAGGGTGGGGGTGAGGGCAATTTGTCTTCCCTTGACATCATACAGCAGAGAGGTTACATTCCTGATCTCGCCGTAACCACAATAGAACAGTTTCTTCATACACAATTTTTTTTCATACCTAGTTCATCAGCATACTTTGGCAAAATTCATGCTCTCTCTCTCTCCATTTTCTTTTTCTTATTTTAAATTTCTGGTCTGCAGTCCCCATTGTTATTCCTACGTATCAGCACATTGTAGAGGCCGCAGACACAGCCAGACGAAATTAGGCACACAAGAGTGAGCAAAACAAGTCGCTCTTTGATCTAAGCACCAAACTGGTATGCTAAGACATCATGGATACACTCCATATGTGTATTTACTGCTCCAGAACATTATATCTAGACGTCTTTTTGACCTTTTTTTCCCTCTTTTTTTCCTTTTTAGTTAATCTTACTTGAATTTTCAGCAAACATGTGCTCATAATACGATGAAATCATACAGGTAAAATGATTTGTTTTGATCACTGAAAATGATGAATATAATGAAGATGCTACAGGGTTCTACTCTCATCAGACTACACGAGAGAGATGTAATCAATGCTTCCTTTTATAACATAGCCTGGAGTCGACACTTCAAACCTGTGGAGGGTAGGGGAAAAAGACATAAATACTTTGTCCAACATTTGTCTTAATTAAATTTCTTTCTCCACTTTGATACAGTAATCACAGATTTTAAATGAAATAAGGCGAAAAAAGATGGCACTTCTAGAAAGGATAAGATTTGCACAGATTGTAACATGAATGTCTTAAGAGGCGATTTGATTTATCATGGAATTTCCAAAACGCAGTGCTATGTGAAAGACACCTGTTTTTCACACATACACAAATTCCAAGAACACACACACACACACAATTGTAATATGTGACAGTCAAAAATTAAAAATGAACGAGTTCTGTAAAATGTCCCTGGATATGTGAAGTGAGAGAAGCATGCCCAGATCATTAATGCTAATTTTATTTCGCTTTCCTTGTTTGACGAGTTTACATCATGTGCTTGGTCAGCTGAAACTGGTTTACTGCACTGCTGCCTTCATAGCCAAAGCAAAGGTCAAAGGGGAATTACTCTTAAATATTGGAAGCTGGAATGACCAGTAAGGTAACACTGATCATGTGTATACCAAAGATTTCTCTTCCTAGTCTATGCCCACAGTGAGTGTCTCTCTGACTGAATAATATCAGACAGTTCTTGAGGCTGTCGTTGGTAGATATGGCGCCAGTCTCTGGATGAAGTGTTGACTCATGACGGCACTGCGACAGCAATCACTGTCATCAATAGAGGGCGTCTCTGGATGAAGTGTTGACTCATGATGGCACTGCGACTTAGCAATCACTGTCATCAATAGAGGGCGTCTCTCGATGAAGTGTTGATTCATGACGGCACTGTGACTTAGCAATCACTGTCATCAACAGAGGGCGTCTCTGGATGAAGTGTTGACTCATGATGGCACTGCGACTTAGCAATCACTGTCATCAACAGAGGGCGTCTCTGGATGAAGTGTTGACTCATGGTGGCACTGCGACAGCAATCACTGTCATCAACAGAGGGCGTCTCTGGATGAAGTGTTGACTCATGACGGCACTGTGACTTAGCAATCACTGTCATCAACAGAGGGCGTCTCTGGATGAAGTATTGACTCATGACGGCACTGTGACTTAGCAATCACTGTCATCAATAGATGGCGTCTCTGGATGAAGTGTTGACTCATGATGGCACTGTGACTTAGCAATCACCGTCATCAATAGAGGGCGTCTCTGGATGAAGTGTTGACTCATGATGGCACTGCGACAGCAATCACTGTCATCAATAGAGGGCGTCTCTGGATGAAGTGTTGACTCATGACGGCACTGTGACTTAGCAATCACTGTCATCAATAGAGGGCGTCTCTGGATGAAGTGTTGACTCATGACGGCACTGCGACAGCAATCACTGTCATCAACAGAGGGCGTCTCTGGATGAAGTGTTGACTCATGGTGGCACTGCGACAGCAATCACTGTCATCAACAGAAGGCGTCTCTGGATGAAGTGTTGACTCATGGTGGCACTGCGACAGCAATCACTGTCATCAACAGAGGGCATATCTGAATGAAGTGTTGACTCATGGTGGCACTGCGCCTTAGCAATCACTGTCATCAATAGAGGGCTTCTCTGGATGAAGTGTTGACTCATGATGGCACTGCGACAGCAATCACTGTCATCAATAGAGGGTGTCTCTGGATGAAGTGTTGACTCATGACGGCACTGTGACTTAGCAATAACTATCATCAATAGAGGGCGTCTCTGGATCAAGTGTTGACTCATGACGGCACTGCGACAGCAATCACTGTCATCAACAGAGGGCGTCTCTGGATGAAGTGTTGACTCATGGTGGCACTGCGACAGCAATCACTGTCATCAACAGAAGGCGTCTCTAGATGTTGCCTCATGGTGGCACTGCGACAGCAATCATTGTCATCAACAGAGGGCGTCTCTGGATGAAGTGTTGACTCATGGTGGCACTGCGACTTAGCAATCACTGTCATCAATAGAAGGCGTCTCTGGATGAAGTGTTGACTCATGACGGCACTGTGACTTAGCAATCACTGTCATCAATAGAGGGCGTCTCTGGATGAAGTGTTGACTCATGACGGCACTGTGACATAGCAATCACTGTCATCAATAGAGGCGTCTCTGGATGAAGTGTTGACTCATGACGGCACTGTGACTTAGCAATCACTGTCATCAATAGAGGGCGTCTCTGGATGAAGTGTTGACTCATGACGGCACTGCGACAGCAATCACTGTCATCAACAGAGGGCGTCTCTGGATGAAGTGTTGACTCATGACGGCACTGTGACTTAGCAATCACTGTCATCAATAGAGGGCGTCTCTGGATGAAGTGTTGACTCATGATGGCACTGTGACTTAGCAATCACTGTCATCAACAGAGGGCGTCTCTGGATGAAGTGTTTGACTCATGACGGCACTGTGACTTAGCAATCACTGTCATCAACAGAGGGCGTCTCTGGATGAAGTGTTGACTCATGGTGGCACTGTGACATAGCAATCACTGTCATCAATAGAGGGCGTCTCTGGATGAAGTGTTGACTCATGACGGCACTGTGACTTAGCAATCACTGTCATCAACAGAGGGCGTCTCTGGATGAAGTGTTGACTCATGGTGGCACTGTGACTTAGCAATCACTGTCATCAACAGAGGGCGTCTCTGGATGAAGTGTTGACTCATGACGGCACTGTGACTTAGCAATCACTGTCATCAATAGAGGGCGTCTCTGGATGAAGTGTTGACTCATGACGGCACTGTGACTTAGCAATCACTGTCATCAATAGTGGGCGTCTCTGGATGAAGTGTTGACTCATGATAGCACTGCGACAGCAATCACTGTCATCAATAGAGGGCGTCTCTGGATGAAGTGTTGACTCATGATGGCACTGTGACTTAGCAATCACTGTCATCAACAGAGGGCGTCTCTGGATGAAGTGTTGACTCATGACGGCACTGTGACTTAGCAATCACTGTCATCAACAGAGGGCGTCTCTGGATGAAGTGTTGACTCATGATGGCACTGTGACTTAGCAATCACTGTCATCAATAGAGGGCGTCTCTGGATGAAGAGTTGACTCATGGTGGCACTGTGGACTTAGCAATCACTGTCATCAATAGAGGGCGTCTCTGGATGAAGTGTTGAGTCATGATGGCACTGTGACTTAGCAATCACTGTCATCAACAGTGGGCGTCTCTGGATGAAGTGTTGACTCATGACGGCACTGTGACTTAGCAATCACTGTCATCAACAGAGGGCGTCTCTGGATGAAGTGTTGACTCATGATGGCACTGCGACAGCAATCACTGTCATCAACAGAGGGCGTCTCTGGATGAAGTGTTGACTCATGACGGCACTGTGACTTAGCAATCACTGTCATCAACAGAGGGCGTCTCTGGATGAAGTGTTGACTCATGGAGGCACTGTGACTTAGCAATCACTGTCATCAATAGAGGGCGTCTCTGGATGAAGTGTTGACTCATGACGGCACTGCGACAGCAATCACTATCATCAACAGAGGGCGTATCTGCATGAAGTGTTGACTCATGGTGGCACTGCGACAGCAATCACTGTCATCAACAGAGGGCGTCTCTGGATGAAGTGTTGACTCATGATGGCACTGCGACAGCAATCACCGTCATGGATGAAGTGTTGACTCATGACGGCACTGCGACAGCAATCAGTCATCAATAGAGGGCGTCTCTGGATGAAGTGTTGACTCATGACGGCACTGCGACAGCAATCACTGTCATCAATAGAGGGCGTCTCTGGATGAAGTGTTGACTCATGATGGTACTGTGACTTAGCAATCACTGTCATCAACAGAGGGCGTCTCTGGATGAAGTGTTGACTCATGATGGCACTGCGACAGCAATCACTGTCATCAACAGAGGGCGTCTCTGGATGAAGTGTTGACTCATGATGGCACTGCGACAGCAATCACTGTCATCAACAGAGGGCGTCTCTGGATGAAGTGTTGACTCATGGTGGCACTGCGACAGCAATCACTGTCATCAACAGAGGGCGTCTCTGGATGAAGTGTTGACTCATGGTGGCACTGCGTCTTAGCAATCACTGTCATCAATAGAGGGCGTCTCTGGATGAAGTGTTGACTCATGACGGCACTGTGACTTAGCAATCACTGTCATCAACAGCGGGCGTCTCTGGATGAAGTGTTGACTCATGATGGCACTGCGACAGCAATCACTGTCATCAATAGAGGGCGTCTCTGGATGAAGTGTTGACTCATGGTTGCACTGCGACAGCAATCACTGTCATCAACAGAGGGCGTCTCTGGATGAAGTGTTGACTCATGGTGGCACTGCGACTTAGCAATCACTGTCATCAATAGAGGGCGTCTCTGGATGAAGTGTTGACTCATGACGGCACTGTGACTTAGCAATCACTGTCATCAACAGAGGGCGTCTCTGGATGAAGTGTTGACTCATGATGGCACTGCGACAGCAATCACTGTCATCAACAGAGGGCGTCTCTGGATGAAGTGTTGACTCATGATGGCACTGCGACAGCAATCACCGTCATCAACAGAGGGCGTCTCTAGATGAAGTGTTGACTCATGGTGGCACTGCGACAGCAATCACTGTCATCAACAGAGGGCGTCTCTGGATGAAGTGTTGACTCATGGTGGCACTGCGACTTAGCAATCACTGTCATCAATAGAGGGTGTCTCTGGATGAAGTGTTGACTCATGACGGCACTGTGACTTAGCAATCACTGTCATCAACAGAGGGCGTTTCTGGATGAAGTGTTGACTCATGATGGCACTGCGACAGCAATCACTGTCATCAATAGAGGGCGTCTCTGGATGAAGTGTTGACTCATGGTTGCACTGCTACAGCAATCACTGTCATCAACAGAGGGCGTCTCTGGATGAAGTGTTGACTCATGGTGGCACTGTGACTTAGCAATCACTGTCATCAATAGAGGGCGTCTCTGGATGAAGTGTTGACTCATGACGGCACTGTGACTTAGCAATCACTGTCATCAACAGAGGGCGTCTCTGGATGAAGTGTTGACTCATGACGGCACTGCGACAGCAATCACTGTCATCAATAGAGGGCGTCTCTGGATGAAGTGTTGACTCATGACGGCACTGTGACTTAGCAATCACTGTCATCAATAGAGGGCATCTCTGGATGAAGTGTTGACTCATGATGGCACTGTGACAGCAATCACTGTCATCAACAGAGGGCGTCTCTGGATGAAGTGTTGACTCATGGTGGCACTGTGACTTAGCAATCACTGTCATCAACAGAGGGCGTCTCTGGATGAAGTGTTGACTCATGGTGGTACTGCGACTTAGCAATCACTGTCATCAACAGAGGGCGTCTCTGGATGAAGTGTTGACTCATGATGGCACTGCGACAGCAATCACTGTCATCAATAGAGGGCGTCTCTGGATGAAGTGTTGACTCATGACGGCACTGTGACTTAGCAATCACTGTCATCAACAGAGGGCGTCTCTGGATGAAGTGTTGACTCATGGTGGCACTGCGACTTAGCAATCACTGTCATCAACAGAGGGCATCTCTGGATGAAGTGTTGACTCATGGTGGCACTGCGACTTAGCAATCACTGTCATCAACAGAGGGCGTCTCTGGATGAAGTGTTGACTCATGATGGCACTGCGACAGCAATCACTGTCATCAATAGAGGGCGTCTCTGGATGAAGTGTTGACTCATGATGGTACTGTGACTTAGCAATCACTGTCATCAACAGAGGGCGTCTCTGGATGAAGTGTTGACTCATGACGGCACTGCGACTTAGCAATCACTGTCATCAATAGAGGGCGTCTCTGGATGAAGTGTTGACTCATGGTGGCACTGCGACAGCAATCACTGTCATCAACAGAGTGCGTCTCTGGATGAAGTGTTGACTCATGATGGCACTGTGACTTAGCAATCACTGTCATCAACAGAGGGCGTCTCTGGATGAAGTGTTGACTCATGGTGGCACTGTGACTTAGCAATCACTGTCATCAACAGAGGGCGTCTCTGGATGAAGTGTTGACTCATGACGGCACTGTGACTTAGCAATCACTGTCATCAATAGAGGGCGTCTCTGGATGAAGTGTTGACTCATGACGGCACTGTGACTTAGCAATCACTGTCATCAACAGAGGGCGTCTCTGGATGAAGTGTTGACTCATGACGGCACTGTGACTTAGCAATCACTGTCATCAATAGAGGGCGTCTCTGGATGAAGTGTTTACTCATGGTGGCACTGTGACTTAGCAATCACTGTCATCAATAGAGGGCGTTTCTGGATGAAGTGTTGACTCATGACGGCACTGTGACTTAGCAATCACTGTCATCAATAGAGGGCGTCTCTGGATGAAGTGTTGACTCATGACGGCACTGCGACTTAGCAATCACTGTCATCAACAGAGGGCGTCTCTGGATGAAGTGTTGACTCATGACGGCACTGCGACTTAGCAATCACTGTCATCAATAGAGGGCGTCTCTGGATGAAGTGTTGACTCATGGTGGCACTGTGACTTAGCAATCACTGTCATCAACAGAGGGCGTCTCTGGATGAAGTGTTGACTCATGACGGCACTGTGACTTAGCAATCACTGTCATCAATAGAGGGCGTCTCTGGATGAAGTGTTGACTCATGACGGCACTGTGACTTAGCAATCACTGTCATCAATAGTGGGCGTCTCTGGATGAAGTGTTGACTCATGATAGCACTGCGACAGCAATCACTGTCATCAATAGAGGGCGTCTCTGGATGAAGTGTTGACTCATGATGGCACTGTGACTTAGCAATCACTGTCATCAACAGAGGGCGTCTCTGGATGAAGTGTTGACTCATGACGGCACTGTGACTTAGCAATCACTGTCATCAACAGAGGGCGTCTCTGGATGAAGTGTTGACTCATGATGGCACTGTGACTTAGCAATCACTGTCATCAATAGAGGGCGTCTCTGGATGAAGAGTTGACTCATGGTGGCACTGTGACTTAGCAATCACTGTCATCAATAGAGGGCGTCTCTGGATGAAGTGTTGAGTCATGATGGCACTGTGACTTAGCAATCACTGTCATCAACAGTGGGCGTCTCTGGATGAAGTGTTGACTCATGACGGCACTGTGACTTAGCAATCACTGTCATCAACAGAGGGCGTCTCTGGATGAAGTGTTGACTCATGATGGCACTGCGACAGCAATCACTGTCATCAACAGAGGGCGTCTCTGGATGAAGTGTTGACTCATGACGGCACTGTGACTTAGCAATCACTGTCATCAACAGAGGGCGTCTCTGGATGAAGTGTTGACTCATGGAGGCACTGTGACTTAGCAATCACTGTCATCAATAGAGGGCGTCTCTGGATGAAGTGTTGACTCATGACGGCACTGCGACAGCAATCACTATCATCAACAGAGGGCGTATCTGCATGAAGTGTTGACTCATGGTGGCACTGCGACAGCAATCACTGTCATCAACAGAGGGCGTCTCTGGATGAAGTGTTGACTCATGATGGCACTGCGACAGCAATCACTGTCATGGATGAAGTGTTGACTCATGACGGCACTGCGACAGCAATCAGTCATCAATAGAGGGCGTCTCTGGATGAAGTGTTGACTCATGACGGCACTGCGACAGCAATCACTGTCATCAATAGAGGGCGTCTCTGGATGAAGTGTTGACTCATGATGGTACTGTGACTTAGCAATCACTGTCATCAACAGAGGGCGTCTCTGGATGAAGGTGTTGACTCATGATGGCACTGCGACAGCAATCACTGTCATCAACAGAGGGCGTCTCTGGATGAAGTGTTGACTCATGATGGCACTGCGACAGCAATCACTGTCATCAACAGAGGGCGTCTCTGGATGAAGTGTTGACTCATGGTGGCACTGCGACAGCAATCACTGTCATCAACAGAGGGCGTCTCTGGATGAAGTGTTGACTCATGGTGGCCACTGCGTCTTAGCAATCACTGTCATCAATAGAGGGCGTCTCTGGATGAAGTTGTTGACTCATGACGGCACTGTGACTTAGCAATCACTGTCATCAACAGCGGGCGTCTCTGGATGAAGTGTTGACTCATGATGGCACTGCGACAGCAATCACTGTCATCAATAGAGGGCGTCTCTGGATGAAGTGTTGACTCATGGTTGCACTGCGACAGCAATCACTGTCATCAACAGAGGGCGTCTCTGGATGAAGTGTTGACTCATGGTGGCACTGCGACTTAGCAATCACTGTCATCAATAGAGGGCGTCTCTGGATGAAGTGTTGACTCATGACGGCACTGTGACTTAGCAATCACTGTCATCAACAGAGGGCGTCTCTGGATGAAGTGTTGACTCATGATGGCACTGCGACAGCAATCACTGTCATCAACAGAGGGCGTCTCTGGATGAAGTGTTGACTCATGATGGCACTGCGACAGCAATCACCGTCATCAACAGAGGGCGTCTCTAGATGAAGTGTTGACTCATGGTGGCACTGCGACAGCAATCACTGTCATCAACAGAGGGCGTCTCTGGATGAAGTGTTGACTCATGGTGGCACTGCGACTTAGCAATCACTGTCATCAATAGAGGGTGTCTCTGGATGAAGTGTTGACTCATGACGGCACTGTGACTTAGCAATCACTGTCATCAACAGAGGGCGTCTCTGGATGAAGTGTTGACTCATGATGGCACTGCGACAGCAATCACTGTCATCAATAGAGGGCGTCTCTGGATGAAGTGTTGACTCATGGTTGCACTGCGACAGCAATCACTGTCATCAACAGAGGGCGTCTCTGGATGAAGTGTTGACTCATGGTGGCACTGTGACTTAGCAATCACTGTCATCAATAGAGGGCGTCTCTGGATGAAGTGTTGACTCATGACGGCACTGTGACTTAGCAATCACTGTCATCAACAGAGGGCGTCTCTGGATGAAGTGTTGACTCATGACGGCACTGCGACAGCAATCACTGTCATCAATAGAGGGCGTCTCTGGATGAAGTGTTGACTCATGACGGCACTGTGACTTAGCAATCACTGTCATCAATAGAGGGCATCTCTGGATGAAGTGTTGACTCATGATGGCACTGTGACAGCAATCACTGTCATCAACAGAGGGCGTCTCTGGATGAAGTGTTGACTCATGGTGGCACTGTGACTTAGCAATCACTGTCATCAACAGAGGGCGTCTCTGGATGAAGTGTTGACTCATGGTGGTACTGCGACTTAGCAATCACTGTCATCAACAGAGGGCGTCTCTGGATGAAGTGTTGACTCATGATGGCACTGCGACAGCAATCACTGTCATCAATAGAGGGCGTCTCTGGATGAAGTGTTGACTCATGACGGCACTGTGACTTAGCAATCACTGTCATCAACAGAGGGCGTCTCTGGATGAAGTGTTGACTCATGGTGGCACTGCGACTTAGCAATCACTGTCATCAACAGAGGGCGTCTCTGGATGAAGTGTTGACTCATGGTGGCACTGCGACTTAGCAATCACTGTCATCAACAGAGGGCGTCTCTGGATGAAGTGTTGACTCATGATGGCACTGCGACAGCAATCACTGTCATCAATAGAGGGCGTCTCTGGATGAAGTGTTGACTCATGATGGTACTGTGACTTAGCAATCACTGTCATCAACAGAGGGCGTCTCTGGATGAAGTGTTTGACTCATGACGGCACTGCGACTTAGCAATCACTGTCATCAATAGAGGGCGTCTCTGGATGAAGTGTTGACTCATGGTGGCACTGCGACAGCAATCACTGTCATCAACAGAGTGCGTCTCTGGATGAAGTGTTGACTCATGATGGCACTGTGACTTAGCAATCACTGTCATCAACAGAGGGCGTCTCTGGATGAAGTGTTGACTCATGGTGGCACTGTGACTTAGCAATCACTGTCATCAACAGAGGGCGTCTCTGGATGAAGTGTTGACTCATGACGGCACTGTGACTTAGCAATCACTGTCATCAATAGAGGGCGTCTCTGGATGAAGTGTTGACTCATGACGGCACTGTGACTTAGCAATCACTGTCATCAACAGAGGGCGTCTCTGGATGAAGTGTTTACTCATGACGGCACTGTGACTTAGCAATCACTGTCATCAATAGAGGGCGTCTCTGGATGAAGTGTTTACTCATGGTGGCACTGTGACTTAGCAATCACTGTCATCAATAGAGGGCGTCTCTGGATGAAGTGTTGACTCATGACGGCACTGTGACTTAGCAATCACTGTCATCAATAGAGGGCGTCTCTGGATGAAGTGTTGACTCATGACGGCACTGCGACTTAGCAATCACTGTCATCAACAGAGGGCGTCTCTGGATGAAGTGTTGACTCATGACGGCACTGCGACTTAGCAATCACTGTCATCAATAGAGGGCGTCTCTGGATGAAGTGTTGACTCATGGTGGCACTGTGACTTAGCAATCACTGTCATCAATAGAGGGCGTCTCTGGATGAAGTGTTGACTCATGACGGCACTGTGACTTAGCAATCACTGTCATCAATAGAGGGCGTCTCTGGATGAAGTGTTGACTCATGGTGGCACTGTGACTTAGCAATCACTGTCATCAATAGAGGGCGTCTCTGGATGAAGTGTTGACTCATGATGGTACTGTGACTTAGCAATCACTGTCATCAATAGAGGGCGTCTCTGGATGAAGTGTTGACTCATGATGGCACTGCGACTTAGCAATCACTGTCATCAATAGAGGGCGTCTCTGGATGAAGTGTTGACTCATGACGGCACTGCGACAGCAATCACTGTCATCAATAGAGGGCGTCTCCGGATGAAGTGTTGACTCATGACGGCACTGTGACTTAGCAATCACTGTCATCAATAGAGGCGTCTCTGGATGAAGTGTTGACTCATGGTGGCACTGTGACTTAGCAATCACTGTCATCAACAGAGGCGTCTCTGGATGAAGTGTTGACTCATGATGACGGCACTGTGACTTAGCAATCACTGTCATCAACAGAGGGCGTCTCTGGATGAAGTGTTGACTCATGACACGTATAAACATCGCATGCATCCTATGTGAGAAACTGGAGGAATAAATGAGATAAATGAAAATGAGTGACTGAGAAACTGGAGGAATAAATGAGAAAAATGAAAATGAGTGACTGATATTTGAATGGTACGGGAAACGACTGAATGAGCGCCAGTAGGCTGCTCTTCGGCCGGCTCTACCTAGGGTAGGCAGCCCGTTGAGTGAGTGAGGTAGTGTGTTATTGTAAAGCGCTTAGAGCTTGGTCTGTGACCGAGGATAGGCGCTATATAAGTACCCAATATAATAATAATAATATAATAATAATGACGGCACTGCGACTTAGCAATCACTGTCATCAACAGAGGGCGTCTCTAGATGAAGTGTTGACTCATGACGGCACTGTGACTTAGCAATCACTGTCATCAACAGAGGGCGTCTCTGGATGAAGTGTTGACTCATGACGGCACTGTGACTTAGCAATCACTGTCATCAACAGAGGGCGTCTCTGGATGAAGTGTTGACTCATGGTGGCACTGTGACTTAGCAATCACTGTCATCAACAGAGGGCGTCTCTGGATGAAGTGTTGACTCATGACGGCACTGCGACAGCAATCACTGTCATCAACAGAGGGTGTCTCTGGATGAAGTGTTGACTCATGACGGCACTGTGACTTAGCAATCACTGTCATCAACAGAGGGCGTCTCTGGATGAAGTGTTGACTCATGACGGCACTGTGACTTAGCAATCACTGTCATCAACAGAGGGCGTCTCTGGATGAAGTGTTGACTCATGGTGGCACTGTGACTTAGCAATCACTGTCATCAACAGAGGGCGTCTCTGGATGAAGTGTTGACTCATGACGGCACTGCGACAGCAATCACTGTCATCAACAGAGGGCGTCTCTGGATGAAGTGTTGACTCATGACGGCACTGCGACTTAGCAATCACTGTCATCAATAGAGGGCGTCTCTGGATGAAGTGTTGACTCATGATGGCACTGCGACAGGAATCACTGTCATCAACAGAGGGCGTCTCTGGATGAAGTGTTGACTCATGGTGGCACTGCGACAGCAATCACTGTCATCAACAGAGGGCGTCTCTGGATGAAGTGTTGACTCATGGTGGCACTGCGACTTAGCAATCACTGTCATCAACAGAGGGCGTCTCTGGATGAAGTGTTGACTCATGGTGGCACTGCGACAGCAATCACTGTCATCAACAGAGGGCGTCTCTGGATGAAGTGTTGACTCATGATGGCACTGCGACTTAGCAATCACTGTCATCAACAGAGGGCGTCTCTGGATGAAGTGTTGACTCATGGTGGCACTGCGACAGCAATCACTGTCATCAACAGAGGGCGTCTCTGGATGAAGTGTTGACTCATGGTGGCACTGCGACTTGGCAATCACTGTCATCAATAGAGGGCGTCTCTGGATGAAGTGTTGACTCATGACGGCACTGTGACTTAGCAATCACTGTCATCAACAGAGGGCGTCTCTGGATGAAGTGTTGACTCATGACGGCACTGCGACTTAGCAATCACTGTCATCAATAGAGGGCGTCTCTGGATGAAGTGTTGACTCATGATGGCACTGCGACTTAGCAATCACTGTCATCAATAGAGGGCTTCAGAGGCAGCGTACTGAGTAAGCTGGATCATACCAGGCAGCACTGAACACCAGCAAAACGATTCAGCAGCTGCACGGTGCTTCCTCTGGTGGGTTACATCATAACCACCTGACACGCCCCCTGAGGACTGCTAACACTGGGCTGCGACAGCTTGAACCTGGGTGTGGGTGTGTGTGAGGGAGCCCCAGTGAATGGCGTGGAAATAATGCCTTGAAAGGACATGAGCGATGAGATGGCCAGCAACAAAAAGACATGCTTTGGACGACCAACATTAACCCAACAATTCTGATAAGAAAATGACGAAACCAACAGCTCCTTCAAAGACAGTTCATACATTTTAATAGATGACTGGCTACATGCACACTGTAGATCAGTCCACACACTTGGAGACCAATGTCAACTACTGTCAGAAGACTTGATACGCTGGTCAACAGACCAATGTCAACTACTGTCACAAGACTTGATACGCTGGTCAACAGACCAATGTCAACTACTGTCACAAGACTTGATACGCTGGTCAACAGACCAATGTCAACTACTGTCACAAGACTTGATACGCTGGTCAACAGACCAATGTCAACTACTGTCACAAGACTTGATACGCTGGTCAACAGACCAATGTCAACTACTGTCACAAGACTTGATACGCTGGTCAACAGACCAATGTCAACTACTGTCACAAGACTTGATACGCTGGTCAACAGACCAATGTCAACTACTGTCACAAGACTCGATATGCTGGTGAACAGATTTACAAACAGCACTTGCCATATACACTGCAGATAATGACTAACAATGATACATCACGGCTTGTCACTGCCCTGAGTGAAATCGCTGGTCCACACTTTGATGGTACAGTCGTGGGAGCCGGTGAAGATGCAGCCACAGTCGACCACACTGGTGATGGCCCCACTGTGAACCTGTCAACATGCACCAAACAGCCAGTGTGTCACACACCACCCACGTGTCAAATACAGTCAACATGCCGCAAATAGCCAGTGTGTCACACACACAGCCAGTGCATCACACATAGCCTATCTTGTCTCACACAAAGTCAATGTGTCACACACCATGTGTCACGCAGAGCCACTGCTAAAGGCCGCTCTACAGTCGGCACTACCCAGGTAGGCAGCCCGCTGCGTTCACAAGAGTGGGACTGTCTGCACCTAGAACCTTTGGCAAGGCGCTTTATAAATGCTATGTTATTATCATCATGTATCATTTGGTCAAAAGGCCCCATACACAGTCAACCAACAAATCGTGCATGACATGGCTGCAACACACAGCCAACCCACCGCACACACCTGACTTCCCATACAAATCAACACACCATACAACACACCACACACAGTGACAAAGCCACATTATTTCGACACACACCTGACCTCCCATACAAATCAACACACCATACAACACACCACACACAGTGACAAAGCCACATTATTTTGACACACACCTGATCTCCCATACAAATCAACACACCACACACAGTGACTAAGCCACATTATTTCGACACACACTTGACCTCCCACACAAAACCAACACACCACACAACACATCATACTATGCCACACAATTTTGACACACCAGTTGACCTCCCATACAAAACCAACACATCATACAACACACCATACGCAGTGACTATGCCACACAATTTTGACACACCAGTTGACCTCCCATACAAAACCAACACACCATACAACTACCACACAGTGACTCTATCACACAATTTCCATGCTTTGTGTTCACCAACTCAGCACATACAACTTCCCCCTCCACCGCCTCAGTTCCTGCCCACCAGTGTCTTTACAAGCATGTGTCAGTCTTCTGTGCCTACACATGTACAACTTCCCCTCCACCGCCTCAGTACCTGCCCACCAGTGTTTTTACAAGCATGTGTGTAAGTCTTCTGTGCCTACACACGTACAACTTCCCCTCCACCGCCTCAGTTCCTGCCCACCAGTGTCTTTACAAGCATGTGTCAGTCTTCTGTGCCTACACACACATACAACTTCCCTCCACCGCCTCAGTACCTGCCCACCAGTGTCTTTACAAGCATGTGTCAGTCTTCTGTGCCTACACACGTACAACAGGTGTCTGGTCATTTGTGCTAGGGTCCCCACTAAAGGAAAGCAAAAACCAGTGAAACGCAAGAAGCGTCCAGAGAAACACAGATTTCCCCTCAAACTGCCATTGCTGTACTTTTCAACCAAAATGAGCAAATTTCTACAAAGTGAGTGTACACATCTTCAAAATGTTTCTAAAGGGAGGAAGGGAGAGACAGAGGTGGTGTCTTCCAAATTCCTGTAAAAGCAGAGACGGGGGGGGGGGGGGGGGGGGAGGATTCATTTTCATCTACCATCAGATGGCAGACGATGAAGGGATACCTGATTTTCCAGCAACCACTGTAAACTAGTTTCTCCTGATACAAACTGCTCTCAAACATGATTCATCAACATCACAATATTTTTTCCTTTTAATATTTCAGGCTCTGTAGTCCTTGCTATCATTCTAATATATCGGAAGGACTGCTTTCATTCCAATATATTGGCATGCCATCGAAGACACAGACTCAGCCAGAGGCAATTTTCCACATGATAGTTAACTAGAGTTGCAGCTCTTTGGTCATCCTAGTTATTCACCACAATGGTTACAATCTGCAAGTGCAATTACTGCTAAAGCACTTTATCTAGAGTTTTTTTTTCCTTGATGTATTTTTTTCAGTTTGTTGTATTCATGACACTGACATTGCTAAACCTACATACAAAATACAGCAAACAAATTTAAAATGAGTATGCTCCTCCTCCCCCACAAAAAAATCCTGAAGTTTGCTTTCAAGATGGTTCTGTCCAACGCAAATCTGAGCTTTAAGTAGTGTATCATCCACTTCTCAATCCAGCTACAGCCCGGAATCATTTACACCTGCAGTGTCTGTCAGTCACCACACCATGCTGTCTTCAACTAGGTAGACAACATGGTGGCTGATGCCTACACAAAGAAGTTTTCACAAAATTCCATGACGTCAGTTCTTCTGCAAGCACACTAAAAACACAACCTGCATTCCCTGGATTCTGCAAGTAATTTTTCCCCTGATTTCTTTTTGTTTATCTCTTAATTCTCGTTTTTCCATTCTGCTGAAACCTGCACACACATGGGCAGTTTGGGAGCCCTGCTCTGCAGACAGTCGCTACACATGACCTCAAGCCCTGGCAGGGGGTACCTTCATTTGTCTCTGAAATCCACCACTGCTGAACAGACTCAGCTGGCCCAGAGAGTCACCGACCACTCTGCCATCCTGGGTACTGGCAGCTGAGAAAATCCAGTTGTTCTGCGAGGCTTTTCTGTCAGAGGACTCCCCTTTGATGGGCACTGTGGTCTTCGAGCGTTCCTTCAGCTCCACCTGCCAGTCAACAACGAGCAATTAACAACTGGGGCATGGAGGATGCCAGCCATGGCCAAATGGTCATTACCTTAAATTTTCTGGAAACAATGGTTCAGAACTCTCACACAAAGTAGATCTTGTGCAGATAAAGGTAATACATTCTGAAACATAGCAAGTCTATATGGGAGGTAGTCTTCATTTCAAGATTCTTTTTTTTACCATACTAACACAGAATAAGGAAGCAGACAGCAAGTTCCTGAACTTACCAAGTCTTTAGAGAGAAGAAGTCCTTACAGAGAGAACCATCTTCTACAACCAAGGGCCATGAAGTTCCTGAACTTACCAAGTCTTTAGAGAGAAGAAGTCCTTACAGAGAGAACCATCTTCTACAACCAAGGGCCATGAAGTTCCAGAACTTACCAAGTCTTTAGAGAGAAGAAGTCCTTACAGAGAGAACCATCTTCTACAACCAAGGGCCATGAAGTTCCAGAACTTACCAAGTCTTTAGAGAGAAGAAGTCCTTACAGAGAGAACCATCTTCTACAACCAAGGGCCATGAAGTTCCAGCAATGCTCCAAAACATGACAACTCTTCAACTGTGAGAAACTGTTCCTAGTGTCTGAACATTTCTGTACTTTTAACACACACAGCACCACAGGTGTCTCAAGCCAAAAATAGTAACATTTCTTCAGTGGTCAAAAGCTTGGCCTCTGTGGGACGTTTCTGGTTAACAGGACAAATGTCCCAGAAATCACAAAACGGTGAAATGGAGGTACATCTAGTAAAAGGATGAAAACATCTGAGAACAAGTCTTTAAAAGGAAGGACTCTTCACTGGCGGATAAACCTTACACAGATATAGACTATAATCACTCTTCATTGGCGATAAACCTTGCACAGATATAGACTATAATCACTCTTCACTGGCGGATAAACCTTGCACAGATATAGACTATAATCACTCTTCACTGGCGATAAACCTTGCACAGATACAGACTATAATCACTCTTCACTGGCGATAAACCTTGCACAGATATAGACTATAATCACTCTTCACTGGCGATAAACCTTGCACAGATATAGACTATAATCACTCTTCACTGGCAATAAACCTTGCACAGATATAGACTATAATCACTCTTCATTGGCGATAAACCTTGCACAGATATAGACTATAATCACTCTTCACTGGCGGATAAACCTTGCACAGATATAGACTATAATCACTCTTCACTGGTGGATAAACCTTGCACAGACATAGACTATAATCACTCTTCACTGGCAATAAACCTTGCACAGACATAGACTATAATCACTCTTCACTGGTG
>CM031617.1:1247460-1279831 GCA_018398815.1 Conus ventricosus
ACGCACACCTCGCTCTCCCTCTCTTTGTCTGTATAACTGTCAATCACTCTCTCTCTTTCCCCCCTCCCAACCCCCACACCCTCTCTCCTCTGTCAACACACTGTCACAGTGTACACACCTGTCGGCGGTCAGCACCCAGTTGCCCTGCAGGCCAGCGGACACACAGGTGACCTCCACGTTGTGCTGTCCGGCCACCTTCATGTCGCTGACCAGGGCTGGAGACCACAGCCGCAGGGACCGATCCAATCCCACCGACACCATCCTCCCCTCCTGTCCGCCGCCACCCGCCATCACCCGCCCCGAGTGACCCGTCAGACAGGCCAAGCTGTTGGTCTGGAACACACACATCAACATTTCTTTCCTCTGGGTGGCTGAATGAACACACACATTAACATTTCTTTCCTCTGGGTGGCTGTATTAACACACACATCAACATTTCTTTCCTCTGGGTGGCTGTATGAACACACATATCAACATTTCTTTCCTCTGGCTGGCTGTATGAACACACATATCAACATTTCTTTCCTCTGGGTGGCTGTATTAACACACACATCAACATTTCTTTCCTCTGGGTGGCTGTATGAACACACATATCAACATTTCTTTCCTCTGGGTGGCTGTTTGAACACACATATCAACATTTCTTTCCTTTGGGTGGCTGAATGAACACACACATCAACATTTCTTTCCTCTGGGTGGCTGAATGAACACACATATCAACATTTCTTTCCTCTGGGTGGCTGATGAACACACATATCACCTTTTCTTTCCTCTGGGTGGCTGTATGAACACACATATCAACATTTCTTTCCTCTGGGTGGCTGTATGAACACACATATCACCTTTTCTTTCCTCTGGGTGGCTGTATGAACACACATATCAACATTTCTTTCCTCTGGGTGGCTGTATGAACACACACATCAACATTTCTTTCCTTTGGGTGGTGTATTAACACACACATTAACATTTCTTTCCTCTGGGTGGCTGTATGAACACACATATCACCTTTTCTTTCCTCTGGGTGGCTGTATGAACACACATATCAACATTTCTTTCCTCTGGGTGGCTGTATGAACACACACATCAACATTTCTTTCCTTTGGGTGGTGTATTAACACACACATTAACATTTCTTTCCTCTGGGTGGCTGTATGAACACACATATCAACATTTCTTTCCTCTGGGTGGCTGTATTAACACACACATCAACATTTCTTTCCTCTGGGTGGCTGTATGAACACACACATTAACATTTCTTTCCTCTGGGTGGTGTATTAACACACACATTAACATTTCTTTCCTTTGGGTGGTGTATGAACACACATATCAACATTTCTTTCCTTTGGGTGGCTGCATGAACACACACATCAACATTTCTTTCCTCTGGGTGGTGTATGAACACACATATCAACATTTCTTTCCTCTGGGTGGCTGCATGAACACACATATCAACATTTCTTTCCTCTGGGTGGTGTATGAACACACATATCAACATTTCTTTCCTTTGGGTGGCTGCATGAACACACATATCAACATTTCTTTCCTCTGGGTGGCTGCATGAACACATGCATGAGGGAATCTTAACAGATTTCTTGTCTTTGTTCATGCTGCAGATATTGCTCTTTATTTTCTTTATTCTGACGTGCTTCCATACTTTTTTTTCTTTCTGTTTTCACACTATTCCTTTTGTTCAGTTTCACAGATGGCTTGATGCAGATACTGCTTATTCAATGTACCATCTCAAAACAAAATTTTGACTTGACTTGAACAATCAACAACATATTTACTCGGGGAGAACAAAGCCTCAGTCAATCCAGATGCCACTAAAAAGTTTTGGAAAGAAGAGAGCTTAATCCAGACCTCTAATATTGCCTCAGTAAAACTTGGACTGCTAGAGTGACTTCCCTTGAATTTCATATTAACTCATTTTCACTTGTTGATCCAACTCACTCAACCCTATGGCTACTGCCTTGAAGGAAGCGCTAAAAAAGCAATGCCCACTGTAAAAAGAAAAAAAAATTCCATTGCAGTGACAACACACTCTAAGTACTGAAGAAAGTGGCCCAAGAGAAATCATCATGAAAACATGGTCCTTGCTGAAAACATTTTGGACCTGTCAAAGGATCGGGTCTGTACTTGCTGAAAACATTTTGGACCTGTCAAAGGATCGGGTCTGTACTTGCTGAAAACATTTTGGATCTGTCAAAGGATCGGGTCTGTACTTGCTGAAAACATTTTGGACCTGTCAAAGGATCGGGTCTGTACTTGCTGAAAACATTTTGGACCTGTCAAAGGATCGGGTCTGTACTTGCTGAAAATATTTTGGGCCTGTCAAAGGATCTGGTCTGTACTCACTATTCTGTCTCACCAGTCGGCCAGCCTGGCAGCCTTCTTGTTAACAAGCTATCTTGGAAGTCGTCCAGAGTGAGTCAAGTACAGTGAGTTGTCAATTTCCATTCCGTTTTATACAGTGACTGTGCATGGACACATGAACGTGTGGGGGAGAACGTATGGAGTGTAATACAGATTGTGCTGACAGCCCTGAAGACAGAAATGCATCTGAATACTGGGAGTGAAAGTGCTTGCTTATGCAAGACTCTCACCAGCGTAAAACCTCCGCGTTCTAGCCAAGGAATGAAGAGAAAGAAAGAGGTATACTCAATCACACACACACACACACACACACTGTATGCATGCACGCAAGCATACATGATAAAGTGGAACCACTTTATTTTCGGATTAACGTGAGGCTGTACTCATATACACACAATACACACACAGGCATGAAAACCAGTTCATCACATCAACACACGAACAAACACTGAAACAAATTGGAGATATACTTTTTTTTTCACTAGCACACACATACACACAACCCCCTACCCAACCTCTCTGAGTACAAACAACATACTGTCATATTTACTTTTGCATTTTCTAACAAGCACGCACAGCACACACACATACACACCACAAGCCGACCCCCCATCCTCCCCCCCCCCCCACACCCGCTCTCTCCACTCTAACCTCCAGCGGCCTCCACAGTCGAACAGTTCCATCGTCGCTGCAAGAAGCGACCACCACGTCCAGCACGTTGAGCCCCTGAGTCTTCTTCCCTGACTTCTTGCTGCCTGACTGCTCGTCTTTCTCTGCTCCTCGATCTGTTCCGCCCAGCTCTTGTCTGCCCCCTTCCCTCCATCATCGTCCATTTCTTCCCCCCAGCTCGGCACGCCGCCGCTGGAGTCCTTGTCAGCCTCCTCACCCACCTCTGCAAAAAATGCTTCAGTGAGCCCAGCATTAGACGAGGATGAACTATTCTAAAAAATCTCTTTTTCATACTTATCGGCACATCTAAATATCCTTATTCCTACAAGGCATGTACAATACCCTTGACAATCAAGGGAAAAAAGACACTAAAGCCAGAAGGGAGCTAATGGCTGCTCCTGTGTGTGAAATCTGGCTGGTTCTCTACTTGCATAATGAGCTGCCATATGACAGCACCGCCATTTAAAAAAAATCTTTTTTCGCATGTGTATATTTGCTGATCTGTTTCTAAAGAGTCTGGGCAGGGACAACTCCCTTGCGGGTCCTTACATGTGTGCTAGCTACATACACTTTCTGAGAATCTTAGTTTATGTCCCATCCAATGCAGTGAACGAACACTCACTGAAGCTCAGCTCTGTGGACCTAGTAATTACTGCTACCACAGGGGACTTAGTGCGTGGTGTCCTCGTTGAAGCGACTCAGCAGCAATACCCTCTAGTGGGTTGTCTCATGATAACAGTATACTGACTGATACCTACAGACTGATGGACACCTGGATGTAGCTGTGTTTGCAGTGACTGAAATAAGTGGTGTGTGATAATGCCACTGAGAGGCCATGGTGGATGAGACAGCAATAAACCCCAAACAAAAATTCTTTGTTAAACAAACCAACAGTTCCTTGATGTAGACTTGCATGCATGAACAACAGCACTCTCCAAGGCTCTGGCATGGAAGGTCAGACAGAAACTGGTTCAGGTCAAAGACGTAGAGGTGAGAGGACCTGTATTGAGCCTCACTCTCCCACTCCATTTGTTGGAGTTCTATGAACTGGCACATGTAGCTATCAACTCTTGGAACTGTTCAGCTGAATCGTGTGGCCATTTCTGGTGACCAGCCTTCCAGCTTTTTCTTTTTCTTTTGATCCCCTGTTCAGCCATGTAGCCTCACCATGTCAGAATCACTGTGCGAGCCCTTCAACCTTTGACACAATCCGCTGCAGAGTGCGGTGAACATACAGCCAACCCATGAACAGCAGGCGGTCACAGAGCCAGTCAGACCCACAGGAAGACGTGAATGCCTTCAATGCACACAATGGAACTCCAGCTAGCAAGAGGCAAACACACTGATCCTTTCCGATTTACATCCTTGTCCATTACACTTACTCTGTCCGTCAGTGGAGCGGGCCTTGACGTAGGCATCGCAGCTGTTCACACGCTGAGTGTGTCCGTACAGTGTGGTGATCTCCGTGCCCCGGTGAGACCACACCTTCACCTGGCCGTCGCTGGCGCCCGACACCACACACCCATACTGCACATACAGTCAGGCCAGTTGTCCACTCACACATGTTCTGAGTTTACAACTTGAAGGGGTGGGAATAAAAGCAAAAACCTGATCTGTTTAAATACACCCTACAAACAATCTACCAGACAAACTTTGTCTATGAACAAAAAGACATAATCAAGTCAATCACCATTAAAGAAATACCACATTCGCCTTGAAGTAATACAGCATTTAATGAAATATATAGTACTGAAAAAAGAATACAATTTATCTGTGATTTAATAAAATATATAAGCATATAGCGGGTACTCGATTCATTTAACAGGAAAAAATATCAGGCAAAGAATTGTGTTATCTCTTCATGCACATATAGAACATTTTGTTACAAAACAAATGGCAATGTTTACACACACACACACACTCTCTCTCTTTCATGTAAATACACACACACATACATGCACAAGCACACTCTCCTCACCATCTCCAACCAACAACAGCCTTACTAAGAGCAAAGACGACCCCTGCCCCCCTTGCCCTCACCTTATAGGCCACAGTGTTGACACTGGACGTATGTCCCTACAGACGACCCTGACCCCTTGCCCTCACCTTGTAGGCCACAGTGTTGACACTGGACGTATGTCCCTACAGACGACCCCTGACCCCTTGCCCTCACCTTGTAGGCCACAGTGTTGACACTGGAGGTATGTCCCTAAAGACGACCCCTGCCCCCCTTGCCCTTACCTTGTAGGCCACAGTGTTGACACTGGACGTATGTCCCTACAGACGACCCCTGACCCTCACCTTGTAGGCCACAGTGTTGACACTGGAGGTATGTCCCTAAAGACGACCCCTGCCCCCCTTGCCCTTACCTTGTAGGCCACAGTGTTGACACTGGATGTATGTCCCTAAAGACGACCCCTGCCCCCCTTGCCCTCACCTTGTAGGCCACAGTGTACTGGAGGTATGTCCCTAAAGACGACCCCTGCCCCACTTGCCCTCACCTTGTAGGCCACAGTGTTGACACTGGACGTATGTCCCTAAAGACGAACCCTGCCCCCCTTGCCCTCACCTTGTAGGCCACAGTGTACTGGAGGTATGTCCCTAAAGACGACCCCTGCCCCCCTTGCCCTTACCTTGTAGGCCACAGTGTTGACACTGGACGTATGTCCCTGCAGCTGGTACTTCTCCTCCTTTGTCTCCACGTCCCAAACCTTCAGGTTGAAGTCATTTGACGCCGTCACCTAACACGAACAAAACACTTCAAGCACATCTTTAAGACGACATCAAAAAGACCATTCTTTCAAAGGTATGCACCAAGTGGTGTGCGTGTGTGTCTTTTTTCATTTTTATTTTTCTCTTTCTTAAAGTCTCATCCTCTCTGCTGCCCCTCTCCTCCCAACTCCACTCCCCCACTCCCTCCTCTCCAAATGGCTTTACTCCCATGCCATCTATTTCAGCACAGTGCCACACGGCCGTACCCTGACAGATCAGTCACAGCCCCAGCATAGGAGTCACCAGGAAGAAATCCACATCAAGATGGTGTCAGGTGACACCGGAGTCACCAGGAAGAAATCCACATCAAGATGGTGTCAGGTGACACCGGAGTCACCAGGAAGAAATCCACATCAAGATGGTGTCAGGTGACACAGGAGTCAACAGGAAGAAATCCACATCAAGATGGTGTCAGGTGACACAGGAGTCACCAGGAAGAAATCCACATCAAGATGGTGTCAGGTGACACAGGAGTCACCAGGAAGAAATCCACATCAAGATGGTGTCAGGTGACACAGGAGTCACCAGGAAGAAATCCACATCAAGATGGTGTCAGGTGACACAGGAGTCACCAGGAAGAAATCCACATCAAGATGGTGTCAGGTGACACAGGAGTCACCAGGAAGAAATCCACATCAAGATGGTGTCAGGTGACACAGGAGTCACCAGGAAGAAATCCACATCAAGATGGTGTCAGGTGACACAGGAGTCACGGCACTGCTGCTGATTCACTCCTATTCCTTTGTTTTCATGTTTCTCTCACAAAGAAATTTGTTTCCCCACAATAACATATTTATATATATATATATATATATATATATATATATATATATATATATATATATATATATATATATATATATATATATATAATAAGTATAAATCGCTACTTATGGCAACCACTGTAAAAGGGGATGTTAAGGTTACCACATCTATATCTGTTAATTTTTAAATGATACTAAATCAAATTAGCTCATTATGTTCTGTATACTTTGAACTCTGAAGTTGTAAAGAAATAAATGTAAAAAGATAAAAAATGACAGATATACATTTTTACCTGGTTACCCCAAGGTTTTCTTAGTGTTTGTTGGGTCTTAGGACAACCAGCAAATTTGTTAAAACTTTCCAAGCAAATTGAAAGGAGGTACGAAAGGAATGATCGGATTTGGACCAGATTTGGGTCTCGTTCAATGCTCGCTTTCTCAAGCGACGATTGAATTCTAAAAATAGCTTGAGTGTGCGTATATCTGGCAAGATCGACGGTTTACAGAAAAGACTTACAAAGCCCTTTTGTTCTGTTTTTCAAAATAGTTAATGTGATGAAAGAAGTTCATGTGTAACTTTTTTTCAAAACAACCCCCTTTGAAAAAAATATATTTGACCAAATAGGCTGGTAGCCATAAAACTCTTTATTGCAGTGGTTGCCCTAAGGTGAAGATCATTAAAACGATATTACTCTCCAACGGCTTATTGGAAAAAAGCCAAAATGTACCCAGACAAACTTAAGACAATGAATCCCTGATAGCGTATTGAAATAAGGCTGTATGCACGATTCCCTTCTCGAAGCAGGCCAAAACCTTAGGACGACCAAATCGCGGTTGTCCTAAGTGCAAAGTAATATAAAAACGGGTTTTATGTCAACCATTCGTCATCCTAAATACCCTTTAAGATATATATATATATATATATATATATATATACAGCACACTACATTGACATCAAAATCATCATGAAAACATCTTTAACAAAGCAACAAACATGATACAAAAGATACTGGCATGTTGCCGACCAAAACTAACTGCATGTAATCTTAAGTCAATTGCACAGTTTCCTTTTTGTTGTTGTGAAGTTGGTACTCTCAAACACATTTTTCTGACATGGTTGAAAGTATTGATAGAAGGGGTGATAATCAGCATGCTTGTTATGATCATTATCACACTAATCATATTCAGTAACTGGATTATTGATAAGCTTAAGACCACTGTTCAAAGACGTGACTCTAGATTGATTTAAAACTGAATATGCTTTGTGTGTACAAATTTAAAACAAAAGTTTCAGTTTCAAATTGCCATTTTGAAAATATATTTGTACAAACTTAAGTCAGCTGTGATTATGTAAGTAAATACAGACTGGTCTCACACCAGTATATCTCATACATGAACTGTTAGGCACGCTCTGGTGTGTATCTTTACATTATTGATGCAATGCATTAAATCCAACCATTATGTTTACTTCATACCAGTATTAATGCAAAATACTTTATGTATAGCACCTAGCTTTCTGGATAGTATACGAGATGACCATCCATTATAATTATCATGATAATGATTTCAGTGATTCATCATTACCACTGCTGTCATTAGAACTGTGATGACTATATTGATAAGCAAAATCGTTTACATAATTTATAATGACAATCATTGTTATTATTGTTTTGTATCATGATGAGAATGTTAATTATCATCATAATCGACTATCATCTGTAAGAATCATCATGATTATTATCATGTATCTATTATGGAAAAAGTGGGTAATGTTGTTTTCCCCCCACGACCACAAGGGCCTTTTGGGGCTTCCCCCCGCGTTGAAGTCAACTCACAAGGCATTAAAAAAAGTGATTCAATTTTCCATTAATGTAATTTTCTTTTAAAAGATGTATGTGTTATTACTCTTCTACTCCACAAATGAACTAAAAAAAAAAGGCACATGATGATGACCATAATGATACTAGTCATCAAACAGTCCCATAAAAAATTACCAGGAATCGGCCGTGTTCCCCCACTTACAAGCTTTGACCCGTCAATGAAACTGGGTCAAGGTCACCTCAGGGGTCGGGTCGGGTAACACGCACATCTCAAAGTCCAAATACAAACTGAGGGAAAAAAAAAAAAAAAAAAAGGGAAAGTTTTCAGTAGTTGTTAAAATCCCAGAGTTCAATGAAAAGAGAAGTTAATCCATAAATTTTTCTCTTTAACACACCTTTTATCCATTCTTTTATTGCGTAAAAGGAATGCATAATACACATTCTTTTAACGTTAGAAAAAAAAGGGGGGATCTTTGTGTGTTTTAAAATTAGAAACAAAGGGGGGTCTTTATGTGTTGATAGTTCAGTTTCTAACCCACGTTTTAAAGCTTGAATTCATTGGCCCCCAAAGAATATTATCCATTAAATGGACAAAACGAGCTAAACATCCTCTGCTTCCCCCCTGACACCCACCCCCTTTAAACCCCCCCCCTGCATCCCCCCCCCAAAAACCAAAACAACAAAAACAACAGTAGTACATATCAAAAAAACCAAAGTACAGATGCTGCACAATCATCAATACTGCCTGTGCCAATGATGGTTTGCAACATGTACAAAAAATTTTCATCTCAATCCTTGGACAAGGGGGGAGTGAACGACAGGAAAAAACGGGAAAGAAGCCCAAGAAAAGGGGGACAGGAGTTAAGAGGAAAGGGAAAAAGAGAGAAAGGACCTGGCTCCTACCATGTCCACTGGAGGGGGGCAAGCTTCTTGCACCCGGGGCTGAACGTACAGTTGAGGGACCCCCTGTCCTCGTTAAGGGCCATCGGTTTTCCGTGCAAACGCCAGCACCAAAACATGAGGTTCCCGAAAATCACCCAACCCCCCACTAGTTTAAAATGAGGTGCCTGAGGTTGGGAAATTTACCCAATTTTTTTAAAAAATCCTTTTTCCCCCGAACAAAATTTCAAAAAAAAAACAATTTGTTTAACCTCTTTGGTCTTCTTCAGGCACACAAGCAGCATTTAGGGGAACCACGGCCCGTTCACAGCAAGCCATTAGTTTTTAGGGAAGGGGATTTTCAGCTCGCCCCCGGCTGTTCCAGAAGCCACTTAGTTTTGAGAGGAAGGGGGGTTTACGCCGCCCCCGGCTGTTCATAAAACCATTTGTTTTGAGAGGAAGGGGGGGGTTTACGCCGCCCCCGGGTTCACAGCAAAACCCCTTAGTTTTGGGGAAAGGGGGGTTTACAGCCGCCCCGCTGCAAGGCCAAGCCTGAATGCAGGCAGGAAAAGGGGTTTTTTTGCAGGCTGCTCCCCACCCCCACTAACGGGTGTACCCGGCGAACTGAATGTATTGTGTAAGCCGGGGTTGGCAAAAAATTTCGGCATTGTGAGCGGGCCCCTACAAAGGGGGGTTTTTTGTTTGATAATTAGTGGTTGTCATGAAAAATGTAATATTTGTGCCCTTGAGATGATGAATACGCCCAATTTCCCCACAATTCTTTTAATACCAAACTCGCTAGGTTTATTTTCCCGGATAATGTAGATACGCATGAAGCTTTTACACAAACTGGTCAGGGATATTCAAACAATGACAAAACCAAAAAATGTGAAAAATGCGTCATCACTTTTTGGGAACTTTAATTTTCCCCCAGTTTAAATAGTAACAAGTTGATCATGCCCTGCTTGGGGTAAACAAAAATGTTGGATTAGAAATGTGTAACCCCTTTTTTGTTACCCTTTAACTAATTCCGCAGGGGCGGAAAAAAAAATAAACTGTGGAATGAAAAAGAAGAAAATCTTCACTTATTAATTCCCCCAAAATGGGCGCAAAAGACCACAGAGGTTGAAACGTCGTGTTTTGTCCTGTAATTTTTCTGCCCTTCGTACGGGCGAACAGCATTTTTCTTTTAAAATGCCCCCGTTCAACATCACTGCACAAGGATGGATCATACTATGTTTCTAAGTTTTAAAACCAGTCATTTCCTAACTCTCAGTCTGTAAGCTTTTGATCATTTTCTTTTTGCTGTGCTCTTTTTGCCATCAGCTCTTCGCATCTCTTCCACAATATTTAACTAAAACACACCCACACTATTCCTGGCTGTAAATTATGGCCCATTGACCACAATGACCTTCATACACTGGAGACTACAACTATTTTGATATGCAATGTCCACAGAGAAAGGAAACGATATGCAATGAGGTAAGCAACATAGCAATGACATTCATACACTGTAGACCATAACTATTTTGATATGCAATGTCCACGGTGAACAAAACGAAATTTCATTTTATTAATGTAATGAGGTAAGCAATACAGCAATGACATTCATATGCTGGAGACCATCACTATTTTGATATGCAATGTCCACAGAGAAAGGAAACGAAATTTCATTTTATTAATGTAATGAGGTAAGCAATACAAATGCTTTTTTTTTTCACCCAGCCCTGGCGTGTGTGTGTGTGTGTGTGTGTGTGTGTGTGTGTGTGTGTGTGTGTGTGTGTGTGTGTGTGTGTGTGTGTGTGTGTGTGGTGCATGTGTGTGTGTGTGTGTTTGTGTGTGTGCGTGTGCGTGTGTGTGTTTGTGTGTGCGTGTGTGTGTGTGTGTTTGCGTGTGTGTGTGTATGTGTGTGTCAGTGCTACCATTTGTACCGACAGACAGGGGGTCCCAGGGACTCCTTCACTGATGCTATAGAGGGTCCCAGAGGGGGTATAGAGAGTCCCCATGAACAAAATTAACCAATACAGAAAATGTATTTCTTGCTTTTTTAATTATCGGCTTGATAATCTGAACATTTCAGAGTAAATGAATCTCTCTCTCTCTCTCTCTCTGAAAACATTTCTTTAAAAAACATGGGAATCCAGACAAGGATGCTACAATGTCTTCAAAGTCTTAACATATCTCTCTCTCTCTCAGCCAAACACACACAACGCGAAACAGAGAGACTCTCTTCTTTTTTTCAGCGGCTTGAGCAATGACGTGATCATCACTCTTCTCATGTCTGTACAACGCAGATTTTTGGAAGTTGATAGATCCAGAGACGAACTCGTTTTTGTCTCTGGACTTGCTACTCGACTTCAGGGCACTACGAGAGCACATGCTGCATTTCATCTTGCCATCTTCGTACTCCAGCCAGCTGAACTCTTTCTCCCAGGCTGAATTATATGCACGGCATTTCTTGTTAGGTGGTGTTGCTGTAGATATTTCTTTAGGAATCGACGATTCACTGTCTGTAGCATCTTCAGAAGATGTTTCTTTGCGTTTTTGCGCCCAACCACTGAAGCAACGACATATTTGCGAGATGTGATAGCCATGAACTTCTTTCTGCTTCGTTCGCCTAGGCTTGTGCACGCGATTGTTACAACTTGTGAGTCATCAAATTGGTTACTTAGTGGCGGCGGGCGCTACAGTCTGAATAAGTCAGCCGGTCAACTGAGTAACCGTTCAGCGACGTGGGCCACAAGGCGAGCCTATCAGTGTTTACGCAACTTCTCGGCTTACTGTACTTTCGCGGGCACACGCTGTCCTGAATTTGACGGCAGGCAATCGCGCGCGAAGCTTGTGGTGTGCTCAGCTTTGATCACTGACCGCGGCACGTTTTGGGGTTTACCTGATTTTGTAGTGCGTCCCGCAGGACTCGCTACACGTTTTGTTAGTGCATCCTTTTCACTCATAGTGCGTCATGGACGCACATATGTGCGTCATTGGGAGCCCTGGTGTGTGTGTGTGTGTGTGTGTGTGTGTGTGTGTGTGTGTGTGTGTGTGTGTGTGTGTGTGTGTGTGTGTGTGTGTGTGTGCGTTTGCATGTGTGTGTGTGCGTGCGCGTGTGTTTGTGCGCATGCGTGCCTGCCTGCCTGCCTGCATGCATGTGCATATGCATGCGTATGTGTTTGCATGTACATGCATATATCAAAGCACATGACTTTACACTTGTAGTACCTCTCTGTGTGCACTAATGCAGATCTTTTATTTATTTTTTTTTCCTTTTTTTTTTAAACAGCATCCCCACTCTCCTCACCCCTTCCTCCCCACTTCAGACTCACGTCTTGGAGGACTTGGCAAATCTGATTGGGGGATACAGACAGCAGGTGCAGTCCTCCGACGTCGTGGCCACCGCCTTCCTGTGGGACAGCACGCTCAGCACTGCTTTGCTGTGGCCCTCCATCGTGCACACCTTGGTTCCGTGGGTCGACTCTAACACCTGCACAGGTAAGGATGGCACATCTGTATTTTTCAGGGTCTTCCTTTCAATTCTTTTGGTTTGACAGTATTACAAACAATCACGGCGTACAACGCAGTGGTTCCTAGCGCTCTGCTGTATGGCTGTGAAACACGGACATCAACCTGCGACACATCCAGCAGCTGCAATGAGCTCATCAGTGTCTCCTGCATGTGGCCTGCAACTGAGACTTTAAGAGAGGGCTGTTCCTCTACGCTTTCTTTCATAATATTTCACCGATCAACCCACGGCCCGAGTAATAATACAAGTTAACTGCAGTGGTTGGTCAACAAAATTGAGAACACTCTTGAAAACATATCTACTATGTGGATGAAAACCCGACTGTGTGGTTCCAGTTTCCCAACTGAATCCTTAATAATAATAATATAAATAATGTGCCATTTCTTGACGCCTAATCTTTAAAAGCCCCTAAGCGCGTACATTAAAGAATAAATAATATAGAGAAGGCAACCAATTTGATATACAACAAAAGGCCAATCTTCCAAACACACACACACAAATTATTCTACATGCTTATGCAGAGCACACAAACACACACACACCACATGTACACAATCAAACTAACACACACACAAACACAACATACGACTGGTGTAGGGTGGGTACATCTGCTTTCGACAGAAAGAGGGGAAGGGTCATGACTGGAAGGGGTAGTCTTAAAGTGAAGACTTGAAGGAAGAGAGGGAAGTAGCATGAGCGGTGAGAACAAAGGGTGTTATTCCAACAACAGGGGGCCTGGAAACGATAACGATCGTTCACCCAAGGGCCTTGTGCGGAAAGCGAGGAATTTGGAGAAGAGAAGTGTCAAAGGAAGAAACGTAGCTGTTTAAGTGGTTTGTAAGGTTTATTAGAAGATCAGCAGATAGGATGGGGATAGACCATGACGAGATTTGTAGCAAAGCAAATGATAGCTTGTATTCAATTCTATTTGCCTACTGGGAGCCAGTGGGAGAAAATCAAGCAAGGGAGCGGCTGTGAGAAAATTTGGAGCGTTTTCAATATAGTCGGGGCTGCACTGTTTGTATTTCTGCAATTTGCCAGAAGATTCTGTGGGCAAACCAGCAGAAGAAGAATTACAGGAATCCAAGCGAAGAAAGTATCTAAAGCAGTAATGATTTGGTGGCATCATCGAGAGGAAGATGACGAACAGAAGAAATTGGCGAAGTTTCCATGATAAGCAAAGCACGACAGGACAGAGGAAATTGATTCTTTGAAGGATAGAGTTTGGTCAGTGTGATACCAAGATTACGGCAGTTGAAGAAGTACGAATGACTGAATGTATCTAGTTGGACAGATGTGGGAAGGCAGTTTGTAGACAATAATCTTTTAATGACTATGAAAATCAGTTGTCGGTCTTGTCGTTGTTCTGTGAGTTTGTTGCAGTCATCAAGCTTTTGATATCAGAAAAACATGCTTGAGTTCGTTTCAATGATAGATTGGAGCTGAGAAATATCGTCGCAGTGGTGTAGATTGGTTGTCGTCAGAGAAACAGTTGTGGAGCATGCCATGATGTGTGACAATGTCAGAGATAGGCTGTGTTATTAAAGAAACGAAGAGAATGCGGGCCCTCGACTGTGGCCCTGGGGGGACTCCATACTCCAAGTCAGTGTACTGAGAAGAGAAGAACCTTTCACAGAGGTCAGTCTGTGTTTCGACACATAGATAGGATCTAAACCCGGAAGAGCTGTGCCAGAGAGAGCCATATTGTATGCTCAAGCCTAGACAGAAGGGGGTCTGTGATTCTTATAGTGTCAAAAGCGGCAGACAGGTCTAACATGGACAGCCAGAGAGTCTTTCCATCGTCAGAGCTGAAGTGAAGGTCGTTGACAATTTTGTGGAGAGGGTTTCTGTGCTATGGCCTGCCCGTTAGGCTGATTGCAAAGGATAGGAGATGATTGTTAGCTCTGATGTTCATGAAGTTGGAGAAGAGCAATCTTTTCAATTTATCTTCGACAGAAAGGATTCCGTTGGAAACAGGATGATAGTTTTTCAAAATCTTCAGGATCAAGTGAGGGTTTCTTTAGCTGGGTCGATTAACTGAGTGTTTGTTTTTTAGTTCAGAGGGGAAATCAACAGATGGTGAGTGTGATTCATTGTCAAATGTCAGTGTGAAAGGCATCAAATAATCATTTAACCACATAGCAGGGAGGATGGGAGGGCGGTATGCACACAAGTCTTAATGGTAGTATTCTTATTCACATCTCTTACTAATGATCCTGAGTAACTGGATTCAAAAGAAAAGAGTGGGAATTGCCAGAGAAAATGTCAAAATGGTTATCAGGAACAGTTGCTTGTCTGTGGGGGTGAGTTCTTATTCTCCAGGCACGGCGTTCTGACTGCTGGCATTAAGTCGCTTGAGTCAAATTCTTCAAAAGCGTTGAGATGGAAAAACTGGGAAGTAACAAAAATTGTGTGCGCGCACCCACCAGCCGGTCTGTTCTGTTAGCGTCTTGTATCTGATCCCTAGTGATGTCCAGGAGATTAGGGCCAAGGCGCTTTCTGGCGCTTGTACTGTAAGCAGTGCGTGAATAGCGAACTACACACTGTTTTGGTTGTCCTGTATCGCGCCTATAGATGACAATGTTTACACAACGGCTTGCAGACAGCTAGGGCGAGGGTTTATACACCGAGGGAAAAGCGGGAATTGTCTCTGTCCACAACACCCTGTGAGAGCTTTTCTGCGAAGGTTATTAGTGCGTCAGTGCTAGGACTGATATTGATTACCATCCTTTGCGTGACGGAACGAAGTATCTGTTCATAAGCGCTTGAATTCTTACACATACACGAACGCAATGGCACGTAACGCGTGCGCGCGCGCGAGCACACACACAACGCACACACCACAACTCACACAACACACACACACACACAGGCGCACACGCATGCAAATCATGCGGCGCACATTACCTCAAGATGTACATAATGCAGAACTTACCGTCTATACCTCTGTTGGATTATTAACATTACAGTGTGGGTTTCGGTATGAACTTTTAACAGACTGTCTAATGGAAATAAAAACAAAACAAAAACAAGAACAGAGCTTGACGAAAAACGGCTGCACACCCAATGTCGAGTGTGTGTGTGCTGTGTGTGTGTGGGTGTGTTGTGGTGGTATATGTGTGTGTGTGTGGCTGTGTGTGTTGTGTGTGTGTGTGCGGCGTGTGTGTCTGTGACGAGATGATGAGAGGAGAGATGAAGGAGAGAGAGAGAGAGAGAGAGTGAGTGAGAGAGAACGAGAAGAGGTGAGAGAGGAATGGTTGAGTAAACATGACTACACAAGACACTGCACGCAAATTTACCACTTTAAAATCTATAGGGAAGAAAGAAAACATGCACAGTGACACCGGGCGCGCATGCAAATATGTAGAGAGGGATGTGAGAGAGAGAGAGGAGAGAGTGAGAGAGAGAGAGACGAGAGAGGAGGGAGAGAGAGGAGAGTGTGAGCGAGAGAGAGTGAGACGAGAGAGAGGTCTGACATGAGAGAGAGGGAGGGAGAGATTGGGGCGGTGGGGAGGATGACTGATTGAGAATACATACATAAAGTACAGACATTGCACGGTTACCTTTGTACACACGCTAATTCATAAATGACATGCAGAGTGAGAGAGAGAGGGAGGAGTGTTGGTGGTGGGAGGGAGGATCCTGATTTAATATATACATATATGAAGAATTGACATGCACAGGATAGCTTTGATACATACAAAAGCAATAAAAGCATGATCAGAGAGATATGTTTCACATGACAATGGCGGCACTCATTAACTGAACAATTCTCTCTCTATCTCTCTCTCTCTCTCACACACAAAACACACTCTCTATCACACACACACAACTCTCTCTCTCTCTCTCACACACACACACACTCACACACCACTAAAAATTTAATATACACGGCACACGAGTCTGAGGGCGGTGAGAGAGAGAGAGAGAGAGATGAGAGAGGAGAGAGAGAGAGAGAGAAACTGACGGAAACTGACGTGCATGCATTGACTTCACAGAACAAAAAACAGATATCACACCACAACACACACACACACACACTAACACACACACACACCACACAAACATATACACGACACACGGCATACGAGACTGTGTGTGGGGTCGGGGAGGGGAGGGAGGGAGAGGAGAGAGTGGTCAGAGAGAGAGGGGGGGGGAGGAAGAGAGAGAGAGAGAGAGAGAGAGAGAGGAACGTGAGACGAGAGAGACGAGAGAGAGACGAGGAGAGGAGAATGAGAGAGAGAGAGGAGTAGCTGAATTGAAAATCTGACGTTGCATTTGCATGACTTAACAGAAACAAAAACAGATTCACACACCTCACACACACTGATCACACAACCCACACAACACCCACACACACACACACACAAACCACACACCACACACCTCAACACCACACAATACACAAACGCAAACACACACCACCAAACACGCACGCACGCACGCATGCACGCACACACACACACACACACACACTGTGTGTACTCACGACCCTTGTAGGTAAAGCCATGTTCTGTGTCATATCCACTTTCATCACATAACTGTTCACTATACACTTTTAACACATCACAAACTGTCTGTCGGCACATGTCTCGTGTATCTGTGGGACGTTGCTTCATTACCGTGGATAGCTCATGTGGGTATGTGGTTCTCCTTTCAGTGTATTTTTTTGTTTGCCATGTCGGACTGATATTTTATGTGTTATATCACTCTCAGATCTGCGGATTGTGTTACAGCTTTAAGGGTGTACTGAAGGGCCTTTTTGCTCTTTGGTGTTTGTCCCCTCTCCTATCTCAATACGCCCAACCCCCAAACCACCCACCCCGTCTCCCCACCCCCACACTTTAACATGAAGTTTTAAAAAGTTACATCTTTGCCAGTTTGAAAAATAAAATATCGAAAACAAAATCTATAGTTGATGTTTCAGTAGTTTATCTCACTTAAGGTAATAATTTTAAAACTAATATTTATCTCAATATATCATATTTCTTGGAAATAAAGGTCATATTTCTAGCTATTTCGTTGTCTCCCATTACTAACATGCAATTAAACTTGTATTCAGTGAACATATGTCAACTGGTAGTAAAAGTAAAATGCTACTTCGTTATATTGGCATGATTATGTACATAATTATTTTGTAGTCAATTGGGATAAGTACTTATGTATGCTTTTTCATTTCAACTTTATTACGTAGATGAATTTTCATACCTTATGTATCATCTCTCGCTCTGAATGGATGATCTTGCGAAGTCTGCTGGGTAACTTATACTTAGGTATTGTGTTCAGTGTCAAAATATAAAGATGCTTAGGGAATGATATGTACAAAAATGACAATTACATAAGCGTTTCCCAAGTAAATTAATCGTTCACAATGTTCAGTGTGTGATCTTGACCGTTGTGTTCACATATTTCCTTCGGCATCCCTCCCCCATCTCTCTCCTCTCTCTCTCTCTCTCTTACACCACACGCAGCATGAACGCAAGCACACACACCACACACCACACACACTCACACCACAACACACACACCTCACACACAAAAACCCTATTGGTAATCCAAACAAACACTTTAAATTTGAAATTTGCCAATAGAAATAGTAGTAGTGGTTGGAATGAAGTCTTTGTTTTTAATTAAAATACATTATTTTCATCTTCATCATTTTATGCCTACTTCCATTACTGTTATTCTGTAGTATTATTTTGCTTGTAGTAATTATGTTATCTACGTTTCCCGTTTAATTAGGCCTACGTTGCTCTACTGAAACTCATTGTACATATATAATGTAGCAACAATGAAGAATATAGGTATATTATACAACGGTGTAAAATTACGGCACCCTTTACTAATTGTATACAACTTTTTTTCTACATAGATTTTTCCAACGCCTGGCCGGCCAAACTCGGCTCACAACCACTCATCAGGCCAGCGCAGCACTATCAGGCAGGCCAGATCGTCTCGCAAGAAGCGCCCACGGCGGACATGCCTTAGGTTTTGCCGGTCGCTAAATGTTCTGTCAGAAAGTTTTAAACACGAATCTTATACTTATGGTACTCTCAGAGAAGAGCGAAAATTGCCAGCTTTTGGTCACACTCTCAAGTTACTCCACTGCGCTATTGCTCTCGTACAGATATTTTTTCGAAAAACCTCTGTTACAGTAAATTTAACTTAATGATGTTGCTCCTGTCTCGAAGCGTCTCCAAATCACATAAGCGTGTTCGTGAGGAAAGATCGCGCGTCTGGTTACGGTGCGGTGGCGCTGATCGTTACGCGCCCTAGCTGGGGTCAAAGGCAAAGCTGTTTGAATGAAACTAAATTGCTGTGGTTGTAGTGGTTGGCGCGGCCGTTGCGGATCGATTCGATTTTGCCGCAAAGAAATCACACAAAATTTATCGTGGCACAGTGATCAGAGGGACAGACAGAAGATGGAAGAGGAGTGGATTTTAATTCTCCCCATGAGTGTGTTTGTGAGGTTGATCAATTAGCTTGCTCGAAGTGCAATTTGAAGTTTTTTGGCATTGTATAATGCTTGATTTTGGCTTGCTGCACAATTTCATTGACAACATTGTTTGCAAACACGTAAGATCTGTTTATGGACCTCAAGACCGCTCTTATTCCATTGTCTCTCTACTGCCCCACGCTAAAACGGTTTTTTTACGTCAGAACTTGCGGGGCAAAATGCTGGGAACCAAGGCGAAGTGTGGGCGGCTGGAGATCCTCGTCAAGGAACAGGAGCATGAAGATCAAAGAAACGTCCTGGTTTAGGGTATGGAACAGGTCAGCAGAAAGAGAAGAGGATGATGAAGACATAACACGCTGGTCAGCCTGAACGCATCAAGGGTACACAGATTGCAAGTCCCTGGTTTCAACGATCCTGGGAGATTTGACAGGAACAGAAATGTTGAGCTTGGATAGGATGGCCATGTGTGGTCTGAGGCAGGGTCAAACAGCGTGATGGCTTGAGTCAACAGGTCAAATCATGGATGGATGACCAGTCCAGGATGTGACCCGATCTGTGAGTGGAGGAATGGAGACGACTGACGCAGACCAAAGGACTTAGGAGATCTTCAGTAGTTGCAGGTGTAATTGTTGGAGGGATTGTCCCAGTGGTAAGTTGAAATCCCAACCAAACTGAGTGGCCTTTCACAGTGTTCTTGAAGTCCAGCAGATCCGGGAACTCCTCAGAAAGAGAGTCTTTCAGCTGCTATTCTTCTGCTGGGAGGGGGACGGTAATAGGCAGAACACATGATGGGGTGGACTTGGGTTTGGACACAGTATGCTGGATCAGTTCGTCAAAGAAGAGTGAGCAAATGAGAAGATGGGGTAGTGGAGGACAGAGGGGGACACAGCATCAGACACAACAAAAGGATGCCTCCGCCAGGGTTGGCCGAGGAAAGTGAAGCGGTATTGCCAGGGAAGGGGTAAAGGTCGCGACACTTGGGCATCGTTCACCACTTGTAGCAACCATGTTTCTGTGATGCACATAAGGTTGACGTCTTTTTCAACGATGGAAATCGTTGATTGCAGAGTCCTTTTCTCCTTGGCACAATCAGTTTGGGCGTTGCAATATCCCCGAGTCAGTTTGCTGTTATGACTGAGTCAGTGTGAGGCTTGAGGAGGGGGACAGTGATCAGGTTGGTAGACATCAGTTGAGCGAATGATTTTTCCAATGGGAGGGCCCCCCCCCCCCCCCCTCCACGTGGAACGGCAATTGCGGCGATATTCCTCTGGCTTTTTTATTCTACAATCCCTTACACCCACGTACACACGGTAGGTTGACATCATGCAAAACTTTCGCTATTTCAATGTTCAAGGCAGGGTCGGTGGCGAAGGTTTATCGCCAAAAGTTCGTCACGAGAATTGGAAGAGGTGGGACGTGAATGGGGAGGGGCTTGTGCAAGAACAGCATGGTGACAAGCTGATAAGAGAGGTGGGTGTTCTCGACCGACCCCGGAGGTCTGCCCTGACGGATCAGTCTTAGGTGGGATGTGAAGGGAAAGTGACTGACCTCACACGCCCCCGCATGAGGACCACCAATAAAGATTTACGATAACATACTACCCCATTTATTCACACAAACCATTACTGTCATAAATAAGCTATTCCACCACACACTATATGCACAATCACTATCAAAGCTTTCAAACACACACAACATGTACTAGTAGTAAATTAACATTTCCCAATAAGTCATACACATTTTTAATAAAGCATTTCAACAACATATGACATATACTCATTTATAAAATATAACATCTTCCAGCTCCATCACTTTAAAAACCATGGTGTGCCCTCCACACCCCTGCCCTCTCTCCCATAGTCTACTCGGGCCAGCACCCTGTCGCAAAGGTGCTCCGAACAGGGTCGGTTCTTGAAGTGAGTCGTTCATGGGCCGACCACCCTCGACACACACAAGCAGGCATGTGAAGATGCGCGTACCGGGGGGGGGGGGGGGGGGGGGGGGGGGGGGGGGGACGTGGCGTTGTTACTGGAGGTTCCCTGGTAAGGGGATCAGGGCGGCCAGTCAGCCGGCGGGCTTTTATACCAGTCCGCGGTCCCGTCCAGAGCGTCGGCAATAATACCAGCTGCGTCGGCACCATAACAGTCCGCCCGGTCCCAACCGAGCGTGGTCTCATACCAGAACGTGGCTCCAACCAGTCCGCCGGTCCCAACCAGTGCTGGCCCCAACCAGAGCGTTGGCACCAACCAGTCCTGGACTCGGGTGAAGCCCCGGGATGGGGGGAAAACGTAGCTGGGAGGAGAGAAGGGAAAGGGGCAGGAGAAGGAAGATGGGTACTGGAACACCGCGTCAGTATCAGTCTGGATCCCATGCTGTTTAATCCTAATCAGCCACTAGAATGATGGCGTGGGGGGAGGTTCTACTAAACACACCAACTCGACAGCTCATACACAGGACCTGAGACGTTACACAGGCACACAAACCAAATCAGGGTATGTTCATAAAGCTTCTCACACGTAGCAGGGTAAAAGATGCTTTAATTCACTGGATATAAAACAAATATGAATTATATTCACCCTTTCTCTCAATCACGTTTTTAAACTATTTCCTTTTGAGGATATAAACCAACACAGAGGTCCATCGCTTTTTAACTGCCACCAAATTTGAAATTAATAATTCAATAGGCATTATTGTCACCATTTTATAGCCTCATTTTAAATATAACTCAAATCTCCAACCACGCTTCCGAACGACAAATCTTGCGTACGCACGCTCGCAAAATAAACTCGTTCTTCTTGCACACACAAAACAGACGGTGGCACGAAAGGATTAGAGTCGCCGCGAATGTGTCAGGGGCGGACGGATGCGAGGGACCAAGCATGTACCAACCCGGAATCACCAGGTTCATCTCATCACCACAACGTGACTACAGCATCACCAGAGATAAACAGGAGAACAGATTTTTTGATATATTTAGGATGGCCAGGTAAGATTGAATTACCAGAGAAAAGGTCTCAAACAATAGTTCTTTTACAATTTTGCAAACAAAAGAAAATTGCGCCAAAAGAGAAGAATAAGCGGCTAACAACAAAAACCAAAACCAAAACAATCCACGAATGATGCTTACCAGCTACCAGTGGGTGACCCGAAGAGGCGTGGGTCAAACGACTCTCTCTTGACCTTATGTCCAGTAGAGAGGAACAGAAGCGCAGATGCGGAAAATAGAAGAAGTGACGTCCCTCCCTACAGGCCGACTGTAGGAAATTGAAGATACCGACTGTACCTTCGACGGTACGAGTGAAGAGCTATCCTCCCTCTGCGATGAGCTAGAGTACAACATGACACGCTACGTCACAGAGGGGCATTACTTCAAACTAAAAGAAATGATGCACGTGCGACAGGTAAAAAGACAAGGCGAGAAGGCCGATAGGGACTGCGTACAAGAAAAAGATACACCACCCACCCGATGAACCTGCAGGATGAATGCGGGCAGTGGGTATTAGAGAGAAGAGAGAGAGGATAAGTAAAACCTAAACCTGAACTAAACCACACAAAGGTGGCAACACACCACAAGCCACATTAAGGGAAGAGATACGACAACAACGACTGACAATAAACAAATGAATATTCCGCCACCCCAGTTGGGTTCAAACGTCGTAGCCTCGTGGGACAAACTCGTGACAAAAACCACTTCTAAAAGCATTCTGTTTCTCTGAGATACAGGGATCTCTTGAACCTAGACGCATGGGGCTCAATATTCACATCAAGGGTCCGAAACCACAACCTCTGTGATCGACAGAGTTACGATTAAATCCAATACAAAATCATTCTACGATTAGATTCAAACAGGGAATTTCATAATACTACATTTTCAAACAACTAAGCAAACCTTCCGGACCATGAAAGTAACAAATCCGAACATTGGTGATTCAACTACCAGTTAACATTCACTGAAGTGAAATAAACTGTCACTACTACCTGATACAAAGAGCAAATGGGGATATAACCCTGGTTTGAGGGGAAGTGTCCCTCTGTACTGAGTTTACAATGTGCTGACTACGGAGAGCTCGGATAAGATAGTCAGCATCAGTATTACAGGAAACCCTTGATATCACGGAAAAGTGAAGCTTGTCTCTGCAGTTCCACTGCCCAACCATGATTCGACGAACTGACTGACCGGATCCGGTCCAGGCCACTGGAGTGGCTGATGATCGGCTCTCTCCAGTACAAACTTACAGCCGTTTTACTTTCTTGGGCACGCCGCCTGTGCGCGTCCAAATCTGCCGGAGAGCTTCAGCATAGTTGGGGTAGCGATAGTCCTAGGCGGGAAGCATTGGGATCGAGTCGCATATCGTCTACCGCTACCGAAATTGTTAGCGGTGACAGCGATTGGATGGTGGATTAAGGGGGGTCCCACCAGGTCGACCCCAACTTGCTGAATTGGCTCCCAAACCCGTGGGCAATAACCTAGGGGTACAGGCCTCAAGCGCCTTAGGTTTGTTGTCCCGTTGGCAGGTATCGCAACTGCGGCAGTACTGCCTAAACTGTGTGTTCATCCCTGGCCAGATGGATATCCTGTCTTACTCGCTACGAGAGTCGCTCTTGGAGCCCTTATGAACCTGCTTAGGTGAATCATGGGCCATGTAGGAGAACAGATTCTCTCAAGCTTTGGGGAACAACAAGCTGCTTGGCCAAACGATCTGCCTGAGTGTTGAATAAACCTAAAGTGGACCCCTGGTGGAGCTTTAAAGCTTCACTTAGCATGTCGGGCCAGACTGGCGGGGCGATTCACCAGTCGTCGCAGGGTTGGGAATCCAAGTCCTGGCCTGAAGACGAGCGATGGGAAGCTGGATCGGCCTTTGCAACGAACCTTCGTCAGAGATCGGCCTGTAGAACAGGGTCGCAATTCCTGTTCTGCTTCTTAGCTTTGGCGCGTGTGGTGTGACTCCCACCACCGCCGGACGGGCAGATCCGTAGACACGGACTGACTGCGTTCCTTCTCGATGGTGATAGTATTTCACTCTGTTAAGGGAATACAGAGGTCGCTCCCACGCGATGGCCCATACTTCGCCTCAGAAGTAGGGGGGTGGAGATAGAAACGAGTAACTGAAGGTCGGGTGAGGTTAACTCAAGCCTCCATCCGCAACATCGTAACTGGCGCCCCGCGGGCCTTGGGAGATACTAAAATCCGTAGCCTCAAAGTGTGTGGTTGCGCCCGATTACCTGATGGTGCGACAAGGATGAACAACAAAAGAAAGAAACAAGGGCAATCTGTACCTCCAGAAGCTTGGATGGACAACACGTTAGCGAGCGCGAGGATGCTGGAAGGACTGAGCCCCTGGGGACTACTGCTGGCTCTAGGGCAATCTTTCCTGATGGTGGCCTGGACGACCACCAAGAAAACAAAAGCGAGGTGCTGAGGTCCCCGATTGGACTGCCTGCCTTATTCGACCGCTAGCAGTCGTCCTGCGCTTACTGGCCTATTGGTCCCGTTGAGGGTCTTCCTGTCCGATCTGGGCGCGGGCCCCTAGCTCTGGAGCTTCAGGCAAAATCAGCGGTATGAATCGCAGCCGCGAAATCCTGAGGTGCTGTTCGCGATCCGGGATCCTCAACTCTGGGGAACAGTGTTGGTGAACTGGTCAATGAGGATCAGATCCTCCGCTCCAACTTAGCCAACCGACGCCAGTATACCCTACGTTTGCGCCACAGCCTATCACCATAACTGCACGAAGGTTCTCGTTGTTATTATTCTCTTGGACCGGAACTTACTACTGACGTCTCTGGGGTAAGGTGGTGGATTTGGGAAACGATTAGCAGAGCCAACTGCATGTCTGCATATGAGCGCCTTTCATTTAGAGTGACACACACTCCATTGCTGCACCAGAGAATCAGAAAAAAGCGTGCATAAGCCTTTTGATTCCTCAGTCATTTGGTTGGTACTTGTACCTTGTCAAAATGCTCTAGGAACATATCAATGGTTTTTTTCCTCACTAGGTCTGAAGCTCTGAAGCTTTAACTTTGGGCTCGAACTCTTTCACTTCCGGTCGATCAAACCCCCTGATTCTGTTGCGGGGAGACGCGAAAGTAGTTGTTCCACATCTCCTACCTGCGCTGAGCATCCTGTTGCGCCTCTTCCCTACGGCTGATCTAACTCTCCCGCGGAAGGGCAGCTTCTTTCATAACCTCTTCCTACGGAGGGCCCTCGTCCTCCCGTCGCTGTCGCTCCAGAAAAGCATCAGGACGGAGGTGATGTCCTGGGCGGGGCTCACACTCCCCGACACGGCAGGATGACCCGTCCTGGACCACGTCCCTTGGGGTCTCGGCTTTCCATGAGGAAAGTCCCCGGGGCATATCCTTACGAGGGGAAGCATGGAGAAGAGAGGGCTTTGGTTTCTGCGATCAACAGAAGCCCACAGTTGCTTCGCTATGCTCTGACCGCTTCCGAGTGAAGTTGCCAGTCAGGGTTCGAACAGGAAGATCCCTTTGCGAAGAGGTAGTAAAGTACTCACTGGACTATCTGCTACAGCACTGGAATAATGTAGAAGTTATCTGTAGATCGAAGTATGCGTACTAATAGTAGGGACTACATTTTGAATACCTAATTCTTCTTCGACGCAGCGTCGCCACACCACCAGCACCCGGACGTTGCCATTGACAACAAATATCCTACGGTTTCAAATACAGGCGGAAAGACGGTTCCACTTGAAAAAAACAAATATTTTAGGGGCGTGTGTATATGTGTGTATGTAGGTGTGTGCGGGTGTGCGGACAAGTTCCGCCTGGCTCCCACTATGGCACACCGCGCTCCACAGCACGAGCAACAGTGCGGTGGGGCTTCACCGGAAAAAAAAAAAAAAAAAAAAAAAAACTATGTAGGCTGCCCCCAACTCTGGCAACACCGCGCTCCACAGCCGCGCAACAGTGCGGTGGGGTGGCCGGAAAAAAATAAACAAAATGGAAAACGGGAATCGGAAGAGAGGAAAAAAAAAAAAAAACAGGGACACTAACGTTCCGATAACAAACCACCTGTACTCAATAACCACCCGGGGAAAAAAAACAAAAAAAAAACTGGCTAATAAAAACAGGAATGGAGATGGAAGGTGGGCCGGCAACCAGAGGGGAAAGGGGCAAGTAAAAACAAGAAAAAACAAAGCAAAACACATGTCCCCAAAAAATGAACAAATAAGAAACATTAAGAAAATAAAATAAAAAAAAATAAGACCAATAAAAATAAAAAAATAATTACTAAAAGCCAAACAAACAAAGGAAAAAAACTCCAAAAAATAAGATAAAACGAATAAAAAAGGGTCAAGAATTACGGTCGTTTACTGCGTATGGCAACCCGGACGGAAGAGGTGGTCTGGTCGCGGTAGTCTCGCCCTTGGTCTCACCTCGACTCCCGAGTCACACCGGATGTTCCTTTCAGGCCAGCAAGAGATCCTTCACACTAGAGTAACCCAGCCAACCACCCGCGAACAATCACGACACGACTAAACATACACAAAACAGACAGAAACTTAACAGGTACCTGCGAAACGAGAGAGACAGTCAGAGCCCTTCAGATCCCGGACGAGCCCCCACAATTGTCACGGATCGACCCCTGGAGGTCTGACCTGACAGGTCAGTCTTAGGTGGGAGTGATATGGGGAGTTGGACTGACCTCACACGCCCCCGCAAGAGACCACACAAGAACAGATAACGGGAATACAACACCCCATTTATTCACCCCAACATAAAGTCATAATAAGCATTCTCTCAACACACACTATATGAAAATCACAATCTAGCATTCCAACACTCACTACATGCACAATTAGAAATAAACATTTCACCATACGACGTACACATTCATAATCACAGCATTTCAACAATATGGACATATACTCCAATTATAAATAACATTTCCAGAATCCATCCCTTTCCAAACTTGGAGTGCCTCACACCACTGCCTCTCCCATGTCTACTGGTGAGACCCTGTCGCACTAGGTGCTCCGAACGGGTCGGTTCTTGAAGAGAGTGTTCAAGGCCGACACCCTCCGACCACACACAAGCTGGCAGTGAAGAGCGCGTCCGGGGGGGGGGGGGGGGGAGTGGCGTTGTACTGGAGGTCCTGGGGACGGGGGATCAGGCCGGCAGTCAGCCGGACGGGGCTTTTTCTTCCTGTCCGCAATCTCACTCGTGTGATAGTTTTACTCCCAGATGGTTCCCGACTGAGCGTGGCCTCAACACAGCGCGACGTGGCACCAAACAGGTCCGCGGTTCACAACCAGAGAGTGGTCTCAACCAGACGTGGCTCCTACCAAGTCCGCGGTCCCAACAGAGTGGCCCCAACCAGAGCGTGGCACAAAACCTGTCAAGTATCCGGTGAAGCCCACCGGGTGGGGGGGAAAACGTAGCGGGAGGTGTGAGAAAGGAGGGAAGGAAGTAGGGTACGGAACCCCGCCGTCAGTACTGTCTTCTGACCCAATGCTGTTAAAATCCTTAACAGCCACTCGCATGATGGGCGAGTGGGGAGGTCTACTAAAACACACAACAACGCCTGCTCAACACAGATCTGAGCGTAACACACACACACCAACCAAATCAGGAATGTTCATTAAAGTCTTCTAAACGAGCAGGTAAAGACTGCATTAAATCAACAGGCTATTAAAACTAATATGAATTATCTTACCCTTCTCTCACTCACGTTTTTACATTTGCTCTTTCTAGAAATAAACCTACACAGCGACCATCGCTTTATTACTGCCATCCACATTTGCAATAATAATGCAATGGCATATTTGTCACATTTTTAGCCACATTTTAAAATATCAACAAAACTCCAACCAAGCATCCGAACGACAAATCATGCGTACGCACGCTCGCAAAATAAAACTCGTCCCCCTTCTTATTGCACACACAAACAGACGGTGGCCGAAGGATAAGAGTCGTGCGAATGTGACAGGGGCGGTCGAAGCGAAGACCCCAAGTCATAGTACAAACCCTGAATCACCCAGGTTTATTCTCCCATCCCATCCCCGAGACCAGCATCAACCATATGCATAAACAGGAGAAAGAATTTTAGTTATAATTTAGGGATGGCCAGGTTAAGATTGAATTAACAGAGAAAAGGTCTCAAAAAATATTTCTTATACTATTTTTGAAAACAAGAAAAATTGCGCAAAAGAGAAGGAATAAGCCGGCTAACAACAACAAACCAAAACAAACCAAACCACGAAATGATGCTTACAAGCTACCCGTGGGTGACCCCGATGAGGCGGGTCAAACGAATCTCTTGCCCTCTGTCACAGTCGAGAGGGACAGAAGGAGATGGGAACAATGAAGAAAGTGATTGTCCCTCTCCTACAGGCCGACTGTAGGAATTGAAGATACCGACTGTACCTTCGACGATACGGTGAAGAACCAAGACCGGAGCAGGCGCTCCCAGAGACATCTTCCGCTCGAGTGAAGAGCTAACCTCCCTCAGCGATGGCGGCCAACATGCCACGCTACGTCACAGAGTGAGCATACTTCAAACTAAAAGAAATGAAGCACGTGCGACAGGTAAAAAGACAGGCGAGAGGCCGATAGACAGCCAGTACAAGAAAAAGATACCCACCACCCGTGAACCTGCAGGATGAATGCACGGGCAGTGGAATTAGAGAGAGAGAGAGAGAAAGTAAACCTAACCTGAACTAAACCACACCAAAGGTGCAACCACACCACAAGCCACATTAAGGGACAGATATACGACAACAACGACGACAATAAACAAATGAATAATTCCGCCACCCCAGTTGGGTCAAACGTCGTAGGCCTCGTGACAAACTCGTGACAGTGGGAATGGCGAAGGAGGAGGGCGTGATTTGCTGACACGCAACAGGAATGTCAGTAATGGGGACGGGTGGATGTGGTAGAGAGGGGGGCACAACAACAGAGAGCAGAGGGAAAGGTAAAGTGTGAGCTGTTGGCCCAAACTGCACGTGCGTCACGGTGCGAACACACAACGATGGCGAGCAAGCAAAGTTTGATGGCTGTACAATACCTGATAGTCTCAAAAGAAAAGAAACCACATAATACGAAGATCCGTTGGCAAAGAAGCACAAAACATCATCCAAAAGGAAGTCCACACTGTCATAAACACATCCATATCACTTTCGCTTTGAACAACACAATAAATCCGTAGAAAATTTAGAAAATACTTGGAGCGAGAAAAACTCAGCCTGTCAGGCGAAGGGAACAACTCAACTCTGGGAAGGAGCGGGTTGGGGCAGAAAACTCTGACAAATAACTGGCTCCAATAGGAATCAAACCCATGACTTCCCAGCCCGGAGCCTACAACACTAACCACTCTGCCATGGCAGCAGGCTTCAATATCAACTTTTGCCACGTCACTGTCTTCAAGATGAATGAATACCTGCGTTGGACTCGTTTTTCCCCTGCCTTATTTATTCAACAAAGTCTGCACAGACACTGGAAAGAAAACCAAGAGATGTAAATTCATCTCTTTTTCAGCCTATCCACTCTCTGCCTTCCCCTTCTTTCCTCCCTCCCTCTTTTCCACTTCTCTCTTCACCAGCATGTACACAGCATGCACCTCCGCCCACTTGTACTGCCATTTTTGTCCTGAGTGACCATAAACAAACAAAACTGGCAAGGGAGATCACTCATTTAAATGTGTTTGGAGTGAGCTTCCTTGATGGGAGGGTTACAGTGAGAAATCTTGGTTCTTCTCTCCTTCTCCCTTTCACTCCTCCTGGTCACAGCGCTGAGAAGTGACTACGACCTGCAGCGTTCCCACTTACGTGCACTTTGGTGTCGTCCGAGCCCGTCACGACGTAGCAGTCGTCATTGGAGTAGGCGACAGCTCTGACTGACATGAGTGGGGTCTGGTCTCCCACAATGTCACACCTAGACACACAGAGAAGTAAAGCATCAAACGCTGCACTGTCCGGCAATTCTTTTCAGTTCATGGGGAACAAACTGGAAATGAAAATGACATTCAAGCCATATAATTCTGCATGAAACAAAACATTCAACATATGAAGAGATCATTAATATTCTCAATTTTCGAAGTTGGGACTGAATGGTCAAAACATTACCCACATTCTAATCACTTCATGAACTTAATAATAATAATAATGATGAATACTTATATAGCGCCTATTCTCGGCCAGAGACCAAGCTCTAAGCGCTTTACAATCCAGCTGGCGCTTCATTCAGTCGTTTCCCGTGTCATCCATTCAGTATCGTTCAATATCGATCACTCATTTTCCTTACTTCCTTCATTCTTTCCATTTCTCACGCAGGGTGCATGCTATGTGTAACGTGTCATCCATACCAACGGCCAAACTGGCCTACTCTTCCGAAAGTTGGTGATGGGATTTTACGTGTGTGCAAGATGTTATGCATGCGTTCACACACGGAACCTCGGTTTATAGTCTCATTCGAAGGACTGTATGGGAAATGGAGTCAGAACCAATGTTAACTCTGAGGGAAAAATCCCCCTGTACCGAAACGTCCCGGCGGAGGTTCGAACCCGCAACCCCAGGATCACCAAGATTACGAGTAAGGCGCTCTACCAACTGAGCTATTCGGCCTGACTTAGTTCCTCACATCCAGAACCCATTAGTGCCTAAAGCACAGAAGTGCAAACACATACACACACTCAGTTCAAAAAGACAGAGAGCAGACAGAAGTGCAAACACACACACACACTCAGTTCAAAAAGACAGAGAGCAGACAGAATTTGCAAACACACACACACACTCAGCTCAAAAAGACAGAGAGCAGACAGAAGTGCAAACACACACACACACTCAGCTCAAAAAGACAGAGAGCAGACAGAAGTGCAAACACACACACACACACATACACACACTCAGTTCAAAAAGACAGAGAGCAGACAGACGGCAACATACCTGTGGCCACATCAAAGACACGCACGCAGCCGGTGTGGTAACCCACAGCAACAGTGGTCCCTGCAGCGACAGAGACACGGAGTTTGCAGCGCCGTTCTCCTCTGACCCGATGACCTGGAGGGGAACGCCCAGCTCTCCTGACCACACCTGGAAAGTGAGACAAATGTAAAGCCTGCTCTGACCACACCTGCATGTGACATGAATATAACAGGGCTTAAAATGGTCTATCCAAAAATCAGAGGAAAATTTCTGAAGTGGTGAAGCCACGAATGCGTGCCTGCAAAGCAGGCACGCCCTGCTAGGGGGGTCCGGGGGCATGCCCCCCCGGAAAATTTTTAAAATCTAGAACAAAATCTGTGCACTCTGGCTCATTCTGAGCCCTATTTTTGGGAAAAAAATTGCACAGAAAAAGTACAAGATTTAATGCAGAAAAGGTACATCCATACAGATATTCAATCCACTGTCAAAGACAAGACAAAGGTCTTTAACATCTAAATCTAAAATGAGATTTATATCAACACATTTCATGTGAAAAGAGCATAAAAAAGACCAACAGGTTATCAAGACAAACAAAATGGTTATTGGTGGAGACACAGTTATCAAAATTCAAAACTCACGTTTGGAATGTGGAACTAAGCAATCTGAGAGGGGCTGGTTCTGTCACCTCTTACGACAAGCACAGCCAAGCTGCAGAAATATTCTTTCTCTTCCCCTTGTCTGCAGGGAAAGCTACCCATTTAATCTTTAGGATGGGGTCGGAAGAAGCATGACAGGGTGCTCTGCTTCTTCTTCTTTGGTGATGAAGGCATTTCAATTTCAATTACTTCTGTAGTACGGATGCTGACTGCAGAAGGCACATTGCTTGAAGACCGATTCTCCCTATGTTCAGCTTCAAGTCCAGAAGTGCCTTGCACAGCAGCACAGCGATCGCGGTGTCTCTTTGTGACAAGATGCTCTTTCAGTGCGACGATCCCGCGGAAAGTGTAGACGATGTCTGTGGTGCACAGTACACATCTTGCACTGCCTGGCACGTCAACCTTTCGAATATGTTGACCGATCCGCTCGAATTCATCGGGATCTGACCTCACTTTCACGGACTTTAAAGTCCACTCCACCTCCATTTGTTTTTGATCCCGCTTTCTCAAACTTCTCTCCACGTTCGATGATTCTCACAGTCGTCATCTTGATAGATTAGGGCCTAAAACTTACCGGTGCGA
>CM031617.1:1279931-1409931 GCA_018398815.1 Conus ventricosus
CTAATTGAAGTCATAGACAGACACACACATACACACTGCGTGCGTACGTTAACGGACACAAACAGATGACATCAAAACCAGCAACTCTCTCTCTCACTCTCTCTCTTTCTGTTAAATCTGAAAGCATGTAATTGGCTTAATTAATTAATTGGTTTTTCCTAGAGACGGGGTAAGGATCGAACAAAGAACGATTGGTGGGTTATTTATTGGACCTCCCACCCGCTTGAAATTTTTCCAGTGGAGGGAAACTTCAGAATTGGGGGGTTTGGGGGGGGGGTGGAGACACCTGTGACTCCATCCTGTCTATTTCAAATAATCATGTGTGCATGTATCAGCTCTCTCCCCCTCCACCCCCCATCCCCCTAGCTCCCCATGTAATGCCAGGCCGAAACGGTGAGATCGGTAATGGAACGCAGTGACGTTCCAGAATATGCAGCAATTGTAATCACAGCTTTCGAGGGATGATTTTTGAAAGAAAGCCATGTGATCTTTGATGTCACTATCCGTCTGTCGACCGTAACTGTGTCAATCATTGGCGTTCGATGTGAGATATTTGCGAGAATGTGGGAAAACAGAGTGTTTCTGCGTTTTGAATTTTCTGATACATGTTCCTAGCCTTTCAGAATATGACGGTTCCTGAATCTTCAGTGTTTCTGGTCCACGACACAACACGACATGCAGGGCATCACAACAGACCACAGAATACACACAGACCAAAAAAGAGATCGCTAAGCATCACAACGGCATCAGGTAGCCCATACATTAGATGTAGAAGTTGAACCCATGTAGCCCCCCCCAACCTGCAAATGTACTGCTGGGCGTGGTCAAGAACCAACATGACCTGCTGGAAAACGATGCCCCAGCCTTGACCAAAAGGGCATCACTAGCAAACCAAGGAAAAACAAAGGTCGGCTCGGACTCATCAGCCTTTTCGCGGGTGATTCGTGAACCACAGAAAGGAGATACTACCGCTGTAGAAGAAAAAGAATGTTGGTGAGACAAAGATTGTTTTTATCATCGAGTACCCCCACTGGAAAAAAAATGAAAACAGCAACCACTCTCAGCGTTTCCAGAAATAGCAGCATTAGTTAGTGTGGGAAAAGCAACAGGATATAGAAAAACTCCAGTCACAGCTAGATCTTCCAAACTGGCCAGGCCCTGTCACCAAGCACTTGGATTGTCTTCAGCACATCGAATACATCCACAGGCCATCCATGGACGATCGAATGTAGGTAACCACTGCCACACCCACCCTGAACCAGAACACAAAATAAACACTGTGTGACAAACAGACGTCGCCTCACTTTCATACAGTTGTCCAAAAAAATATCAGAATGAACAAAACTTGCATGTGCAGATTTTGTGTGTTTGTGTGTGTGTGTGGTGTGTGTTGGTGTGTGATGTGAGTTGTGAGTGTGTGTGTGTGTGCGAGCGCGCGTGAACTAGTGGCGTGCGTGCGTGCGTGTGTGTGTAAAAATTCGTGAACACCAGAATAGTGTGTGTGTGTGTGTGTTTGTGTGTGTGTGTGTGTGTGTGTGTGTGTGTGTGTGTGTTGTGTGTGTGTGCGCGCGCGCGTGCGTTCGTGCGTGCGTGCGTGCGCGCGCGCTTGTGTGTGTCTGCTATATTTTTAGGATGTTGAATTGTTAAAACTTGGTAAAGCGCCCGTAGTCAACGATGTTAGGATTTAGTCCATTAAAAATTAGGACAAAACTCGGCTTTGAGTGGCAAACAAATTGCCTATCAAAGCTTTGAGTTTTTGTCCATTCAAACAAACCCTCGGCAGTCAAAAAACCAAAGTCTACCAAAATTGGAAGGGGGGAACATAATTTAATAGCACTCTTAATATAGAGACCCACCCCTCTTGCGTTTAAAAAAATCTGCAGTCCAAGAAGAAAACGTTCACTGAACATGCCTGCAAACATATGCAAACAGATCATATCTCACAGTCCAGTATTACACGCCTCAGAACAAGTCAGAACAAGTCAAGTGAGTTTCATTAAAAAAAAAAAGTTAAAACAAGCTGAGGGATGGTTGGGGGGGGGCACAAAGAACAATTTGTATCAATGTCTTCGTCCGACAGGGGACCGTCTTCAAGAATGTGCATCTTCGGGCTGAGTGTTTTTAAGGTCTCATCCTCTACATTCCTGCACATCAACAGTGCAGACAAGTCCTTGAAGCGACAAGAGCAATTGGACGATTGACATTCTGGTTTTACAGCTACAAACACCAATGACATGAAGAAGTTCCTCGGGAGGTGCTGTAATGTCCTCAGAACAAGGAAACATGATGATGATCATCTATGCCCCATCCCAGCTGTGGATCCATGTGGAAGTAAATCCGTCCTTAGGTGTACTGATCCCCTTCTTGTAACCTGGTAAAAAGTGCGAAGGAATGGAACATTGACTGCTTCTGATGTAGAAGTTATCCGGAGTGGAAGAACTAGCCCAAGGAGAAAGGCTGCTGTTTAATCGCACCTTCCGAGGCATGCACAAAAAGTATAATTGGCAACACACTGACGCCAAGAAACATTATTGAACTGCTTGGATGACCAAACACCCCATTTATGGCACTATTCCTGGAGGTGATGTGAAAAAATAACAACCAGATGTTCTGTTTTTACGTTGTGCAGGAGGAGAACCAATAGATCTTGAGTCTATCCCCAACTACAGCTGTCTGCATTGCTACAGCCGTTTTTTTATTTTTTTTTTTCAAGCTGTTTATCACTATCATGCAGTCAGCATCACCAGGCTTGCTAGAACTTCAACAAGCCATTTTTCTCTCAGCATGATAGCTAAAAAGTTTGAAAGAAACGCTGTTAAGTTTGCAGAGCGCTTGCAAGAAAACCGATGCTTTGAGCACCATGTATCATGTCACACATCAAGCTGACATCCAGGTCCACGCAGCTATCGTTCTCCCGGAGTTGTGGTCACATCATTAGATCGATGGCCCACGCTGTACCATCAAAGACAGACATGGGCCTGCGTGTACATCCGAATACTAAATTGACGTACGTTTTGAGCTAAATCATTGTAAGTGGATCCTCGAGGCCAGGTCAATGATGTAATAAAGATCACCGTCTTTGACGAAGTAGACATCTTGGAAGCTCCCAATCGGAACTGTTTAGCACTCAGACCAATGAGCAGTGCCTGTGCAGCTTTTATAGCGCCCACGCAAACCTTAGGTGTCAAAAATATGCGGGTATTGCTCAGCTCCTAACAGAAAGCCGAAGCCACAGACCTGGGCTGGTTTCTGCAATCTAGACCAGTACTTTGAAACTAACAGGTTTTTGGGACCAACATCAACTGCAACGCGCCATGCAGTTTGACAGCAAGCTTAGTAGCCATTGAAGCAACCTGGTCTTTCTGTTTTTCACCAACAAAAGGACACTTCTAAGGCATTCTTGCCAATCAAGCCATCCAATGTTCTCTTCCGAGAACTATGCCTGGTCAGCCAATCACAGAACCTGTCAGCTGCCCTTCCACAAGACACTAATTCACCTCAAGGTCTGACTTGCATGAAAAGGATTTCTTTCATGGAGGTATAGCACATCACAAGGAATCATTCTGAAGTCTTGACATACTTAGATCTTGTGTATTCTGGATGCAGTCCCACTTTCATCTTGCATGGCTGGAAATTGATTTCAACACAAGCAGGCATGCCCATAAGCCATACAAGTCTCTCATGCTCCCCCATTCCTGTGCCACACGAGTCAGCCCACCGTTGGTCTTTATACTTCGCACGAGGACCAGATCAATGATCAGATCTGATGAAGGCCTCCTAGAAACGGGTCACTTCTTCTGATCACATGCCCGTCCTTGGTAAAACATAAAAGACATCAAATTGACCTCCTTGAGGTCAACCATCTGCTGAAGGTACAGCCGGCCGACTTGGTGTAATGATTGCTACCATGCCGCAGCCAAATATGGCACCATACATCTGACAGATTCCAGATTGCATCTTGAAGACCTGACCCCATTAGCTTGATTGATTTCCGCAGAAAGTCAGCCAAGTCCATGTACTGCAACCACAATGCTAGCAATTCAAACGCAGGACAGACGTTTCTTGTGCTCTTCCAGCTGACTAGAAAAAGCATGAACACACATTTGTCTGTCGTGGCATCTTAGGCTGGTAGCTGCAGTTCAAACTTTCTCCACAACCACTTGAAGCAGCATTTCAAAGTACCATACCCTAGATCTGCTTCTAGATCGCCAGAATCCATCACTATCAGAAAAATTTCCTTTGGAAAAATTGGCGTAAAAAAACGGAATGCCGGGGCTTTATAGCAGCGATCAAATCCCATTCCATGGAAGGTGTTGTGGCCATCAATTGTCACTGTAATGTTGTCGAACGTTGTCTACCAACGAACTGAATTGCCTCTCTGTCTGTTGTGGGAAGCTCACTCCAAAGTAGGCTGCAGCATTCAGTTCAAACTTTCTAAGAACCTGAACCAAAAGTTCTGTGCATCCTGAAACTGCAAGGTCCAATTTGGCAGTGGTGCAAAGATGGTGAATGGTCCGAAAGTTCTGTACTAGTGCTGGCCTATTGCAGATACCTTTAAATCATCAATTTTAGTGACGACTTTTGAATGTGAAATTTTCTCAGTGTCCCAGGAATGTAGTTTTCCACTTGGTTTCTCAATAGAACGGAATCTGGATCGCTTCTTTGAGCACGCTGTCACGTTTGTCAAGGGGGCAGGCCTACGACGTTTTGACCCAACAGGGTGGCGGAATTATCAATTGTTTATTGTCGTCGTTGTTTGTCGTATATCTGTCCCTCTTAAAGTGGCTTGTGGTGTATTGCACCATTAGGTGTGGTTAAGTACAGTATGTTTACTTTCTCACTCACACTCCTCTCTAATTCCATATGCCCCGTGCATACATCCTGCAGGTTCACGGTGGTGTGTAGCATTTTTCTTGTACTTACTGGCTGTCTATCGGCCATCTCGCCTGTCATTTTTTTACGGCGTTTCCGCACGTTCCTTCAATTCTTTTAGTTTGAAGTATGGCTCACTCTGTAGACAAGCTGGCATGTTTGGCCGCCATCGCTGAGGGAGGTTAGCTCTTCACCTCGAGCGGAATAAGTCCTCTGGAGCGCTCTGCTCCGGTCTTGTACTTCACGTATCGTCGACGGTACTCGGTAATCTTCAATCCACAGTCTGCCTGATAGGAGAGGGACATCACTTCTTCAATTTCCGCACCTTTGGCCCTCTGTCCTACTCGACTGACAGAGGCAGAGAGAGTCGTTTGACCCTCCTCTTCCGGGTCACCCCCACGGGTAGCTTACCCTTCTACCTTCTTCCTTCTTCCTTCCCTCACCTTACCTTCTCTCCTCCCAGCACCTTTCCCCGCCCCCCCCCCCCCTCCGGGGGGTCTTCACCCGGAGAGCCTGGACTTGTTTGGTGCCACAGCTGGTTGGGGCCACGCTCTGGTTTGGGGCCACGCTCTGGTTGGACTGCGGACTGGATTTGTGCCACGTGCTTGGTTGAGGCCACGCTTCTGGTTGGTACCGGCGGACAGGTTTGGTGGCCACTGTGCTGGTTGAGCCCAACCTCTTGTCGGACTCGCGACTGGTAGAAAAAACCCGCCGGCTAAGACTGTGCGGCCCAGATCCCCGTCCAGGACCTCCAGTAACAAGCGCCACGTTACTCCCCCCCCCCCCCCCCACTCCCCAGGAGACTCGCGCTCTTCACTGTCTGCATGTGAGTGTCAAGGGTGTCGCCCTTGAACGACTCTCTTTCAAGACCGACCCGGTTTGGAGCACCTAGTGCGACAGGGTGCTCCAGTAGACTATGAGAGTCAGGGGTGTGGTGAGGCACTCCATGGTGTGGAAAGGGAATGGATGCTGGAAAAATTATTTATAATTGTGTAAATGACATATGTGTTGAAATGCTGTGATTGTGATTGTGAACTTCGTTTGGTGAAATGTTTAATAATAATTGTGCATGTATGTGTGTGTTGGGAATGCTTGATTAGTGAGTGGTGCAAAGTTGAGTGTGTGGAATGCTTAATATAATGACTGTATGTTGTGTTAAAAAAGGGTGTTGTATCGTAAACTATATTGTGTGGTGCTCTAGCGGGGCTTGTGAGGTCAGTCACTCCCTTCACCCCCACCTTAACCGATCCTGTCAGGGCACCTCCAGGGGTCGTCGTGACTATTGTGGGGGCTCGACCCGGAATGTGAAGGGACACTGACTGTCTCTCACCCTCGTTTCGCGGAGTACCTGTTTCATATCTGTCTGTTTTGTATATGTTAAGTCAGTTTGTCGTGTTTGTTTGTTGGTTGGTTTGGCTGGGTGACTCTAGCGTGAAGGGAGTCTTATGTGGCCTGAGGGAACATCCTGTGAGACGTGGGTGAGACCCCCCACCCCCCCCCGAGGTGGGACCAGGGGGAATCGACCGCGTTCCAGACCTCCTCCGCCGGGGGTGCCTTACGCAGGTACGCCCGTAATCTTGCCTTTCTGGTGCGCCGCTCAGTCTGCATACCTGTTTTGTAGTTATCCAGTTTTTTTTTTGTTTGTTTTTTATACCGGGTTATTGAGTAACACAGGAGGATGTATCGACGTTAGTGTCTCTTTTTTCCTCTCTCCGATTCCTCTGCCAGTTCGTTTTGATTTTTTTCCCGGCCAGCCGCCACGCACTGTTGCTCGTGCTGTGAGCCGCGGTGTTGCCAGAGTGGGCAGCCGGACATAGTTTTATTGATTTGTTTTTTTTCGGTGAGGGCCCCCACCGCACTGTTGCTCCGTGCTGTGGAGCGCGGTGATTGCCAGAGTGGGAGCAGGCCGAAACATGTCCGCACCCACACACACACACACATACACACATAATACACACACCCCTAAAATATTTGGGTTTTCAAACGAATAGTCCTTTTCCCCCGAATTTTGGAAAACCGTAGGATAATGTTTAGTCAAGGCAACGTCCGTGCAGGTGGTGATGGCGACGCGTCGTCTGAGAAGAAAGGTATTCAAAATGAAGTCCCTAGATTATTAGTACCGCAGCCTTCGACTACAGTGACTTCACAAAATCCAGTTTCTGAAGCCGATATTCCATTGAGTACTTACACTACTTCATCACTAGGGGGACTTTCTGGCTGGTGACCGCCGACTGTCGCATCGGAAGCGTCATAGTAAAGTGAAACAACTGCGGGCTTCAGTAGAGACACAAGAAAACCGAGCCCTCAACATTCCACGCTTCTCCATTCTTCCCCGCGTAAGGAGTATCCCGGAAGACTATCCCTCATGGAAGGTCGAGACCCAAGGGACGGTCAAGACGGGTCATCCACCCGAGTCCGGGAGTGGGTGAACCCCGCCCAGGACATCACCCACCGCCTGAATGATTTATTCTGGATCGACAGCGACGGAGGAAGAAGGCCCTACGTTAAGGAAGAGGTTACATAGGCAGGAAGCACAGCGTAGGAAGAGTCGCAGAGAGGAGGTTGGTCAGACAGGAAGCCCTTCGTCTGGAAGGGACATCACGTAAGGAAAAGCTTCCAGGCAGGAAGCCCAACGTATGGAAAGGCCTCTAGGCAGGAAGGCCCTCCGTAGGGAAGAGCTAGACAGGCAATGGAAAGCTACAGCGTAGGTAAGAGCTTAGAGATGAGGCTGCATCAGCAAGAGAGTATGCTGCCAGACAGGAGGATCACGAAGAGAGGAGGCTGCAGACAGAGTAACAGCGTAGGGAAGAGGCTGCTCAGCGTAGGGAAGGAGGCTGCCAGGCAGGAAGCCCTCCGTAGGGAAGAACAAGACAGGATAGAGGCTCTGCGTATGGAGGAGAAAGAACAACTTCTTTCGCGTACTCCCCGCGACTGTAAATCAGTGGGTTGATCGTCAGGCAAGATGAAAGTTAGAGCCCAAATTAAAAGCTTCAGAGTTCAGACCCATGAGACATAGATATGTTTCTTTAGATCATATTTGACGAAGTTGGCTTTTTCCATACCAATTGTCTAGGAACAAAAGGCCATGCACCTTTTTTCTGGATTATCTGGTACTGCAAGGGAGTTGTGTGCTCACTCTAAATGAAGGCGTGACTTATGCAGACATGCAGTTGGCTCTGCGTAACGTATTCCACCTTACCCCCCAGAGAACGTACAGGAGGAAGTTCAGGTCCATGAAGTAGATAAACGACGAGACCTACGTCAGTTGGTGATAGCTGCGCAAAACGCTAGGGTACTGGCGACAGTTGGGCTAAGTTGGGAGCTGGAGGATCTGATCCCTCAATGAACCAGCTCACCAACACTGTGGTCCCCAGAGGTGAGAATCCCGGAATAGCGAGACAGCACCTCAGGATTTCGCGCTGAATTCATAACGCTGAGGTTTTTGCTGAAGCTCGCAGTCAATGGTCATCGCCAGATACGGAGAGGGAAGCCCTCCACAGATTAGTGGCAATAAGAGGCCCGACAACCGCTAGCGAGGTGAACAATCAGGCATATTCAACGATTTCAGCACCCCGTTTTGTTTTTCTTTGGTCGTCCTGCCACATCAGGAAAAAGCCCTAGAGCCGCTGGAAGTTCAAGGGGCTAGTCCTTTCCAGCATCCCCCCTCGCCGCCTCGCTAACGTTGGGGTCCATCCGAAGCATCTGGGGTACAAGATAGTCCATTTTTTTCTTTCTGTTGTTGTTTCATCCAGGGTCACACCATCAGGGATTCGTGGAGCACACACTCATAGTTGATACGGATTTGGTTTCCCCTGAGGCCATGCTGGGCGCTAAGTATTGATATGATTGCGGAATTGGAGCTTTTTACCAACCACCCCGTTCCTCTGTACTCATTCCAATCTCCACCCCCCTACTTCTGTGGCGAAGATATGGGCCATCGCGGTGGAGCGACCTCTGTATACCCTTAAATAGTGAATCCAACACTATGCATACGGACGCAGTCGTCCGTGTCTACGGATCAGCCCGAACAGGCTTGTGTGGGAGTCCCACACGCGCCAAAGCTAAGAAGCAGGAAACAGGAATAGCTCCCTTCTTCACCGATCTCTGACGAGAGTTCTTGCATAGGGCCTATACCTGCTTTCCATAGTTCCATCTTCAGGCCATGACTTGGATGTCCAACGCCTGCGACAACTGGTAGATCGTCCCGCTCAGTCTGCCCAACACGCCCAAGTGACTTTTCCAAGCACCAAACCAAGGGGATCCTCTTTAGGTTTTTCACTCGGGCAGATCGTGTAGCCAAGCAACCTAGTCTTGTCCCCCAAAAAGAAAAAAAGCTTGAAGAGAATCAGTTCTCCGGCAGGCCCACACGATTCCCCCAGGTGCAGTCAAATGGGCCCTCAAAGGCGGACTCTCGAGCGAGTTTAGACAGGATTTCTCTGCCAGGGATGAACACACAGGTTAGGCAGTACTGCCGCATTTGCGCAAACCTTCCAACGTCCAACGCCAAGGGCTCATGAGGCGTGTTCCCCTAGGGTTTCAGTGCCACGGGTTGGGGAGGCCAATCAGCAATGTTAGGGGTCGACCTGATGGACCCATTAATCCACCATCCGAACGCGGTCCCCGCTACACCTTGTTATGGTGGCAACGCGACTCGGTACTCCATAGGCTGCCGCCGCTTAGACTATCGATACCCTACTATTGGCTAATAGCTCTCCGCAGAATTTGGACGCGCATCAGGCGAGCCCAGAAGAAGTAACGGCCGGAAGTTGTACTGGAGATCGATCATCATCCACTCCAGTGGCATGGACCGGAATCCGGCCATCAGTCGTCGACTCCTGAGTTAAGGCAGTGGACAGCAGATCCATGTCTATCACTTTTTCCGTCTATCAAGGGTTCCTGTAATACGGTATGGCAAGCTATCTTAGCCCGAGCTCCGTAGTCAGCACATTGGAAAATCAGTCAGAAGGGACACTTCCCCACAACCAGGTTATATCCCCTTTTTGTTCTTTGTATCAGGTGAGTGTACAGTTTTCCACTTCAGTGATGATAACGTTAATGTGAATCACCAAATGGTTCGGAATGTTACTTTCATGGTTGGAAGGTTTCGCTAGTTGTATTTGAAAAATGTAGTATTATGTATTTTCTCGTGTGATTCTATCGTAGAATGTTTGTATTGGATTTATCGTACTCTGTCGATCACAGAGGGTTGGGTTCGTCCCATTGTTGTGAATTTGCACATGCGTCAAGGTTCAAAGGAGCACTGTATCTCAGAGAAACAGATGCTTTAGAAGGGGGTTTGTCACGAGTTTGTCACGAGGCCTACGACGTTTGACCCAACTGGGGTGGCGGAATTATTCATTTGTTATTGTCGTCGTTGTTGTCGTATATCTGCCCTTAATGTGGCTTGTGGTGTGATTGCACCTTTGGTGTGGTTTAGTTCAGGTTAGGTTTACTTTCTCTCTCTCTCTCTCTAATTTCCACTGCCCATGCATTCATCCTGCAGGTTCACGGTGGTGGGTATCTTTTTCTTGTACTGGCTGTCTATCGGCCTCTCGCCTGTCTTTTTACCTGTCGCACGTGCTTCATTTCTTTTAGTTTGAAGTATGCTCACTCTGTGACGTAGCGTGGCATGTTGGCCGCCATCGCTGAGGGAGGTTAGCTCTTCACTCGAGCGGAAGATGTCTCTGGGAGCGCCTGCTCCGGTCTTGGTTCTTCACCGTATCGTCGAAGGTACAGTCGGTATCTTCAATTCCTACAGTCGGCCTGTAGGAGAGGGACATCACTTCTTCTTTTTCCGCACCTGTGCCTCTGTCCTCTCGACTGGACAGAGGGCAGAGAGAGTCGTTTGACCCGCCTCTTCGGGTCACCCACGGTAGCTGTACCCTTCTTCCTTCCCTCCCTTTCTTCTCTCCTCCCAGCTACCTTTTCCCCCCCCCTCCCGGGGGCTTCACCCGGAGCCTAGACTGGTTGGTGCCACGAGCTGGTTGGGGCCACGCTCTGGTTGGGGCCACGCTCTGGTTGGGACTGCGGACTGGTTGGTGCCACGTGCTGGTTGAGGCCACGCTCTGGTTGGGACCGCGGACTGGTTGGTGCCACGCGCTGGTTGAGGCCACGCCTGGTCGGGACCGCGGACTGGTAGAAAAGCCCGCCGGCTTGACTGGGCCGGCCCTGATCCCCGTCCAGGACCTCCAGTAACAACGCCACGTTTCTCCCCCCCCCCCCCCCCCCCCCCCCCCCCCCCCCCCCCCCAGGACGCGCTCTTCACTGTCTGCTTGTGCGTGTCAAGGGTGTCGGCCTTGAACGACTCTCTTCAAGAACCGACCCGGTTTGGAGCACCTAGTGCGACAGGGTGCTCCTAGTAGACTTTGGAGAGGCAGGGGTGTGGAGGCACTCCATGGTGTGGAAAGGGATGGATGCTGGAAATGTTTATTTATAATTGTGTATATGTCATATGTGTTGAAATGCTGTGATTGTGATTGTGTACGTCGTATGGTGAAATGTTTATTTATAATTGTGCATGTTGTGTGTGTTGGAATGCTTGATTGTGATTGTGCATGTTGTGTGTGTTGGAATGCTTATTTATGACTGTATGTTGGTGTGAATAAATGGGGTGTTGTATCGTAATCTTTATTGTGTGGTCTCTTGCGGGCGTGTGAGGTCAGTCACTCCCTTCACTCCCACCTAGACCGATCCTGTCAGGGCAGACCTCCAGGGGTCGGTCGTGACACAGCCTAACATTGACTTGATGTCACAATGAATGATGTCTGCAGCAGCATTGATCAGTCGCAGTTTTTCTGCTTCAAGATCAGCATTTCTTGGTTGTTAATAAAAATGACGCAGGATGGTATTAGCTGTCTTCTTCAGTGTGATTATATCTGCTTGGTTGGGGGACTGTAAACAATCGATCTCATTTCCATAGTGTTTTATCAATTTTTTCTTCATGTGCACAGTACTTACTATATGCTTCAATTTCTGAATCCTTAACACTGTGTGCCATGATGTCAACCAAATCACAAATGGTCACCTAGTCAGAGTCAAGAGAGTCGAGCTGGTCGATGACGTTTTCAAAGGCAGAAAGTCTTTGGAAATCTTCTGGTCTTCCCGAACACACTTTTTTGGTGATGGGCTCTTCATTTAAAAACATCTTTGGAATCTGACATTCAGAACGGAAGTTCGATAGACAGGTATTATGGTAAATTGCATCTTGGGCTAAACAGTCCTGTAGAAATTCAAGTCTTCCTTTGACATCTCTTGCCCATGAATCCCTTGATGCACACATGTTTGCAAAACTGACTTTTGGAATTCTAACGTCTGCATAGCTTTCAGATGTCCACTTGACGCCCACCTGGGCCCTTTTCTTTGCCGCTTTTCCCCTTTCTGACAAAATAAGCACACTGGTTCAGCATCAGAGTCCTGCGATCTTGGTTGTCTTGTCTTTTGGGGGGGACATGAGCTTTTTTTCTTTTCTTCAGCTTGCTTTCAATGGCCTTAGGATTAGTGTATTGGCTACGACATACACGGTGAACCAAATCACCTTCCTCTGCATGGATATTGTCATACAGTTGTTTACTAACACGATTTATGCTGTCGCTCCCTTTCTCGCCAAGAGTCACCCTGTCTTTGGGATTCAGAAACTCTTGCTTACAGATGATGCAGACTTCTGGATACACTTGTCTTGAAGAAGGGAAAAGTGTGATTAGTGCTATGTTTGAAGGTTAAAAAACAAAACTGTGTCATTGCCAAGTATTCCATACAACAAACTCATTGCGTATATCTATCCTACACACACACGCCCGCGCACACACAAACGCACGCACACACACAAACACACACACACACTAAACACACTAATGCATCCAAACTCGCACACACACACACACTCTCTCTCTCTCTCTCGTCGTGGGGAAGAGAGAGAGAGAGAGAGAGAGAGAGAGAGAGAGAGAGAGAGCTTATGACATGAATGTTCTACCATACGACTGTCTCCCGGCGCCTTATCGCTTACAGCGCGCGAGCCGCGCTGGAACATGTGTGCCGCACAACCCGGCGCATGCGTGATGCAGCGAAACTACGCCTCCCGGGCCTTCTAGCACAGCCATCTGAACAAAACGAGTCTAGATTATCGTCATAACTCTTATCTTTAAATGTTTAATTCAGATCATATACGTCATCATGCAAAAATAACTTCGTAGGATGAACTTGGCGTTGGTGAATGTGTATCTTACCCCTCCATCGCTCTCAGCCTCCGTGTCTACGTGGAATTGTCCAGTAATAGTAATATGGTGATTCGGTCGGATCAGAAGTATCGCGCGGACAAAAACGCGATTTTCAAAATCAATTTCCGATCACTTCCCCCCGGGATATTTTGGTAGACTTTATTGGATGTTAACATACATGCGAAAAACTGTTTTATCATGAAAAAAAATCGTAGAAAGGAATTAGTTTGCACCCTATTATTCTTTTGCCTGGACTAATAGGCGCTATAGAAGTTGTCCTCATTATTATGATGATGGATGTTTGTGTGCAGAATGTTCTAGGCTTGGAGGTCGATGGTGACTGACAAACTGACGTCGACACACTTTCATCAGTATCCAAGCATACATCAGACATGTCAACACATTCAAGTGCCGAGTTGGATGTGCTAAATATGACTGGTGATGTTTGTGTAGAGAATATTCTAGGCTTTTTTTCACGGGGGTTGACACCGGCGGAGAAAATGATGACACACTTTCTTCTGTGTCCAAGCACAGATCAGACTGATCTAAACATTCTTGAGTGATTTTTTGACGGGCCAGTTTTTCTTTGTTTTCGGACGACCAAGGTGGCAGGCTGACTGAAAGAATTGACACGATGTACACTGACTCAAAGAAAGATCCGGATCGAAAGTTGTCCAGATTTCTGCATTCTCTCGATGTCACGAGCAGCATTTTCTTTGTAATACAACGCTGAGAATGTGTTAACATGTGTTTCGTTCTTTTTTTTTCCTTTTTTTTTAAGCTAATAGTAGCATTTCATGCAGATACGCTTGGACTGTTTACCCTCTTCATCACCAGAAATATCTAGACTGAAATACTGCAACAAATCATTGGAGAAGTTGACACAAAGTCTAGCGTTTAATCCTTTATCTTTTTGCTGTCTGAGCACACTATCCCCGCACACACGACACAACAAATGTACACGTCGTTTGTGTTCACTGAAGTTGTGTGCAAACGCCTCCGCCATTGCTGGCGCTACAGACATGCACACACGTAACAAAGATAGGAATGAAATAGGTCTACACGACAGCAAGAAGACTAGCCGATGCAGGGTCAGTCACACACACATACACACACACGCGCGCACGCACGCACAGAGAGAGAGAGAGAGAAAGAGAGAGAGAGCAGAGAGTTAAAAAAAAAAAAACCCACGTGGTGGATGCATGATGCACAAAGTACGATGACACACACAAAATGTCCGTCTCAGCACCACGGCTCCTATCCACGCTATGAGGAATGACACACTATCAAGAGACGCCTGGCACTGTCACTACACTCGCCACTGGCCAACTGATGGAGAACACACAACACCCGCTGTTTAAAAAAAAACAACAGCTGAAGGACGCACACAACCGTGGGCAGTCAATGTTATAGCTAAAGGCACAATGATGGAGCACACTCACAGTCACACCCAGAGTAAACCATATCTACTGGTTATAAATGTGCAGCATGAAAAGAATGGGGGGGGGGGGGGGGGGCATTTAAAAACCAGAGACAACATCAGCATTAGAATCACGCATTTCTCGCCGTCAGCAAGTGCCAGAAAGACTCCCCCCCCTCCCCCCTGGACTTTTTGCACGGAACGATCGCCTTTTGCTGTCGTCTGTTTTCTTGCGTGGCTCAAACTCATGCTGCACATGGTTTCTCACTTCATGTCTCATTGCAGAGTTGGGACCATGACGGGAATTGTGTGGGGCGAGGAGAGAAAAACACATTCAAGACTATGATCGGAGATTCTCTGGCTGCACAGTGTGCGATACTCCTATCGGTTTGGCTGTCAAGATCACTGATGTTGTTCAGTGGCTGAAGTCTGTGCACAAACCGTGCGAAGTTTGCTTTTTAATTGGAGTCATGAAATTTGACATGAATCGAAGGTAGCAAGCATGCCATCCATGTTTCTCTACGAAGATCAGTGAAAGGTACGTTGGTTGAAACACCCATTTGCCTGCTCTAGCCTATCAGGTCTCATGTGAATGTAACTCATATATTAACTGACGGTGGACAGCATCAAAATGGTCAATATTCAATATGAAATTGACATTCCCTGTGTTTGGGCCTTAGCTTACTTGACACACGGCACATTACGAGCAGTCATTTCATTCATTCACACGCACACACACTTACACAAACGCGCGCATGCATTTATTTCAACCAGCCGACTCCATTTTTCCTCTCCACCACAAAATCCAAAAAAGCGCAATATTCACTTCTTCATGGCGGTTTATTTGGACGTTACAATCAGAACGAGTCAGACCAATGTGATGATGATGATGAACAATGGAGACCACACAAATCAGCTATACACTACCAACAAGCCAGGGGGACAATGCAGTCAAAGCACGCAACAAAAGGCAACAGACAACTGAATCCAAGGCTTCCGGATCATGATCAAATAATGCTGAGTCAAACTGTGTGAACTTAGCTCCACAGCCGATACATGAATGAACAAATGAATGAAGGAATGAATAAACAAATGAATGAAGGAATGAATAAACCAATGAATGAAGGAATTAATGCATGAATGACTGGTGGGCTGTACATCAGGCTGGGAACCAGTTCCACGTCCAACGAGTGATTCAGGGAAATAGTCTGTACACTGGGCTGAATCACTTTAACATCTGATGAATGACTCGGTGAATAACGGTCTGCATGGTAACGTAAAGCTGCTTCTAGCCCAGCCGACCACAATATAACGGTCTGCAGTTTGGACTTTGAGCCAGCAATTCTGATGAATGTTCCAACAGAAAAAAAAAAAGTCTGTCAACCTGGCTATGAACCAGAGGCTGGTTTCACTGATGCGACAATTCCTGAGTGGCTAGCTAGCAGCTTCTTGTGACGAGAGCAGTAAGAGATGAGATGTGGTGAGAAACGTGCAGGCAGAAATGCTTTCTAACAATACTGCTACCTTTTCAAGTTCATCTGGCTCTTAAGAGAGTGAAAGCTCCCACAGTTTCATGCACCAATCAGATGATGTTCTCACTTTTCATGCACCAGTCAGAGGTTTGGTGCTACGTCAGCCATTCTCACATGTCTCGCCGGTGTGCAAAGGGCCCCACCAATGAACAAAGCAAGAGAAAATGCTAGCTTCTCGCCTCTATGAAATTCGTCTCTGATTCATATCCAGTGGTTCAATGCTTGGTGGTCTGTGACGACATCCTGGACTGGGAACAAGCTCGACATCCAACCAGGGATTCAATGAGTGGTGGGGTTGGAGGGTGAGCGGTGGAGGGGTGAGGGGTGGATGGGGGAGAGGGGGCGAGGCAAGTACTCTGGGCTGTGACCTAAGCCTTCAACAGCACAGGGACACCTCCAGTGACGTCACACAGGAACCGTCACTCACTCAATGTTTCATCAATATGACACTACATATCTATGATAATGATGATGATGATGATGGTGGTGGTGGTTGTGTCTAGAACGCCTACACTAGCATTAATGGCGTTAACCAAAACGACCCCCCTCTAAGCCTGCCGTTGCCAAGGATTTGTTCCTTATTTTTCAAAGCCACAACAAACGTGTCGAAATAGCACAAACAGAAAATCCACAATACAACCACAGTGCACAGACATGGAGAAGACACATGAGAGCAGAAATGTTGGGACACATGATGTAAACTTCTGACCTTACAACAGTGGAACAGACTCACACATGGAGAAGACACATGAGCGCAGAAATGTTGGGACACATGATGTAAACTTCTGACCTTACAACAGTGGAACAGACTCACACATGAACATGAAAGGACACGGTACACACTGGCAAGTGTATCAACCACCACACACAGTGTTATGTATCATGAGGATTCCATGATGGCATCAGTTAGTTTTATCATGGACTAAAAGCGTTTGTGACAGAATAGTAAGCACAATGCTGTAACATAAAAACCATGCAAGAAAAAAAAGTCACTTGAAAACAAACAAACTTACAATGATGACAAAAGTCATACTGACATAACTTCTGTAATAATAAACATGGGCTTCTGTGACGGAATTGCTTACCACATATCCAATCACCTCTTGTGAAAACTGATCATCATGAAACAGTTAATTACCAACATGAGCATACATGCATCTCCATACACACCTTACAGGTGGTTCCTGGTGCTCCCACAATAACTGGTATTCAGGAAACACAAGTTAACTGCAAGAGAGCATAAGCACATAATACAAGCCCATCACCGATTCCTTGTGTGCGCACCGATAACCAATGACTGACAAACGACATATACACCTCCAATGCTTGTTTTCATTCTTTGACATGACTCTCCAAGAGAAAACATTCATGTTGAGAAAAAAAAAAATCACTCGGATCATTTCAAAAAAAAAAAAAAAAAAACTTGCATACACAAACATCACCACAATCACAACAAAGACAGGACGAAAACTGAAGGAAGCTGTGCGATCATAAACCTTACTCTTCTTCTGGTTTTTGTGTGTGTGTGTGTGTGTTGTTGTTTTGTTGTTGTTGTTTTTTGAGGGGGGGATTGGCAGGGGGACGGTAAGGGGGGATAAGAGTGGGTTGAACTGAAGGAAGCTGTGCGATCATAAACCTTACTCTTCTTCTGGTTTTTGTTTGTGTGTGTGTGTTGTTGTTTTTTGAGGGGGGGATTGGCAGGGGGACGGTAAGGGGGGATAAGAGTGGGTTGAACTGAAGGAAGCTGTGCGATCATAAACCTTACTCTTCTTCTGGTTTTTGTTTGTGTGTGTGTGTGTTGTTGTTTTGTTGTTGTTGTTTTTTGAGGGGGGGATTGGCAGGGGGACGGTAAGGGGGGATAAGAGTGGGTTGAACTGAAGGAAGCTGTGCGGTCATAAACCTTACTCTTCTTCTGGTTTTTTGTTTGTGTGTGTGTGTGTTGTTGTTTTGTTGTTGTTGTTTTTTGAGGGGGGGGATTGGCAGGGGGACGGTAAGGGGGGATAAGAGTGGGTTGAACTGAAGGAAGCTGTGCGGTCATAAACCTTACTCTTCTTCTGGTTTTTTGTTTGTGTGTGTGTGTGTTGTTGTGTTTTGTTGTTGTTGTTTTTTGAGGGGGGGGGGGGGATTGGCAGGGGGACGGTAAGGGGGGATAAGAGTGGGTTGAACTGAAGGAAGCTGTGCGGTCATAAACCTTACTCTTCTTCTGGTTTTTGTTTGTGTGTGTGTGTGTTGTTGTTTTTTGAGGGGGGGGATTGGCAGGGGGACGGTAAGGGGGGATAAGAGTGGGTTGAACTGAAGGAAGCTGTGCGATCATAAACCTTACTCTTCTTCTGGTTTTTTGTTTGTGTGTGTGTGTGTTGTTTTTTGAGGGGGGGGATTGGCAGGGGGACGGTAAGGGGGGATAAGAGTGGGTTGAACTGAAGGAAGCTGTGCGATCATAAACCTTACTCTTCTTCTGGTTTTTGTTTGTGTGTGTGTGTGTTGTTGTTTTGTTGTTGTTGTTTTTTGAGGGGGGGGATTGGCAGGGGGACGGTAAGGGGGATAAGAGTGGGTTGAACTGAAGGAAGCTGTGCGATCATAAACCTTACTCTTCTTCTGGTTTTTTGTTTGTGTGTGTGTGTGTTGTTGTTTTGTTGTTGTTGTTTTTTGAGGGGGGGATTGGCAGGGGGACGGTAAGGGGGGATAAGAGTGGGTTGAATGAAGGAAGCTGTGCGATCATAAACCTTACTCTTCTTCTGGTTTTTTGTTTGTGTGTGTGTGTGTTGTTGTTTTGTTGTTGTTGTTTTTTGAGGGGGGGGATTGGCAGGGGGACGGTAAGGGGGGATAAGAGTGGGTTGAACTGAAGGAAGCTGTGCGATCATAAACCTTACTCTTCTTCTGGTTTTTTGTTTGTGTGTGTGTGTGTTGTTGTTTTGTTGTTGTTGTTTTGAGGGGGGGGGATTGGCAGGGGGACGGTAAGGGGGGATAAGAGTGGGTTGAACTGAAGGAAGCTGTGCGATCATAAACCTTACTCTTCTTCTGGTTTTTTGTTTGTGTGTGTGTGTGTTGTTGTTTTGTTGTTGTTGTTTTTTGAGGGGGGGATTGGCAGGGGGACGGTAAGGGGGGATAAGAGTGGGTTGAACTGAAGGAAGCTGTGCGATCATAAACCTTACTCTTCTTCTGGTTTTTTGTTTGTGTGTGTGTGTGTTGTTGTTTTGTTGTTGTTGTTTTTTGAGGGGGGGGATTGGCAGGGGGACGGTAAGGGGGGATAAGAGTGGGTTGGAGGGGGTAGGGGACTTTTTTCTTTCCCTGTTTCTTTCTTGTAATTAAAATGAATCCAAAAAGAATGAACCTAAAGAACAGAGATCTGCCTTGACCTGCATTTCATAGTGGCCACAGAGACATCAAGTATTGCTTTGTGAATGCTGTCATTTAATTTGATGTTCTAATGATGGTGGCCACAGGGGCATCAAGTATTGCTTTGTGAATGCTGTCATTTAATTTGATGTTCTAATGATGGTGGCCACAGGGGCATCAAGTATTGCTTTGTGAATGCTGTCATTTAATTTGATGTTCTAATGATGGTGGCCACAGGGGCATCAAGTATTGCTTTGTGAATGCTGTCATTTAATCTAATGTTCTAATGATGGTGGCCACAGGGGCATCAAGTATTGCTTCGTGAATGCTGTCATTTAATTTGATGTTCTAATGATGGTGGCCACTGGGGCATCAAGTATTGCTTTGTGAATGCAGTACTTAATTGTTCTAGTGATGGTGGTCACAGGGGATGCAAGTATTGCCTAGTGAATACTATGCTTACTTTGAGGGCATGCAAGACTATGGTGAAAGCTTGGCCGTGTCTGGAGTTTGTGCAATGTTCACCTGTCAAATGAACAGCAATGACTGAGGCTGCAGGATGTACACAGCAATTGCTTGACAGTGACATTTTTGGCTGGTAGACTCTGTAGTCATGAATATGGACTGGTATACCCATGGGAACGCTCCAAAAGGTGGTGCAGGATTGCTCCCAGCTGGTTGAATCGGCAGATGAGGACAGCACTTCTTTGGGTCGCATTCACACCTTCGGGTGTTTTTTTTCCTTCAATGTTCTGGTGATATACAGATCGTTCGTTTCCAAGCATGTTGGTTTCTGAGCATGACCCTTACTTGCAAGTATCAACTTTTGTATATATACAACATCCATCTCACATTAACAAAACTGTTCATAATGAATTACTGAAGTGTGTGACCATTTTAGGAGCATGGCAGATGTTTATTTACTAGTTTCAGAATCATCAATGAAGGGAAAGTGTATGGAGCAGCACAACAGACATAAACAAACACTTTCTTTTCTTCACGTTATTACACACTATTTTCAAAGACCTTAGTGTACTCAGACATTGAAACAGCCTTTTAAACCACCAGTTGACGTAACTATCAATACAAAAATAATTTCAATTTTCTAGCAGCCAGTGCATTCAAATGTGAAGACATCCAGCTGAAGTGCATTTCCTCCTCTGGCAAAAGACATCAGCATAAGATCATAGGTCTGATGGATGTTGGGCGGGAGAAGACAGACTGAGTGCTTCGCTGCACCATGCTGATGGAAGAGACAGAGAGCTGGCTACAGCGGGACCTTTCTCACCTGGGAGCCTGTGCAAGGTCAGCTGTGTGCGGTCAAGCATACTGCTCACCCCTTGGTGACCATGGGGAAGGTGGGTCAGCAGGGTTGAAAGGAGTGTGGGAAAAACAGTGAGGTGACGTTACGTTTCATGCACACACCTGACCTGTGTTACACCAGCTAACAGTGAGGTGAAGTTACGTTTCATGCACACACCTGACCTGTGTTACACCAGCTAACACTAACAGGGAGGTTATGTTTCATGCACACACCTGACCTGTGTTACACCAGCTAACAGGGAGGTTATGTTTCACCCACACACCTGACCTGTGTTACACCAGCTAACAGGGAGGTTATGTTTCAGGCACACACCTGATCTGTGTTACACCAGCTAACAGGGAGGTTATGTTTCACGCACACACCTGATCTGCCTCACACCAACTAACCAGCATGGCTGTTTGATTAACAAAACACTAAACTGCAGCAGCAAAAAGAGGTGGAACAGGGCAGTGCAGGGAAGAGGGTTTGTCTGCACTTACTATGAACCTTCTGGAGACACAAGGTCAAACAAGTGGTTCATCTCTCACAACCAACCGCTAATAATACAGAATTATTTTTTTACCGGAACAAAAGTTACTGGTTACAAAAAAAAGAAGAAAAAGAGAACCAGCATATATACCAGTCTAGCAGAACGTCCAGGACTACAGTGAATCGTGTGTGTGTGTGTGTGTGTGTGTGTGTGTATACACACACATTCAAGATACAGAAGAATGAATCAGCTTGCTTGAAATTCCCTATGCACAGCCTGCAGTTCAGCAGAAGCATAATGAGATAATTCATCTCTAATGCCTGGTTCACACGAGTGCAACAATGAGGCAACAATGGGTGGCAACTCCAAGTTGCCTATGTGTTGCTACATTGTTGCTTCAAAAGTTGTCACTACAGCAACTCATTATAAACCAATTAGACCCATTGGATTTTCCCAATAAAAGTTGCCTATGAAGTTGTCACAGCCAAAAGTTGAACGTCGGGAGATATAACTTTTGGTGGGGTTGGCAACTTTTGCATGACAACTTCAAGTTGCTTTTGTGTGAACAGCTTGGCAACACAAGTATATCCGGTAGGCAACAAAAAAGGGGCGGAGCGAAGTGCATGCGTGCGACAAAAAGCGGCACGTGCCGCCACGCTTTTCTCGCTTTTTTCCACACGCATGCAAGCACGAATTTTGTTGCTTGCATGACAACTTTTTGTTGTGCGTGTCGGCAACATGCATGCAACCTCGGTGAGTTGTCTGGCAACTTTTCCAGAAGTTGCTTGCAAAAGTTGCAACCTACCTGGCAACTACAAGGAAAGTAGGTCGCGCACGTAGGCCAAGCCAGCAAAAAAAAGGGGCGGAGCTACGGAGTTGCCATATAGTTGCCTCTTGCGTTCACATATGACGAAGCAACTTTGGCCAAAATCTATTTTTGATTTGTTGCACATCGAGTTGGCAACTTTTGGGGTCTATTTGTTGGCAGTAAAAGTTGCTCTCGTGTGAACCAGGCATAATTGTGTTATAAGGCATAAAATTTAATCTCTAATTGCGTTATAAGGCATAAAATTCCAATCGTTTCATTTCCAATACCAACCTGCCATACAAGTATTCTGATTTTCCATTGTTAAACTTGGGTAAGGGGAGGGGGGGGGGGGGGGGAGTTATAGTTACGGGGAACGAAAACAATCCTACTTTTTTGCTGGCATTAATAGAAAATACTACAGAAAATGAACTGCTTGCCCTCCAACCATCAGTTGGAGCCATCAAAACCTAAAATTGCAAGTAATTTTCAAGCCACCCCTAGAAATCTTTCGCTAAAACCAGCCCAAAACCCAGCATCTCTTACCCTAGGATTACACTGATCTGCTGCACACACACACACACATCACAATAGAAACTGCATGTGTTTGCATGGCTTCCACTTCTTCACAAATTCGCTGGGGGAAAAAAAAAAAAAAAGAGATAGAATAGATGCAAAAGTGAGAAACCAAACAGAAAAATTATTTCAGAGAAATCACTAGTTTGGCTGGATTTTCCATACTCCAGCAGACACCACTGACATCACCAGATCTCTTGTAAACTACATCGCAAGACAGGGCAGTCACCGTTTAATCTGTCCGGTAGAAGGCATGTAATGTTTGCAGAAACTAACGTGATGCTCTGACTTTGTGTGCAAGACACTGGAAAAGTGAAAAGAATGGACAAAAGCTGTACAAACAAGTGGTTCTCATCATGGCTGGACCAAAACCTTGGACAATACAGCATTCAATGTTCAGGATTTTTGTTAAGACTGATTGCACCATTTGGCAAGTTTTACTTCTTTTCTTTCTTCGAGGGCAGGCTGGGGGAAGAGAAGGTTACAGGCAGAAGTGCATGCCCCCGCCTACTACCCCCCCCCCCCCCCCCCCCTTATTTCTGAGATTTGTGCTTTCTTCATTAATAGGAGCCCTTGCTTAACCTAAAGATCCAGACATGAATGTCAATACTGCTCATCATAAAGGGCCAGTTATCACATTTGTAAGCCAAAATTAATTGTAAAAATTAAAAATGAATAAGTTCCAGCCAACCATCAAACCCCTTATACTCTGGCCATGTTACTGTAACCATTACTTTTTTTTCTTTTTTTTGGACTAGATGCTACCTTCGATCAAAACTAACAACAAAGAAAAAAACAATGCCAGCACAACAGCAGATCATTAGAATGGAAGACTTTCTAACATTAAAAAGAAATAATATTTATTAAAAAATGAAAATAAGAGAGACAGAGAGAGAGAGAGAGAGAGGGGGGGGGAGGGAGATGAAAACTCCCCATTTCAAAGAGTCAATGAAAATCTAACAATTTGTAAGAATGTAACACACCACACATCCAACGAGAATCCAAACATCACAATGCAGACAACCAAATTCAGCCTAGCAGTCTTCAGGGGTGGGAACTGGTAACAGACAAAAAAGAGGAAATCTAGGGGGGTCCGGGGGCATGCCCCCCCGGAAATTTTTTTTTCTTACATTTCACGTGATCTTGCAGTGCAACAAGCCCACGACTGGAGTAGTTGACTTCTTTTTCACACAGAGAACAAAAAGCGAGTCCAGGAGCCAGAATTTTTCTCATGAATGTACACAGCCTTTCGTTGTCTGCTGTCTTCTCCATCCACTATCTCCATGGATTTTTTATGTTGCTTTCGTCAAATTTCTGAAGCCCGCGCTTTACGATGTCTCGTCGGTACGCCATTTTTGAATGTATCCCACAGTTCTTAGCGCCGGATATAGGCCTACTGTATCCTGCTAGACAGGCCATCTGATTACCGAAATCGACCGTAACCGAACAAGAGGTAGGCCCTATCTCCGCGAATTTCATTTTCCGAGGAAATAACATTTCAAATCCGAGGAAATCTTTTGCTTCTACCGCGGAATTCCGCGGATCCGAGGAGAATTCCCACCCCTGAGTCTTCTGTGATACTTTCCAAGTCTGAGGAAAAAAAAAAAAAATTTCAGTGAGAGGAAGATACTGAAACAAGACAATTTTGGTTATCAACGTAACAAAACACTGAAACAAAACAAAGGGTTCTTTTTCAATGATTGGTCACAAAATAATACTAAAACATTCACACATGACCATTTTTCCACATGACCAATGCTACAAATGGAAGGGTTTTTTAAGGTGACAATGATGGTAAAACACGACCAATGAAGATTTTTCTTTTAATATATATATATATATATATATATATGAGGGCTTCTGCTGGGGTGAAAATCTTTCCGGTCCCAGGGACCCCTTCATCAGAGTTTTAAGGGGTCCCTACACCACAATAAAAACAACAAAATATACGTTAAAAAATTGCATCCCTGCACACGCACTGCAATTGTCACAGACACATCGTCACAATAAAAACAACAAAATAAACATAAAAAATTGTATCCGTTCTCGATCTTGCTCCTCTGCTACGCTGTTTCGCTTTTGCGACGATGATTTCGTTAACCACGCTTCGCGAGACACATTGGAAACAAAGGTTTCGCGGAAATGCCTCTCTCCTGCCGGGAAAATGAAAAGCGTCATCGTGACATCACATGGCTCAAAGTAGGAAAATTCGGTCAACTGAAAACGATGCTGTGGCCTAGCGTTAAGCTTAGTCAGTCAGCCTCAGCAGACGACAAAAGTGACCGACGTATGTTGTTAGGAGGCTGCCCTACTCGCTTTTGTTACTGTTCAAACTTGAAAAGGGATGGGTTCGGTCCGAAGTGTAGCAGACCTACGATGTTACGGCAGTGGCACCCAACTTACGATGTTGATTTGAAGGCAGTCTTTTCTCACTTTATGTCTGACTTCACCAAAATTTGAAGGGGTCCCTGGGGACCCCCTACACGGACATCCAGTGCGTCCCGTAGAGTTTTAATGCGTACTGTACGCAATTTTTTGCGTTTTCAGAAGCCCTGTATATATATATATATATATATATATATATATATATATATATATATATATATATATATATATATATATATAAGATAAGATAATGTTGCATATATATATATATATAATATATATACGCTCAACATGACAATTGCAGAATTTTCAATATGACAGAGACGTTGAGTTTTCAAAGCCACAGAGATGCTACAAAAAAGGACAAATGAAGATTTTTCAACGTGACAAAGACGCTTTTAAAGAGAAAAAAAAAGGACAAATGAAGACGTAAAATTGTGACAAAAATGCTAGACACACGAAGGATTCTTTTTATTACAAAGAAAAGAGCGTGACAAATGTGTACTTTGCAATGTGAAAGATGCTGTTATTGGACAAATGAAGATATAAAAGTTTAAAAAAAATGACAATGCAATAACACCACAACTGAAGACTTTTCAATGTGGAAAAAGAAAAAACTAGAAGGAACATGATAAAGTTTTTCAATGTGACACATGCTGAGACATGACAAATGAAGACTTTTCAATGTGACACATAATGAAACATGACAAATGAAGACTTTTCAATGTGACACATGCTGAGACATGACAAATGAAGACTTTTCAATGTGACACATGCTGAGACATGACAAATGAAGACTTTTCAATGTGACACATGCTGAGACATGACAAATGAAGACTTTTCAATGTGACACATGCTGAGACATGACAAATGAAGACTTTTCAACGTGACACATGCTGAAACATGACAAAGACTTTTTAACGTGACACATGACAAATAAAGACTTTTCAATGTGACACATGATGAAACATAACAAATGAAGACTTTTCAATGTGGCACATGCTGAGACATGACAAATAAGACTTTTCAATGTGACACATGCTGAGACATGACAAATGAAGACTTTTCAACGTGACATGGAACATACAAAGACTTTTGAAGTGACCATGACAAATAAAGACTTTTCAATGTGACACATGCTGAAACGACAAATGAAGACTTTTCAATGTGACATCACTTGAAACATGACAAATGAAGACTTTTACAATAGACAACTGAAACAAACAAATGATAGACTTTTCATGTGACAATGCTGAGACATGACAAAAGACTTTAACAATGACATGACAATATGAAGACTTTTCAATGTGAACATCTAAACATGACAAATGACTTCAATGTGAACATGCGAACATGACAAATGATTTTCAATGGACACATGCTGAAACATGACAAATGACTTTTCAATGTGACACATGACTGAAACATGACAAATGATTTTCAATGTGACACAGCTGAAACATGACAAATGAAGACTATTTCAATGACAACATGCCAGAAACATGACAAATGACATTTTCAATGTGACACAGTGCATGAAACATGACCAAATGAAGACTTTCAATTCAATGTGACACATGCTGAAACATGACCAAATGAAGCTTTTCAATTCAATGTGGCACATGCTGAAACATGACAAATGAAGACTTTTCAATGTGGCACATGCTGAAACAATGACAAATGAAGACTTTTCAAGTGCACACGAAACACGACAAATGAAGACTTTTCAATGTGACACATGCGAAACTGACAAATGAAGACTTTTCAATGTGGCAATGCTGAAACACGACAAATGAAGACTTTTCAAAGCAACAAAAGCACCATACAGGTATAGTTTTCTTCAATGCTGAAACTGGACAAAGACTTTCAACAAGACAAAGTAAAGACTATACAAAGGACATCTTAAATGCAAAGCACAGAACATGCATGAAGATATTTCAACGCAAAGCACAGAAACATGACATGAAGACTTCTGACGATGCACAGCACAGAAACATGACCGATGAACGCATTTCAACACAACGCAGAACATGACGATGAACGACATTTCAAGACAAAGCGCAGAAACATGACCAATGACGACTTCGACATGACAAAGCGAAGAAACATGACCATGAAGGCACTAAAAATTTCAAACATGGAAAATGACACGCTCACAGACGTGACCCATGGCAATGAAAAGACACCAGAGTGACAAAACACAGATCCATGACAAACTTTCAAGGGGACCAAAATGCTGCAGATGGCTTTTCTTCAATGTGACAAAGATGCTGAAATGTGACACACATATTTCTTCAATGTGACAAAGATGCTGAAATGTGACACACATATTTCCCGGCTGGACACAATGCTGAACGAGGCCAGAAAGGACACGAAAACTCATCTCACTCCCAACACCAACACAAAAAATGTATGGCTAACGCCTCTGACTAACATGACAGCGACAGGCACAAACCCATCCCACGTTACCACCCGACATCTACGGTGGTGAAGCAGACGGAAGATGAAGGCGTCGTACTAAACACACAAAGAAACAACGATGGAATAGTGAAAAGGAAACATCACCAGACATGCGCGCATACTAATTCACAAACTGTATTTCATTTCCCATACTAGCATGGTTCTGATCCGTTAAAACCAACTTGAACGCACAAATGTATACACACGATCATACAATACACATGTGACCACAACATACCAAAAGCTGAAAGAACAACTTCCACAGGCAAAAAGTGAAAAGAAACATGAACAAAAGACAATGTTCAATTTAGTTCTGTAGATATATATATATATATTTGTTCAAAACATTTCGGCAGGCAACCCCACTGCATAGAAAAGCCAGAATCATTTACACCATACATGCATTCATTTTTCCAGACGTCCATTTGCACACCATAAACTGCAGGGTTAAGATTAGCACGCAGTGACTGGTTTCCCTGTACAGGCTAAACGATGGGAATTTAAGTGAGTTAAAAACACCCAAGTCAACACAACACCTTCCCCTCGCTCGAAGAAAAGAAAAAGCCAAACACAACAACCTCCACCCCCCCCCCCCCTCCCCATAGTCTGAATAAGAACTTCCAGTGACCAATAAAAAAAATTATAGAGCACACTGTTCCTGTTACAAACAACAAGCAGAAACAAACTGTCATCGAAACAACAATAAACAAAAACAAACTGTCATCAACTCAACATTTTAAATCGTTCATGTCTATGCAGACTCAAACATGTCACCAAAACATGGTTTATAAAACAAAATGGAAATGAAACCACTGTTCACCCCGTGTCAACCCTGCAATATCATACAAACATAACAGCAGGAAAAACAACAACAAAATGACAATGTGGGACGAGTTCCATTTCAAGAGTAAATGTTCTTCACATCAACCCCAAGCACACAGAAATCTTACATGATTTTTTGTCATCTTTTTTTCCCCCACATAGGTTTTGATAAATAGTATACAAGTCATTTTTGTTTTCCTCTTGAGCATGTCAACAGCTAAAATATAAGGATTTATACCATCTTCCCTGAACTTTTTGTAACGTGTGTGTGTCACCGTTTCATTCAATGAACTGCCCTCCAAAGATCCTGTTATGACAACTTACTGTTGTATGGGCACACTTCAGCATTATTCCTTTTTTTTCTACCTTCCACCTCCCCCCCCCCCTGCCCATTTCCACATAGGTTCCCAAAATGATGCCGCTGAATACAAGTTACAACCAGTAATGTAAAAGTGGCAATAAAAAAATTAGTGAATTTTGAAAAAGGCCCATCCAACTGTGATTCCAGTCTCTCACCAAGCATTTCAAACAAATCAGCTAACAGAGAAAGATAGGGAGGTCAGAGTTTTTCATGCTTTCTCCTGTTTAGAAATCAACCAGTTTTCCACATTCTTTTAATGCTCTAATAGGCTAAATTTTTGCTGTTTTGTTGTGTTTGTAAATCTATTCTTTCTCTTCCAAAACAGATTCTTTCTCTTCCAAAACAGATTTTATTAATTTACCTATTCTTTCTCTTCCAAAGAAGAACATTCAAGGATTTGTTCTTTTTGCTTTTTTCTTTTCTTTGTTCAGAGACGAGCTTTAGTTTTTGATAGCCTTTCCGGTCTGGTTTTCCAGCCTTCCAAGTGACTAACCCCTCATTAAAAAAAAAAATCAATCAATAAAAAAATGACTAAATAAGAAATTAGAAATAACAAACATGAGCACTTGCATTAAAAACCTACAGATCCCCATAAACAGACTGTTCCTCCTGCACTTTGAACAGGCAGAAAAAGCAATACAGGAGGAAAAAATCACTTTCATCAATTTGATCTTATATTTAAAACACTTTACATTAGTTCTATTCTTCCTTTTTTGTTTTAGTTTCTTTTCCTGTTTTGTTTTGCTTCTTTTCTAATAACAAACCATGGCTACAACTGCCTATGCCCTTCTTCATTACCACTTACTTACACACCCATATCCATTAAAAGAATGAAAACCCAACTCTGTAAAAAAAAAAAAATTGTTTAAATCCACCTGAGCTACCTGGCGAATCTCTTGTATCTCTTCAGCACCCATGCACTAGATCCGCGCTGACGGACACGGCCGAATTTCTAGCTTTTCTGACATGTCTCTTCTTTGCCCGCATCAGTTCATTCTGTCACCACGGCCACACTGTTCATCCACATGGGCTGCTGGAGTTGGTGTCACAGCACATCACTCTACAGTGGCCTGGTCGTTGGGGAAGGCATACCAAGCTCCTAACACATCCAGCAGTCACTGGTTTCTCTCTCTGCTACAGCGCTCTGCCACTGTCTGCATTCCAGTCCTGTGGGGGGAAATATTTGCTGGTTCTCTATTGGGAATGGACTGGGTTTTTGTCACGATAGCGAAATATCAGCATAGGTAAATGTACAAGTTCCGAATGTGTGTGTGTGTGTGTGTGTGTGTGTGTGCAAGGGCATGTAGAACTGTGTGTTTATGTGTGTTTGTACACTCACATACAAACTAGTACCACCAACAGTTGGTCTCCAAGTCCATGTTTTTGGTCCACAAACAGACCCAGCCAAGGCAGCCACCCCATCCTCCCTCCGAACCAGAGGAGGGACACATGGGGCCAATGCTGTTTTAAGTACCAAAGCAAGGACACACACAACCCCTCCCCCCTGGAGGGCTGTTGGCTGGCACCCTCTGATACCGACTGTGTGTGTGTGTTGTGTGTGTGTGTGGTCACGCACACTAAGCAGCTGACGACCAGGTCAGGGGGGGGGCGACCCACATGGTTCCTTTAGCGCGCGGCAGTATGGGGGTCAAACAGCTGGCTGGGAGGGCCCGTACCTGGACAGGAACATCAGCAAAAAGGGGAGTCACTCACCCAGTCAGCACCAGGGTAGGGTTGGAAAGGAAGGGGGGGGGGGGGGGGGGGGCAGAGGGCGAAAGGGGTAGGGAGTAAGGTGGAGAGGGATGAGGATGGAGTGAGAAGACATGCTACACTTCTACACAGGTCAGTGGTGACACTACACTACGCTACACACACACACATAGGCATCGTCATCAGCAACGACTTTGATACACAGCCGGTGGGTGAGGAGCAGTCGACAGCTTTTCGACAGGCAGAAGCATCTACACGCACATGAGAATTCAGGTCAGTCGCCAGCACACACCACACACGCTGCGGGAGGGAGCAGCGCAGGTGCTCCGAAGGTGAAAGCACACCCTGCCACACACACCTGTCAGCTCCAATCACTCTCAGGCTGCCAGGCGATTGGTTGATGCTGCGGTCACAAGGTCCCCACGCACTGGCTGCCACGAGCGGCACAAGCAGTGTGCTATCCAGACCCTTCCGACTTGGCCACATGATTGGTGTCGGAGTGGGCGTTGGCTGGGGGCAAGGAGTGAGGAACAACAGGTCGCAGGTCAGGGCAGCCGAGTGCACTCCCATGGCCACCGCTGCTGCTGCCATGGCCGGGGTGATGGTTGCATAGCCTGCCCCGTTCAGGCCCTCAGCGGGCAGCCCCGCCGCCGAGAAGGGAAAGCGCACTGCGCTGTCTACAATCAACACACAAACAGACAGGTCAAGGCTGATGGGCAGGGGAGTGTTAGTAGACAACAGAACTGTCAACATACCAACCAAACCACACCAACCACAAAACCTAAAGGGCTGACATGGAGTGAAATTCTTCAATTTGATAGGTGTGCGAGTGTCATCCAGAGCAATACTTTTGCAGGCTTTGAGTTCTGTATTTGTTCACTGAAAATGAATATTTCTGATGCTCGAAATAAGGAGACAGTTTCTCGATCAAACATTGCATGTTTTCAGATTCTCTTTGAATATATACACTTACCATGTCCAACTTTGTGCAAGCTAAGGCCAGTTTGATTGTTCTTTTCAGCCAACAATTTTGCAGCTAACCAAGACTACTGCTGTGACCACTTCCTCACTTCTGGTCTGTGACAACTTCCCTTTCCTCCATGATTTCATGGGACAACCCAAAGGCAAGTCCCCTGTGGCCATAGCAAAACAGGTGGGGAAGGGCAGTCCCCTGTGGCCATAGCAAAACAGGTGGGGAAGGGCAGTCCCCTGTGGCCAGAGCAAAACAGGTGGGGAAGGAAGCGCGGGAATTTTGAGTTTGACATGATAAGTATATGTAGCCACGCATGGAGTCTAGCAAAACTCTCCATTTTGTTATCACATACTGTATCATGTCAAACTACATACACATTTCAAAGTATGAGGGGGGGGGGGGGGGCATGTGCCTTAGTGGTCCTCAGGGGCAATGTGATCTAAGAAATAACCCAGGTACCATCAGCTCTTGTGATCTGAAAATCCTTGAAGAAGTGACTAATGAAGGGGTTTTCAGAGCACCAGAAAGCTGCCTCCAAGTCCAAAACATATCTTAATGGCGTAGATTGCTGGATTGCTTCCGAGGTGCCAATGGCCCTGACCTCATGTGCCCAAAATTTTAGGGTCAAGTGTCTCTATGTGCTTGTCTGTAGGCTTCCAGGATGGTTAAGGAGATTCACCTGGAGGCTGTGCCTGCAGCAACATCTTTGTGACAGTTCTCACCGAGTGCCAATGAGGATCTGCATCCTTACAGCTTTCCTTGTAGCATCTGCCACGTTGAGAAGGGCAAAGAGATACATCCTCTTGGTCTTCACTCCTGAAGATGCGAAAGAGGGATGGGCCCGTGAAAGAAAGGAATCTGATGAATGGTTCTTGGCCAAGAACTCTAGGAGAAAGTAGAGGGACAAAGAGAGACCTCTGCAATCTTGAGGAAGGCCATTCAGACCATGAATCTCACTTCGCTCCTACCAGAGGCAAAATCCAGAGAAAAGTTGGTCTTCAAGGAGAGCTTGCTGAAAGGAATCAAGTTGAGAGGCCCAAAAGGCAGCTTTCAAAGGTGATCAAGGACTAGGAAAAGATCTCCAGGGTTCATACCAATTAGTCAAAACAAAATTCCATACTTTTTCCATACCTTTTCAAGACCTCAGCAATATTTTTCCAGGACCAAAATCCAGGACTAACACCCCCCCCCCCCCCCCCCCCCCCCCCCCCCCCCCATCTCACCTCCCACTCCACCCGCACCCCTCAACCTTCATATTATATATGCGCGCTTCACACACACACACACACATTATATACACACACACTCATGCACACAAATGCAAGTGAACACAACAGAATGAACAATTCACTAACCAATCAATGAATCATGGTCACACTACCAGCACTTGAATCACACTATCATTCACAGTCACAGTTCCTTTACCATTAGATGTAATTTAAAATTTACACAATTCCACTTACACCTGAAAATGTATCTTGATCCCAGTTTTACTTTTTGATTTCTTCCACTTTCTCATTGATCAGACTTAAGCAGGTCTTTCACACAAATTTCCAGTTTCCTCTTCTTTGCTCACACTGCCAGCACTTGAATCACACTATCATTTAACAGTCACAGTTCCTTTACCATGCAAAGAGTAGCCATTTCGATGCAATGTAAAATTTACACTATTCCATTCACACCTGAAAATGTATCTTGATCCCAGTTTTACTTTTGATTTCTTCCACTTTCTCATTTATCTGGGCCTCAAGAACAGAAACTTCAGCTGTCTTGTCCTTAGCAGATCTACAGAGAGCATTTGACTTTGCTATGAAGGTGAAGTTTTGTGTTCTTTCTGCTTTCTCAGCAAACTCATCAGCAGACTTAAGCAGGTCTTTGACACAAATTTCCAGTTTTCTCTTCTTTGCTTTCACTTCTTCAAGTTCATCACACATTGCCTTTCTCTTCCCTGCAGCCTTTTTTTTCTCCTGTTCTTCTCTCTGTTCTGCCAAATACGAATTGTATCTTGATTTAGCACTGGCTGCATAAGCAAGAAATTTTTTGGTGATTGTCACTTCGCTTGAACCCCCAACACTTGACAAATGATCAGCAATCTGGAAATTTCATGACTTTTTCCAAACCCTGCTGGGTAAAAGCAAATTTTCCAAGACTTTTCCAGCCCTGGAAAAGCCTTTCCCCATTTTTTCCAAGACTTTTCCAGACTTCCAGGACTTGGTATGAACCGTGGATCTCAAGCAGGAATACACCTTGGTTGCAGGCCTCTATGAGAGCAGCACTGAGACTTCATCAGGAAGAAAAGAAAAGGGGGTCCTGTCTAATGAAGGTGCAAAGGGCCGACCAACCACCTCAGCCTGAACTGGCAAAAGGGTGCCGAGAGGAGTAATGGTGAGAGAAAAGTTAGCTAGTTGGATTCCCTCGAATTTGGTTGGGGGAACGGCATGGTCCATACACCAAACTAATCACTTTTGTCAGGGTCTGTGGGTGGCAGAGGCTAGAGTCTTGGGGTTCGCCAAGGTACCTTTTTGGGTGAGGGCTGCCCGTGATTGAGACCTGGAAAGTCAGAAGTGGGCTTTTGTTGAAAGCCATGCGTGACAGCAAGGATTCGGGGATGAGAGAGGACAATCCATGACTGGGGTCATTGGAGGTCTGGACAGAGGAGCAATGCAAGAGGAGGAATCTTGGAGGTTGAAAATCCCAGAAACAGGACTGGGCCGGCCACCTGGGGACTATGAAGATGAGGATCAGCTGTTCCAACCTTGCCCTCCTGAATACATTCTGCAGGATCAGGAATGGGAGAAAATAGTAGCTATCAGGTCTGTCACATTCAGGAACAGGGCATCCACTGCCCCAGACTCTAGACCCAGAACTAGGAACATATAAACTGGTAGTCTCTGGGTGAATTTAGTGGCAAAGGGATCCACCAGTGGAGAGACATACACTGATAGTCTCTTGGTGAACTTGGCTGCCAAACCAGTTGTCCCAAACTGCCAGCAGAGCATGTCTGTTCGATGTCCACTCCGTCTGGAGAATACTACCAGATCGGCTGAGGGAGTCAGCCAGGATGTTGAGGTTCCCTGCAATGTGTAGGGGTGTGAGAATGATTTCCTGGCTGTGACACCAACAGAATAGAGATTTCTCCCCCCCCCCCCCCCCCCCCCCCCCCCCCCCCCCCCTCGCACACACATGAACTACCACTGTGGTGTTGTCTGTGAACAGTTAAGCTGGCTTTTGTAAGGCTTCCTGTTGGATCAGAGGAAGTGTCGGCAAACTGTCTACTTCAAGGGCACTGAGGTGCAGCTTTGCCTCCTGAAGGACCCACTTCTGGACACACGGAGAGTACCCTTGCTAGCTCCTGTATCCAAGTTGGAGGCGTCTGTGTACGAAAGAGAACTGGTGAGTGGGGAAGGGGCTGAGGACACCAGTGGTCAGGATTTAGAGGTCCATCTACTCGTTTGTTACCCTTCTGAACCAGGGAGCCAGGGGAATCGTAGTCCTAAAGCTCCTCTGATGTCCCTCCCTCTTACCACATCCTTCCCTTTCTTCTTGCATGATGTGGATTTCTGGGGAGAAACATCCATTTCTAACTGAATCCCTTCATATTTTTTCAAGGGAGTTGGCATGAATTGGCACAATGATCATGTGCTAAATCTTAATCTAGTCTTTTGACTTGGCCATTTTGAGGGGAAAGGGGATGAGCATTGACAGCAATCATGTTTTGAACGTCTGTCTTTCTCGCCTTTTCCCTGCAGTGTCCTCTGACAAAGGAAGCAGGGCAAAGAAGAAAAAAAAAGGAAAGTATGAGGGAGGTGGGAACAAGAAAAGTACAAACAAGAATGAAATCTGAATGGCCGAATGGACCCATAGAAGAAAACACCAACATCAAAGCCCTGAAGTACTGCTAAAAAAAAAAGGGAATAAGATAAGCCACAGAAAGATGGAAGTAAACGAAAGATGATCGATGGTCTGCAAGTGGTTGCAGGGCGGAACAACCCCCCCTCCCCCACACCCACCCCCCAACAAAACAAAACAAACAAAAAAAACATCCATTCTGGTCAGCAGTTCAGCCATGGAATGCTGGGATGGAAGCAAAACTGTCACAGACCAGAAATGTGGTACAGTATTAGTCTTTCTGGCCTAACACAGCAAGCAAACGAGCCATAGCTTGACAAAGTTAGTCATGGTACAGTATATGATGTCAAACAGCTAAACATAAATTACAGAATTAAGCTCGGCAGGATTTTTTTTTCTCCAATGAGCATTTTTCCTGTTGTCACCTTTCAGCCCTCACTTTTGTCTCTGCATCCTACTCCTTTTGAAGTGCCCAGAAATGTGATGCCGAGTGACTGCAGCCATCTCATGTGGCACCACAATCAGGTTCACTTGTCTTACGAGTGACCACTTAGGACGCCAAGCCTCAGAGAATGACCTCGAAGGCTAATGCAAAAACAAAACAAAAAAACGAAGCAACGTTTACCATTCATCTCTCATGACTGCCTACCTTCTGGTGTCAGTAATACTTCAGCAATCTGACTAGCTTTTGGTTTTACACTATTTCATCTGCCCTTTGCAAAAATGAACTTCACACATTTCTTTTTATAAGCAAATTTTCTGAAATCCTGTTTCATTTTTTTTTTCAAAACAATTCTGGATTTGGGGAATGTTTTTATGATACAAAAAAACACACACATCAAATTAAGGCACGCAGGCAGATAGGTTTCTAGGACCCATGAACCCAACATTTCTGGTTGGATTATTCTGGCAAAGATTCCCCAGTATTTCAGAAATGTCTGCCTTCAGATGATGATTCCCAGACTGTGAGCACAATTAGAAACAGTTCTGGCATGTGGCCCTCTGCACCTTTTCACAGGCAACTCTTCTTCAACTCCCGTGTTCATAATGATGAGGAGGATCTTTTCTCACATTAAAACCTGGAAAGAATTGTAGAAACCCGTTTCCTCTCGATGACTGAGCCATATGCCACTTTTTAACTTTGTTTCCGAGGTGACAGAAGAGCATCAACTGCACAATTGAGTGTACAAAAAAAAAACCCACACACAATGAAAAGTGTATGGGTGTACATGCCTCATTACGTTTTTAAGGCAATTACTTGATCTGCATGGGATAGCTGGAATTCTGTAACTAACGTCAAAAGCAGGATTAAAAGGTTCCTCTATGCATGCCCAATTGCATTTTCAATGCATTTACTCATCCTGCATGGGGTGTCAGGAATTCGAAACTAACATCAAAAGCAAAGAGATTAAAAGGTTCGTCTACACGCATGCCTTTAGTTACAACAATTCTCTTCTACAGCATGGATGAAGCTACACAATGCATGCCATGAGGAAAAAACCCACACACAATCCATCACTTGGCGCCTGCAAAACACACTGCTGTTAGCAAACAATACAGGTTTTAATGCTGCTTTATTTCAACACATGACATTAGAAGTCAACAGCTCTGTTATCTGAAACCTTACACACACACACACACTCTCTCTCTCTCCCCGCCTCCCCCCTCTAATTCTTCAATAGTCACAGGTTTCAGGGGCAGCACAGGAACATCAAGTCCAGCCCGATCCTCTCATGACAGAAAATTAAAAGCATGATCCACAACACACTCTTCCATGACTTACCACTGACTAAAATCTTGTTGTAAATGAAAATGACTTAGGACACCCACACAGCAGAATGTCTTTTATTGCCCATGCAATCCCCCCATCCAAGTGGGCGGAATCTTTGAGTGTTTTTTACGATTTTTTTTAACCTGCTTCACTATTATGCCGGTGTGGCAACATCTCAGTTTTCAACAAAGAGTAAATCAAAGTTTTTCCCACTCACAATCGTGATCTTAGAAATATGTACCTTTTCAGCACCTGTTATTATTGTTCATCATACAAGCAAATTCTCTGATGTCGAGCCACTCTCTTCTTATTTTCCTCTACGTTCCAGTGTCTGCCAAGAGCTCCACCCATGTCAGGTTTTTTTTTACCCGAGACCTTAGAAAAAGCATGTTTAAAGATAGACTGGTGTGTACATACAACTACACTTGGCACAAATAATAGCTAGTTTCTGATTGGTGTGAAATGCACTACAGTTTCCACAAATATAGCCAGGTTTCTGTCTCACTAAAGCAAAACCAAATAGTGAAAAATTAACCCTAACCGTTTTGCACTTGCACTTCTACAATTTGGTCACATTAGGTAAGCATTTCTTTTCTTAAAAACTAGCTACACTACAGTTGACCTACATGAAGTGAATCTGCTTGTTGAGAAGTTGATTTCTTGATGCTGACCTTCCAAATGTGATTCACTGTGGGAATGTCCACATACTCTCATTCTTACCCCTTTCTTTCCACAATCACAAACTAAGGCTGCAGAGCATGACTGAATTTCTTCCATTAAAAAATGCCGAGTTTGTGTGACTTTACGTTAGTTGTCAAGTAAACTATTTGGTTATCAATGCATGTGATTTATCTGCAGTGTTGAGGGATGCAAACACAAACCAAGTGGGTTTTTTTTTCCTAAAGCCACAATCACATCACACATTCAACATTTCTTTACAGCTTTTCTATTCACAAGACGAAAGTTATAACAAAGAAGAAAGGAAAATGGCCCCATCTCCCTGGAATCTTTAAAATGTCTTCCACGTCACATCTCAATACAAAACTGCCAGATGTACAACAACAGGTTGTTACTTTTCCAATTCTCCTTGAGCGAGTTCAACCCCCTCCATTTTCCTTCCAGTTAGGACAGACAATCAGCGTGTGTGATATGAACACAAGTAACTGTGAAAAAGCAGAACTCTGAATACACCAGACAGGGCAAGCCCATGACAACTCCCTGGCCACACTTCACCTGAAGACAGACAGGTGACAGGCAACCAGCGTGTGTGATATGAACACAAGTAACTGTGAAAAAGCAGAACTCTGAATACACCAGACAGGGCAAGTCGATGACAACTCCCCAGCCACACTACACCTGAAGACAGACAGGCAACAGGTTAATACTGGCCACTAAATGAAACATGTACATCTGTTGACCGTTAGAATCACTCTGCAGTTCTTTAGGACATCCACAGTTGAGAAGCCACGAAGTCTCAAGGGTCTGATGAACAGCCTCCAGTGAAGAGACAGAGGGAGCCAGTGAAGGAGGGAGCCAGTGAAGAGAGAGGGAGCCATGAAGGAGGGAGCCAGTGAAGAGAGGGAGCCAGTGAAGAGGGGAGGGAGCCAGTGAAGGAGGGAGCCAGTGAAGAGGGAGCCAGTGAAGAGAGAGAGGGAGCCATTGAAGGAGGGAGCCAGTGAAGAGAGAGAGGGGGCCAGTGAAGAGACAGAGGGAGCCCGTGAAGGAGGAGCCAGTGAAGGAGGGAGCCAGTGAAGAGAGAGAGAGGGAGCCAGTGAAGGAGGGAGCCAGTGAAGAGAGAGAGGGAGCCAGTGAAGAGACAGAGGGAGCCAGTGAAGGAGGGAGCCAGTGAAGGAGGGAGCCAGTGAAGAGAGAGGGAGCCAGTGAAGGAGGGAGCCAGTGAAGAGAGAGAGGGAGCCAGTGAAGGAGGGAGCCAGTGAAGGAGGGAGCCAGTGAAGAGACAAAAGGGAGCCAGTGAAGGAGGGAGCCAGTGAAGGAGGGAGCCAGTGAAGGAGGGAGCCAGTGAAGGAGGGAGCCCGTGAAGGAGGGAGCCAGTGAAGAGAGAGAGGGAGCCAGTGAAGAGAGAGAGGGAGCCAGTGAAGAGAGAAGGAGCCAGTGAAGAGACAGAGGGAGCCAGTGAAAAGAAAAGAGCCAGTGAAGGAGGGAGCCAGTGAAGGAGGGAGCCAGTGAAGAGAGAGAGGGAGCCAGTGAAGAGACAGAGGGAGCCAGTGAGGAGCCAGTGAAGAGACAGAGGGAGACAGTGAAGAGACAGAGGGAGCCAGTGAAAGACAGAGGGACCAGTGAGAGAGAGGGAGCCAGTGAAAACAAGGAGCCAGACGGAGCCAGTGGAGAGACAGAGGGAGCCAGTGAGAGAGAGGGAGCCAATGAAGAGAAGAGACAGAGGGAGCCAGTGGAGAGACAGAGGAGCCAGTGAAGAGACAGAGGGAGCCAATGAAGAAGAGACAGAGGGAACCAGTGAAGAGACAGAGGGAGCCATGGAGACAGAGGGAGCCAGTGGAGACAAGGAGCCAGGAAGAGACAGAGGGAGCCGTGGAGAGACAGAGGGAGCCAGTGAAGAGACAGAGGGAACAGTGAAGAGACAGAGGGAGCCAGTGAGAGACAGAGGGAGACAGTGGAGAGGCAGAGGGAGCCAGTGAAGAGACAGACAGAGCCAGTAGAGAGACAGACGGAGCCAGTGGGTGAGACAGAGGGGGACAGTGGAGAGACAGAGGAGCCAGTGGAGAGACAGAGGGAGCCAGTGAAGAGACAGAGGGAGCCAGTGGAGAGACAGACGGAGCCAGTGGAGAGACAGAGGGAGCCAGTATGAGACAGAGGGAACCATGAAGACAGACGGAGCCAGTGAAGAGACAGAGGGAGCCAGTGGAGAGACAGAGGGAGCCAGTGGAGAGACAGAGGGAGCCAGTGAAGAGACAGAGGGACCAGTGAAGAGACAGAGGGAGCCAGTGAAGAGACAGACGGAGCCAGTGAAGAGACAGAGGGAGCCAATGAAGAGAGAGACAGAGGAGCCAGTGAAGAGACAGAGGAAGCCAGTGGAAGAGAAAGGGAGCCAGTGAAGAGACAGAGGAGCCAGTGAAGAGACAGAGGGAGCCATGGAGAGACAGAGGAGCCAGTGGGAAGAGACAAAGGGAGCCAGTGGGGAAGAGAGAAAGGGAGCCAGTGAAAGAGAGAGGGAGCCAGTGAAGAGACAGAGGGAGCCAGTGGAGAGACAGAGGAGCCAGTGAAGAGACAAAGGGAGCCAGTGGAGAGAAAGGGAGCCAGTGAAGAGACAGAGGGAGCCAGTGAAAGACAGAGGGAGCCAGTGAAGAGCAGAGGGAGCCAGTGAAGAGACAGAGGGAGCCAGTGGGAAGACAGAGGGAGCCAGTGAAGAGACAGAGGGGGACAGTGGGGAGACAGAGGGAGCCAGTGAGAGACAGAGGACCAGGAAGACAGACGGAGCCATGGAGAGACAGAGGGAGCCAGTGGGGAGACAGAGGGAGCCAGTGGAGAGAGAGAGGGAGCACAGAGAGGACAGAGGGAGCCAGTGGAGAGACAGAGGGAGCCAGTGAAGAGACAGAGGGAGCCAATGAAGAGAAGAACAGAGGAGCCAGGAAGAGACAGGGGAGCCAGTGGAGAGACAGACGGAGCCAAGAAAGAAGAGACAGAGGGAGCCAGTGAAGAGACTGAAGAGACAGAGGAGCCAGTGAAGAGACAGAGGGAGCCAGTGAAGAGACAGAGGGGGACAGTGAAGAGACAGAGGGACCAGTGAGAAGAGACAGGGAGACAGTGGAGAGGCAGAGAGACAGTGAGAGACAGACAGAGCCATAGAGAGACAGACGAGCCATGATGAACAAGGAGACAGTGGAGAGACAGAGGAGACAGTGGAGAGACAGAGGGAGCCAGTGAAGAGACAGAGGGACCAGTGGAGAGACAGAGGGAGCCAGTGAGAGACAGAGGGAGCCCTGAAGAGACAGAGGAGACAGTGAAGAGACAGAGGGAGCCAGTGGAGAGACAGAGGGAGCCAGTGGAGAAGAGGGAGCCAGTAGAGAGGCAGAGTGAGTCAGTGGAGAGACAGAGGGAGCCAGTGAAGAGACAGAGGGAGCCAGTGAAGAGACAGAGGAGCCAGACGAGCCAGTGGAGAGACAGAGGGAGCCAGTGGAGAGACAGAGGGAGCCAATGAAGAGAGACAGAGGGAGCCAGTGAGAGACAGAGGGAGCCAGTGAAGACAGAGGAGCCAGATGAAGAGAAGAGCAGAGGAACCTGTGAAGAGACAGAGGAGCCAGTGAAGAGACAGAGGGAGCCAGTGAAGAGACAGAGGGAGCCAGTGAAGAGACAGAGGGAGCCAGTGGAGACAAGGAGCCAGTGAGAGACAGAGGGAGCCAGTGAAGAGACAGAGGGAGACAGTGAAGAAAAACAGAGGGAGCCAGTGGAGAGACAGAGGAGACCCGTGGAGAGCAGAGGGAGCCATGAGAGACAGACAGAGCCAGTAGAGAGACAGACGGAGCCATGATAGAGACAGAGGGAGCCAGTGGAGAGACAGAGGGAGCCAGTGGAGAGACAGAGGGAGCCAGTGAGAGAACAGAGGGGGCCAGTGGAGAGACGGGAGCATGGAGAGACAGAGGGGGCCAGGATGAGACAGAGAACCAGTGGAGAGACAGACGGAGCCAGTGAAGAGACAGAGGGAGCCAGTGGAGAGACAGAGGGAGCAGTGGAGAGACAGAGGGAGCCAGTGGGAAAAGACAGAGGGAGCCAGTGAAGACAGAGGGGGCCAGTGAAGAGACAAGGGAGACAGTGGAGAGACAGAGGGAGCCAGTGGAGAGACAGAGGGAGCCAGAGGAAAAGACAGACGGAGCCAGTGGGGAGACAGAGGAGCCAGTGGAGAGACAGAGGGAGCCAGTGGAGAGAGAGAGGGAGCCAGTAGAGAGACAGAGGAGCCAGTGAGAGACAGAGGGAGCCAGTGAAGAGACAGAGGGAGCCAATGAAGAGAAGAGACAGAGGGAGCCAGAGAAGAGACAGGGGGAGCCAGTGGGGAAAACAGACGGAGCCATGAAGAGAAGAGACAGAGGGAGCCAGTGAAGAGACAGTGAAGAGACAGAGGAGCAGTGAAGAGACAGAGGGAGCCATGAAGAGACGGAGGAGCCAGTGAAGAGACAGAGGGAGACAGTGAAGAGACAGAGGAGCCAGTGGAGAGACAGAGGGAGACAGTGGAGAGCAGAGGGAGACGTGGAGAGACAGAGCCAGTAGAAAAGACAGACGGAGCCAGTGATGAACAGAGGAACTGGAGAGACAGAGGGAGCCAGAGAAGAGACAGGGAGCCAGTGGAGAGACAGAGGGAGCCATGATGAGACAGAGGAGCCCGAGAAGAGACAGAGGAGAGACAGTGAAGAGACAGAGGGAGCCAGTGGAGAGACAGAGGGAGCCAGTGGAGAGAGGGAGCCGTAGAGAGGCAGTGGTCCCGTGAGAGACAGAGGGAGCCATGAAGAGACGGGGAGCCAGTGAAGAGACAGAGGGAGACAGTGAAGAGACAGAGGGAGCAGTGGAGAGACAGAGCCAGTAGAGAGACAGAGGGAGCCAGTGGAGAATAGAGGGAGCCAGTGAAGAGACAGAGGGACCAGTGGAGAGACAGAGGGAGCCAGTGAAGAGACAGACGAGCCAGTAGGAGCCAGTGAAGAGACAGAGGGAGCCAGTGGGGAGACAGAGGAGCCAGTGGAGAGACAGAGAGAGCCAGTAGAGAGACAGAGGGAGCCATAGAGAGACAGAGGGAGCCAGTGGAGAGACAGAGGGAGACAGTGAAGAGAGAAAGGAGCCAGTGAAGAGAGAAAGGGAGCCATGAAGAGACGACGGAGCCAGTGAAGAGAGAGAGGGACCAGTGAAGAGACAGAGGGAGCCAGTGGAGAGACAGAGGGAGCCAGTAGAGAGACAGAGGGAGCCAGTGGAGAGACAGAGGGAGCCAAGGACAGCAAAGCCAATGGACCGCTACATAACACCCCAGCTGGGGCCTGATTCTTGCAAAGTGCAGGGAACAAGATACATGGCAGCTCATTTCAATAAAATGAATTTTTGCCTTAAGAAACAAAAATACCAGCCATTTCACATTTGTAGTAATTCTGATAACATTACTGACTCCGATGCAATGAGTCACAATAAACCGAGAGCAGACTGGTCCTGGTTTGAAACAAATGAGGAAAAACAAAGACTTGGCAATAAAAAAAAAAAATAAAAAATTAAAAAAAATCAAATCAAGAATTTCAACACTGTAAAGCAGTCAACTGACCCGAATGATACAAGGCTGGCATTAAACCGTTCAATGTATCAGACCTCATACAGAAGCTGACAGCCGCAAAGTATAAAACACGTTCCCCAAAACAGAATGGGTGGAAATCTGTTGCACCTTTTCTGCTCGCGACTGCAGCACGGGGCTGCCATGGAACTAAGCCGGCTGGGCAGATTTTGGAGGAAGGGGGGGGGAAGCGACATATGCATAAAGCCACTGATTGCATGGGAGACGAGGCAACAAAAAACAAGAAAAAATAAAAAAAAAAGAAAAAGAATGGCTGAGGGGGTGGAGAAAAGACACAAAACCGCACAAACTGGGAAAGTGTTTGCTCCAGATGCATCTCCCTCACAATGCACTCCCATAAAAAATACAGACATAAACCATCATGATTCTTGACTCTCATATAAAATACAGACATAAACCATCATTCTTGACACCAACATAACTTCCTGTTTTCTGCAATACATTCTTGGCAGACCTTGCACACTTCCCTTTGCTGCCATAGTCACAGTGTCCCTTTGCTGCCATAGTTACAGTGTATGAGTGTTTGCGTCTTTCTTTTTTCAATGATATTCCATGACAGTGACGTGCAAAACACTCATCCTTTCTTCTCCGGCCACAGGAGGAGGAGGAAACAACGTGACAAATCACAAACGATTGGTGCAAGTCATGAAACACTGCCACGTCAGACAACTGCGACAAGCAGGATGGCGCCTAACCTAATCCACATTCACACTGGGCACCTCCCTGTGCTGGTTCGTTGGTTGGTTTGTTTCATTACATTTTTTTTAGCCAGGCCTGTGACGCTGATAAAGCACCATCAGCTGTTCATCACCAGATTTCAGCCACTGAATGCTACAGAATGGTCCACTGGCTACCCTGGGCCCTGGTGTCTCAAGCGTCCATGCGCAGATCACTTAGAAGCGTGTGTTGTCCATCACCATTCATCTGTTGCCTACTGCCAGGCATCGGCATCAGAAGGCCAGCCACTGGTGGCAGGGCATCATGCAAGAGCGCGTCACTGGGAGATGGCCATACTGAACTTATCATCTGTTGTTGCCAAGGAGCCATTTGTTGTTTGTTATCAGAGGCCTGCTGTTGCTGCTGGTCAGCCATCTGCTGGTGTCCTTGAATGGGCATCTGCTGTCTTTGAACAGGCATCTGCTGTCTTTGAACGGGCATCTGCTGTCTTTGAACAGGCATCTGCTGTCTTTCACAGGATGACATCTGCTGTCTGTCACCAGGCAATGCGCTCCCAAAGCCATCTGTAGGACACACTTGACACAGGGCTGTAGACCTCGGCTTTTCAAAAGGCTCAGAGTACACACAAAAAAAGTGCACAGAAGAACTTCATCATATAAAAAAAAAGTCTATGCAAAAAGGTTTGTCAATGAAAAAATTATCTGTGGTATCAAATGAATGTGCTAACACCTTATCCCTACTCCAATTAACGAAAAGTACTGACAAGTATCCCTTACAGAATGGCCCTGGGGAGAAAAGAATAACTGAAAAAAAAAGGTTAAATGGCTTAAGTACACATGCAAGCATAAACAATGCAGAAATAAACAGTATCCATACACAGTGTTTGAACTGCACTAGCTCTCATCACGCCCAGTTCAATGAAGAAAGGCGATTTCCCTTTTCAATGACTGCATTAATATATACAAATCACAGAAATCATGGAAAAGGTAAGGAAAGAGTGAAGGGTGGATAGCTCATGGAAAAAGAAACGTAAAAGTGGAGTAAGGGATGCAGAATCTGTTTTCTGCTGGACACACAGCTGCAGATCAAGAACTGACAAACGAAAAACCCTGGACATTTTGAGGGAGGAGTGGAGGGGGACAGTGTGGGTGATGAGGTGGGTGAGAGGAGGGGTGCCGCCTAGCTGGCTGTGTCATTTCAGAATCTGGCCAGCAACTCATCGAAGACTCGACATCCCTGTGGAACAGCAAGCTGATCAGTCCTCCAGTGAAGATCAAACTCTGCATCACACCAGCATGACTGCCTGGACCAGAAAGCTGATCAGTCCTCCAGTGAAGATCAAACTCTGCATCACACCAGCATGACTGCCTGGACCAGAAAGCTGATCAGTCCTCCAGTGAAGATCAAACTCTGCATCACACCAGCATGACTGCCTGGACCGGAAAGCTGATCAGTCCTCCAGTGAAGATCAAACTCTGCATCACACCAGCATGACTGCCTGGACCGGAAAGCTGATCAGTCCTCCAGTGAAGATCAAACTCTGCATCACACCAGCATGACTGCCTGGACCGGAAAGCTGATAAACAAACTTTGGATGCACAGAGAATCCAAGCCTCCAAACGTATGACCTTTAGATGGCTCCCCATCTCACTTGGCAAACTCAAAACAAATAACAACGATGCCTCTCCAAGTCTCCAGCAACAACAGTCTTACACTTTCAGATAACACATGATAATACACGACAGATGTTCCTGTAGCGAACAGTGGAGAGAGGGCATCACAGATGCAGAGAGAAAACCCTGGTTGAACTCCACAGAATCTGACAAGGACCAAGACACAGTCCAAGAGGCTGAATGCAGTCTACCTGACTAGCTGAACGTTTGTGACTTAAGACAAGAGACCAGGGGAGTTCCCCACATGATAGTGACACTGATATCATGGAGGTAAAATCTCTTCCTAAAATCATTTCCTTCATCTGAAGACCATACAACTACACCTCAATATCCAACAAAAAGAAAGAAACAAACAAAAAAAACACCTGTCCACAAACAGGGTAAGTTTCAATTCCTTGACAAATATGAGCAACAAGAAACAGAACAAAAAAAGGGAAATATCAGACCGGGAAAAAAACAACAACATAACAAAACAAAACAAAACCGGATCCATGCATATGTGCCAACAAAAGCCTGCCGTGACTTGTTAAGCAAGGGAGGTTACCTACTGGCACTAGTTTGGAAGTACTCTTTGTTGACACAGTTGCGCAGGCTGTCGGGAATGCGGCCCAAGATGGCCCGTCGTACCTCCCCGGCCGCCATCTCCCTCAGCTCCGACACGCTCTGCTCACTGTAGAAGGAGGAGTGTGGTGTGACCAGCAGGTTGGGGCAGTCCTTCAGTGGACCTGTGACGCAGGGAAAGTCATGTGACAAACACAAGGCAGACAGTCATGTTCACACACATGGGTTGGTCGGTCATGTGACAGACACAAGGCAGAGGGACATATGACCCGCACACAGGCCAGAGAGTCATGTGACACACACACACACACAAAGCGGAGGATCATGTGACAGACCCACACAAGGCGGAAGGTCATGTGACAGACACACAGGGCAGAGTCATGTGACACACACAAAGGGCAGCGGGTTATGTGACAGACACATACTGACATAGATCAGGGGGTCATGTGACAGACACATACTGACATAGATCAGAGGGTCATGTGACAGACACATACTGACATAGATCAGAGGGTCATGTGACGGACACATAGATCAGAGGGTCATGTGACAGACACATACTGACATAGATCAGAGGGTCATGTGACAGACACATACTGACATAGATCAGAGGGTCATGTGACAGACACATACTGACGTAGATCAGAGGGTCATGTGACAGACACATAGATCAGAGGGTCATGTGACAGACACATACTGACATAGATCAGAGGGTCATGTGACAGACACATACTGACATAGATCAGAGGGTCATGTGACAGACACATACTGACATAGGTCAGAGGGTCATGTGACAGACAAATAGATAGGTCAGAATGATGAGGTCATGTGACAGACACATACTGACATAGATCAGAGGGTCATGTGACAGACACATACTGGCATAGATAAGGGGGTCATGTGACAGACACATACTGCCATAGATCAGAGGGTCATGTGACAGATACTGACATAGATCAGAGGGTCATGTGACAGACACATACTGACATAGATCAGAGGGTCATGTGACAGACAAATAGATCAGAGGGTCATGTGACAGACACATACTGACATAGATCAGAGGGTCATGTGACAGACACATACTGACATAGATAAGGGGGTCATGTGACAGACACATACTGCCATAGATCAGAGGGTCATGTGACAGACATATAGATCAGACGGTCATGTGACAGACACATACTGACATAGATCAGAGGGTCATGTGACAGACACAAAGATCAGAGGGTCATGTGACAGACACAGGCTGACATAGATCAGCGGGTCATGTGACAGACACATACTGACATAGATCAGAGGGTCATGTGACAGACACATACTGACATAGATCAGAGGGTCATGTGACAGACAAATAGATCAGAGGGTCATGTGACAGACATATAGATCAGAGGGTCATGTGACAGACACATACTGACGTAGATCAGAGGGTCATGTGACAGACACATACTGACGTAGATCAGAGGGTCATGTGACAGACACATAGATCAGAGGGTCATGTGACAGACACATACTGACATAGATCAGAGGGTCATGTGACAGACACATACTGACATAGATCAGAGGGTCATGTGACAGACACATACCGACATAGATCAGAGGGTTATGTGACAGACACATAGATCAGAGGGTCATGTGACAAGACATATACTGACACAGATCAGAGGGTCATGTGACAGACACATACCGACATAGATCAGAGGGTCATGTGACAGACACACAGATCAGAGGGTCATGTGACACATAGATCAGAGGGTCATGTCACACACACACACACATATACACACACACAGGGTGGAGGATCACCAACAACACTGGCAGAGACTATTCCATTGGATTAATGCTGATCACGGCATTTCTTTCCAGGAAGTGTGGGTGAGGTGGGAGGAACAATAACCGCTAACACTTTCCATAGCAACAAAATGAAAACAAGAGTCCAGAGGAACTGCTTAGGTGTAAATTATTCATGCTTGACACTGTCCTAGTTGAACTGCACAATCAACTGCAGCCTTGAACGTGCGAGTAAAGAATCAGTAATGTGGAGAATCACTGTCACACCAGTTGCTAGCTGTTCACCCGATGGTACACATAATCATATCTGCCATAACCTAAATGACACAAAGTGTGGCATTTTGACATTTCTAATGTAGTATTCCAAATTGAAGCCTAACACCTGAATGCGATGCAACACATCAGAATTGACACTCACTTGCACTTTGCTCTGCATAAGACAAGATGGCAGACTAAGACGACAGAAATCTCGCTAGACCTACAACAACAAAACAAAAAAAAAACAGAAAAAAAAAAAAACAGAAAAAAAAAAGTATAAATGGCCGATAATCAAACATATCGACAAGACGGCAAAACTGTGACTGATCTGAGAGATTTTTTTCTTTTTTTGCTTTTGCTTTTTCTTTCCCCCTCACTGAACCTGTCCATTTTCTGACCAATGAGTTGACAGTCTAATGATTTGCGTTAACTCAATATAGCCTTTGATTTTTTTTTTTTCGCGTAGCACTTTGTCAGTCAGTGTAGTACATAGCGTTGTCGATGAAATCCATGCAGATACGCTAAGTTATCAACAGAGAGCAACTGACCATAAACCCACCCATGCAGCTGTGCTACGTTATCAACAGAAACTGTGCATAAACCCACCCATGCAGTTGTGCTAAGTTATCAACAGAGAGCAACTGACCATAAACCCACCCATGCAGACCTGACTACATCAGCAAACCATTTCCAGTAGCACAGACTTCTGTTTCCAGTAGCAAGACCCTCTAACCAGTAGCCACTACCTCAGCCAGGTTTCAAACTACCGCGGGCTCGTTTCAAACTACTGCTATCTAATCATAAATGAAAAACTATGTTTCTTTGCTTTAATAATAGTAAATACTACCTTCATTTCCTTGAAGGAGAGAGAGAGAGAGAGAGAGAGAGAGAGAGAGAGAGAAGAGAGAAAACTACCTTACAACATATGACAAACTCAATTTTGAGCTCATTACTTAATTTATTGGTATTGGATTAATGAATTCTCATCCAGCACAAACCTAAAACATATAGGATTAGGACCAAAGAAGAAAATACCATGTCACAATGAATAGAAACATCATTCTTATTTAGAGAGAGAGAAAGAGACAAAAAAAAAGAGAGATGCAGGAGTCAGAGTAAGAGACAGAGACAGATAAGAGTTAGGTATGATAATAGAGAAGACCGTTATTTGATAAAAGATATTTGGACTTGCTAGATCAGCCAAACATTCACTGCATAGGCTATGTGTAGATGAAAATATGTGACGAAAAAAGTTTGTGTGTAGATCAAGATATATGAAGAAAAAAGTGTAACAAAAGTTAAACCAGTCCTTCGAATGAGACTATAAACCGAGGTTCCGTGTGTGAACGCATGCACAACATCTTGCACACACGTAAAATCCCATCACCAACTTTCGGAAGAGAAGGCCAGTTTGGCCGTTGGTATGGATGACACGCTACACATAGCATGCACCTTCCCCGAAGTTGGAGTATGGCTGCCTTAATGGCGGGATAAAAAACGGTCATACACACGCAAGTGTCAGAATCTTCAACTCGATGAAGGTGGACACTCAAAGAAAGAAGAAGTAGGCATAGTGTGGATCGCCATTATGACTTTTCACTATGCATGGCCATTCTTCCGTGTAACTTTGCCTAAACGTCTGCTCTGCCGCACGAACTCTTTTACGTTTACATTTGCTCGGCCCGCTTTCACTTCCCTCGAGACACCGTCTTTCACCAGGGCGTGGAGGTGTTGAAATCTTCTCACAATCGCTTTCGATCGCCGGTGCCGCCATTATCGATTCGAAGAGACTGAATGACTTGCACGCATGCGCGATAGGAACAGGAAAACCGAGTCCGCTCAACACTCGCGTCTAACGTAACTGCTCTACTCACTAAGCGCAAAATCTACTAAAACGCCATGATCGACTTTAACGTTGAAAAAACCGTAGCAAAATTATCGCTCGTCGTAGCTCCGTAGCAGACCCCTCAAATACGTAGTTGCTACGGCCGAATCGTAGCAGTAGTCAGGTCTGCCCATGCAGCTGTGCTACGTTATCAACAGAAACTGTGCATAAACCCACCCATGCAGCTGTGCTACGTTATCAACAGAGAGCAACTGACCATAAACCCATCCATGCAGCTGTGCTACGTTATCAACAGAAACTGTGCATAAACCCACCCATGCAGCTGTGCTAAGTTATCAACAGAGAGCAACTGACCATAAACCCACCCATGCAGCTGTGCTACGTTATCAACAGAGAGCAACTGACCATAAACCCATCCATGCAGCTGTGCTACGTTATCAACAGAAACTGTGCATAAACCCACCCATGCAGTTGTGCTAAGTTATCAACAGAGAGCAACTGACCATAAACCCACCCATGCAGCTGTGCTACGTTATCAACAGAAACTGTGCATAAACCCACCCATGCAGCTGTGCTACGTTATCAACAGAGAGCAACTGACCATAAACCCATCCATGCAGCTGTGCTACGTTAACAGAAACTGTGCATAAACCCACCCATGCAGCTGTGCTAAGTTATCAACAGAGAGCAACTGACCATAAACCCACCCATGCAGCTGTGCTACGTTATCAACAGAGAGCAACTGACCATAAACCCATCCATGCAGCTGTGCTACGTTATCAACAGAAACTGTGCATAAACCCACCCATGCAGCTGTGCTACGTTATCAACAGAGAGCAACTGACCATAAACCCACCCATGCAGCTGTGCTACGTTATCAACAGAGAGAAACTGACCATAAACCCATCCATGCAGCTGTGCTACGTTATCAACAGAGAGAAACTGTGCATAAACCCACCCATGCAGCTGTGCTACGTTAACAGAAACTGTGCATAAACCCACCCATGCAGCTGTGCTACGTTATCAACAGAGCAACTGACCATAAACCCACCCATGCAGCTGTGCTACGTTATCAACAGAGAGCAACTGACCATAAACCCACCCATGCAGCTGTGCTAAGTTATCAACAGAGAGCAACTGACCATAAACCCACCCATGCAGCTGTGCTAAGTTATCAACAGAGAGCAACTGACCATAAACCCACCCATGCAGCTGTGCTAAGTTATCAACAGAGAGCAACTGACCATAAACCCATCCATGCAGCTGTGCTACGTTATCAACAGAAACTGTGCATAAACCCACCCATGCAGCTGTGCTATGTTATCAACAGAGAGCAACTGACCATAAACCCACCCATGCAGCTGTGCTACGTTATCAACAGAGAGAAACTGTGCATAAACCCATCCATGCAGCTGTGCTACGTTATCAACAGAGAGCAACTGACCATAAACCCATCCATGCAGCTGTGCTACGTTATCAACAGAAACTGTGCATAAACCCACCCATGCAGCTGTGCTACGTTATCAACAGAGAGAAACTGACCATAAACCCACCCATGCAGCTGTGCTACGTTATCAACAGAGAGAAACTGACCATAAACCCATCCATGCAGCTGTGCTACGTTATCAACAGAGAGAAACTGTGCATAAACCCACCCATGCAGCTGTGCTACGTTATCAACAGAGAGCAACTGACCATAAACCCACCCATGCAGCTGTGCTACGTTATCAACAGAGAGAAACTGACCATAAACCCACCCATGCAGCTGTGCTACATTATCAACAGAAACTGTGCATATACCCACCCATGCAGCTGTGCTACGTTATCAACAGAAACTGTGCATAAACCCATCCATGCAGCTGTGCTAAGTTAATCAACAGAACGAAAACTGAACTGTAACTTTCTTAGTTTTTTAAAAAACGTGACATATCACTTTCAAATACAGCACCATAAAAACCATTATGAAGTGATTCTGACAAGAGAGAGAGAGGGAGGGGGGTGAGAAAGAGAGAGTGCGACAAAGAGAGACATACACAGACAAAAAGAGACGGCCAGGAGGGGGGGAGGGGGACTCTTTAATAAATCTGAAAAAAAATAAGGAGGATAGAAGGGAAGAGGTGGGAGAGAGAGAGCAAGAGACAGAGAAAGAGCATGAGAGAGAGAGAGAGAGATTGTAAAATCAACTGGAAACAAAGATCCACAGGCAGGAAGTCACTCACTTGTTGCCAAGTTGAAAGGTTCGTTCTCCTGAACGTCAAGAGCAGCAGCACGAATGCGACCATCTTTGAGGGCAACAGCTAATGCGTGTTCATCCACTAAACCACCTCTTGCCGTGTTGATCAGGAATGCACCTGCAATCAAAAGTTCTGTGTCCATTACAGCCCAGCTGACCTCACTAGGCATCAGAAAAACAGAGGTTCCACTGGCATATCAAAACGACCAGCGCACGGCACCGGCAAATTAACAAGACACCAGTACCAGTCAAGCAACTGATATAATCGAAGAAAAAGACATGACTGTCACAGATGACTTTCTCGTCTGCAGCTTCTCTTTGCTCTCACTTCACCAAATGTACTTTGTCGACTTACAGACAGCAGTCCCACAATTCCTAGCAAAATCCCATTTTAGGGTCCTCTCATGCCACTTTCCTGACCCCTAAACCTCATTCTCTTCCTTCTTTCCGTACAAAAAGTCTCCATTACTTAAATGGATACTCTTCTTTACTGAAAGAAGAAATGGTAGCAGGATGGAAGGGGGTGGGTGAGGAGAAGAGAGGTGGCAGGGAGGTCTTAAATAGAACTTTGTGGAATTCCTTCTTTCAGTTTTTCCCAATTGCCCAAGTCGTAACAGTCAAACTCTGTAACAATCATTTTCAAATCAGTCAACAAACTTTATCCCCCCCCCCCTCCCCCATCCCATCGCCACCTCTTCCATTCTGTCCCTCCCTTACTAGCATGTCCAGTCATGCAAGACGATACGGATCTTCATACACACACCCTCCCCCTCTCTCTCTTCCCCCCTGCCTTTCCCCATGACATTATTCCATAGAAATCTTAAAGTCACCTGCACAGATGAACAAAAGATGGCGACAGCTACAATTCCTTGCAGAAAAATTACGTCACTAAAATAATGCTCGACTCATGCTAATACGTTCTGAAGGAGGGCCACACAAAACTCCTCACTCCTTCCGGACAGCTAGTCACATGATTACCACCCACTGGTTGGGCATTTCTCCCCCTCCCTTACACATCCAAAGGTCTTGCTGACCCTCACAAGCCAGTTGCCTAGACAGGTGCCCTGGACCATAAAACCAAGACATGCAGGGTGACCAGCCGCCGTGGCGAAGTGGTTAGCGTCGCGGACTCCCGGCTGGGAGGTCGTGGGTTTGAATCCCATCAGAGGCATGTGGGTTTTTTCTGCCCCGACCGGCTCCTACCCAGAGTTGAGTTTGCTGCGGACTCAGTTGGGAAGACTGGGACCACACAGTCGAGTTTCATCCACTTAATGGATGCGATTCTGAGAGTGTTGCTCAAATTTCATGACCAACACTGCAGGTGCCTGTATCTCTCGGGCCTGGTTGACGCCAGGATATATTATGAAAGGAAGCGTAGAGTACAGCCCTGTCATGTAGTCTCAGACCGAAATGGAAATCCGTAGCATCATCTTAATCATCCTCATTCGCATTGATCAGCATTAAAAAAAAAAAAAAAAGTCTCAAATTCTGTGGCCCTTCATGCCCTGCTCTCATGGTGACCTCAATTTCGATGTCCTCTCCGCGTCTGTGGCCTTGGTCACCGGTATCGGCGAGTCCATGGGGGCTGTCGTTGGACGGACGTGGTGGCGCCCTCCGGAGGGAGAGCTCACTCACGCCGGCTCCGCGACTAAGCAATTATTGTCGTCAGTAGGGGACTTAGTAGGTGGTGTCCTGCGTATGTTAGATCAGAACAGGCGCCACTGAACACCACCGAAGTGACTCGGCAGCAGTGCAGTGTCTCCTCTGGTGGGTTGCCTCTTGACGACTTGACATTGACTGCTCCCTGTGGATTGCCGGTGCCGGGGCTGTGGCGGGGCCAGCCGGGCTATGGCTGTGGACGGGGTGTCGGAATGAGCGGCGTGGGTGCACTGCCTCTGAGGTGACGCAGAGGTTGGGACAGCAAAAAAAAAAAAAAAAAAAAAAAAAAAAAAAAAAAAATGCAGGGTGAATTCACACCATGCTGACAGCCCCAGTTCATGAAGATAGTTGTGTGTTCAGAGCTGCAACCTGCTCATGCGGCTTACAGTAGCATTTCACAATTTTCACAGTAGCATTTCCAATTTGACAGTAGCAACTTAATTTTGCACGCGTTCTAAAAAGAAATCAGGCCTATAACCAGTTTTACGGACCACATTAATGCTACAGTACTCTTAGTATATCTATAAATGTTATTATACAGAGATGAAGCAGAGGAAGAGGGCAAATTGTAAAAAAAAATCTACGTGCTACAGTAAAACCGAAAGCGGAAATGCAGTTCCGACAGACCGATAGAGACGTTACTTAGCGCTGTCCAAACAAAACGAAAGTATCTTCGAATTTTTTTGTTTCGCCGTAGCAATTTAATGATCGTAGTAGCGTCGTAGCAAGCATTCTCTTGGCGTAGCAAACTACGGCGATCTCGTAGCAGTTGGCAGCTATGTGTGTTTGATCTACCTCCTCCCAGCTTGAAGTGATGCAATCATCATGTAGGCTCTCATGCAATCGATGCACTTGGGGAGTTAACACACTCTGCAGGCCTGCTGAAGCTCTAGGGATCGTCTGGCTCAGACTTTGACTGGACAGTCCGTTTCTTAATGACAACTGTTCATGACACGTGTCACTCACCAGCAGAAACATGCTATGGTTTCACTATCTAAAGAAAAAATGGGATTAACCCACAGTCTGACCCTCACCACACAGGCGTCAAACAAGGCAAAATCTTAGTACCCAGGGAACAGACATTAGACCCAGGTGTTTCCCAGAGGGAGGAATGACTTATCACTGCTGAGACCCCACCTCTACATCTCAGCGATGTGGCCCAGATGTAAAGTAAGTGGTGTCTATTGCACTGGTCTTGGGACTATACACTCCTTATGTCCCTTTCTGCTTAATATGTTCTGGTTGATTTGTTTTACCAACAACAACTACGGAAGTAAATGGTAAATGGCAGAAATATGTTGAAAGACAGATAGAAAAAAATGATGTGCCCTAGAGACTGTTTCCGTTTACAAGCAAAATAATGTTGTGTCTCAGGCTGTTTCTGTTTATAAGGAAAATAATGTTCTGTTTTAGCTATAAACAAAACTCCGTACCTGGATATTTACTTTCAGGAAGTTGCTAAGCTTACAAGACAACATTTTCCTGTAACCCGAGGTATTTAAAAAATGTCCTTGCTTTCTGCTACTTCTTCACTGGAGATGACTGAAAATACTGAAATATCTTATAATATCTTATAAAAAAACAAACAGGAAAGTTGTAACTTATAATATCTTATAAAAAAAAAACAGAAAGTTGTAACTATGTTTTCTAAAATGATTACAAAAAAAACAACAGAACATATACCAATTTACAGGTCTGCATTCAAGAAATCCACACCACACCTGTCTGACCACTCACCTGGTCTCATCTGTTTGATGGTGTAGTCGTTGATCAAATGGTGGTTGTGTTCATTCAGGTTGCAGTGCAGCGACACACAGTCACTCTGGAACAAGAGCTCCTGCAGGGTGTAGACACGAGTGATGCCTGCAATCACACAGCCAGGCTGCAGTGCACTCTTTCACCACTCAAACCAGGCATACAGCCAGGCTGCAGTGCACTCTTTCACCACTAAACCAATCACACAGCCAGGCTGCAGTGCACTCTTTCACCACTAAACCAATCACACAGCCAGGCTGCAGTGCACTCTTTCACCACTAAACCAATCACACAGCCAGGCTGCAGTTCACTCTTTCACCACTAAACCAATCACACAGCCAGGCTGCAGTTCACTCTTTCACCACTGAACCAATCACACAGCCAGGCTGCAGTTCACTCTTTCACCACTGAACCAATCACACAGCCAGGCTGCAGTGCACTCTTTCACCACTAAACCAATCACACAGCCAGGCTGCAGTGCACTCTTTCACCACTTAAAACCTGGCACACAGCCAGGCTGCAGTGCACTCTTTCACCACTCAAACCAGGGACACAGCCAGGCTGCAGTGCACTCTTTCACCACTAAACCAGACCTGTGTACCCCCAGCAAGACATCCCAGTATCCAAGCAAATGATTTTCAGTATTTTGGATGAGCTTTCAGTATTCTGAATGTTTCCAAGACACATATAAAATAAAGTGAAAAAGAAACACATGTGAATTGCCACGGTCACTCCTTTGTCATAAATCGTCCCAGTACAAGGTGATCACGATGCAGAATCTTCCGACACATCCCAAAATAATCAACAGAAGTTAACAGTTTGTACGGCCGCACTTGGAAATGGAAATATCATGTGGTATTCCTTACTCAAAAGGCAGTCAAAGGCAGTAGAGAAGGTACAAAGAAGGGCTACAAAGCTACTACGGGAATGCAAAAATATGGATTATGAACAACGGCTAAGATACTTAAACTTACACTCCTTAAAAGGTAGACGTATCCGCGGTGATCTGATCGAAGTATATAAAATATTTAATGATATGGTGGATGTACAAATAGAGGATTTCTTCAAATTATATACTGATAGTGTTACAAGGAAGCCAGATGGGAAAATCTTCATTGAACACTGTCAGACTAATAAACGTAAAATGGTTTTTGGAAAGAGAGTAACACATCTTCAGGGTTCAGCCTGGTCAGAAATGACTATGGGGCATTTGGCCCATCCCTCCACATTTCAATGGGCCCCATGTACGGGCGACTTAAAGTGGTATTAAAATGACTTAAAATAAAGAGACATCAATTTAATTGTAACAATGACAAAACGTGTGAATTTTCGAGGAAATACTCTTGTCTTCCTATTTCTCTGAACTTTGTTATTTTCACGGCACACGAGACCCCGGCGTTTTCTTCGCGCTCAGTGTGAGCAAGACTTTGCCATTTAACTGGCCGTCAGCTAAATAAAGCGCTCCGCTATTAACCAATCAGCGTGAACGCGCGCACCTCGACCAGCATCAGCACTTTTCAGCAGCAGGAAAGAAGACCGACGCTACCCGCCATTGTTGCGCTTGGTGTTCTCTGTGGTGAATTTGTGCAAAAAGTGCGAATTTCGGTGTGTTTTGGATACTGCAGTTCATCATCTTCGGTGGTTGCCGTGTTCAAATAGTCTTAGCTCTGTAAAGAAGTAGACAGGATATCACTTTTGTCCACATCTTCAAAACACTAAATCCATCAGTGCGAGCGACTGGAAAACGTTTCCTTCTTTGAGATAAGTAAAATTCGTGCATTTTGGGGTTTGTTGATAATATTAAAACTTAAATTCAGGTCTTTTGGGGTTTGTTGTCCGCTTTTACAATTGTTATCAGGAAAGTTTTTAGTTTCCAGTATTAAGTTATCAAAGTCATATACCGGCAACAGGCCGCTGGAAGGCTATACGTGGGGTGGTTAAAGTACTGAAACCGTGCTTGTTCCCCGTTCAGTAAGCCTCTCCGTGTCTGACGTCACTGTCTGTTTCGGTTTAACACGCAGCGTGGTGCTCCCTGCTGGCCTCGTGCTGTTCGTTCTCTCTCTCTTCTCTCTGGTTGTCTGTCTGTCTCTTTCTCTCTCTCTCTCTCTCTGCTTGTCTGTCTTTCTCTCTGACTCTGTGTGTGTGTGTGTGTGTGTGTGTGTGTGTGTGTGTGTGTGCGTGTGCGTGCACGCACGTGTCCTTGCTGCCGTACAGTTAATGCGTGCGTTTGAATGTGTGTGTGTGTGTGTGTGTGTGTTGCTATCACTTTAGAGCGATGAAGGTTCTTTTTTTCTTTCTTAACGGCATCGTTTAATGCCCCACCCCCACCCCGCCCTCACTGCTCCTCCATGAGTCGAGTACTTGCTGGCTGGCAACCAACGCGACAATTTCCAAATCAATTCACAGGAAAGTGATAAAGAGAATCAGTCTGTGAGGCTTCTTAGTTGTTTGCATACAAAGGAAAACAGCAATACTGTATTATCATCTTCCATGTAACGGGACAGACCGTGATAAGTAACATGTTGAGCTGAGTTTTAACAATGATGGATACATCCTACATCCACCACGCTGCACAACCGGAGTACAAAATCTCTCTGTCTTCCTCTGTCCTGTCTTGCATTGCCCTCCCCCTCACTCTTTCTTTCGCCCCCTCTCGCTTTGCTTTGATTCTCTATCTCCCTCTTTCTCTCTCTCTCCCACACACATGGTCATGTGTGTGTGTGTGTGTGTGTGTGTGTGGTGTGTGTGTGTGTGTGTGTAAAAACTCAGCATGTTGCAAACGTAGCGTAAAAAAGCATGAAACATGCACACCAAAATCTGTTCATGTTTATGTGGAAATTAAGCATGTTACAATCACAGCAAAAACAAATGCATGAAACACGCAAACCAAAATCTGTTCATGTTTATGTGGAAATTAAGCATGTTACACTCACAGCAAAACAAAACAAAAGCATGAAACACGCAAAACAAATAGTGTTGGCTAGTAATGTGTGTTTACGTCTGCGTCTGGTGAATGGGCTTGACAACGTTTTGAGGACAGCAAACAGTGAGCGTAAGTATTACCGTAAGTATTAAATCTCTCTCTCTCTCTCTCCCTGTGTGTGTGTGTGTGTGTGTGTGTGTGTGTGTGTGTGTGTGTGTGTGTGTAACGTAATGTAATGTAATGTAAAAGGATAAACATGATAAAATTATAATTCCTATTCAAAACACACACATACACACACACACACCGCCGGAAAACTCACACACGCAGACAGACACACGAGCGCGTTCAACACTAGAAAACACGCTCACCGTTGTAAGTGAATATCGTTAATCAGTCCGAGGGAAAAGATGTGTCTTTAAGAAGGTTTTGTGTGTTGTTGTTGTTGTCTTCAATTTAACGTCTTTCCACATAAAATAATATTAGACCAAGGTTGTGTGTGTGCGTTTCTTTTGCCCTCTATCTGTCTCTTTGTCTGTCTGTCTGTCTGTCTCTCTCTCTCTCTCCCTCTCTCTCTCTTCGTGTGCGTGCGTTTTGCTCCCTCTCTCTCTCTCTCTCTCGCCTTGTCGGTCCAGCAGTACGGTAATTGTAATGTTGTTTATAGCAAAGCCGACCACAAAGGGCGATACCAGGGCTGACACAGCAGTACAAGTGGTCAGTAGTTCCTGCAAAGCCACTTTCTTGGCTCTGGGGAGACCAGCATTACACATTCCGATCGGCACAGCGTGTACCTCGCCACAGTGATGTTGCCGTTCCGCGCTGCGTGTACCTCGCCACAGAGAAGCTGGGATGGAATGCGAAAGGGATGGGATGGGGGTGGGGAGAGGTGGGAGTGCTACTGCGGGGAAGGGAGGTTGGGCGCTCGTTAAAAATAGGCGGGCCTTCCTCGCCGGCCAAGATGTTGTAATTGCGTGCGCCGTGTTTTGTGTAGTGTGTCCGACGAAGAGTATTTCCTTGAAAATTCACACGTTTTGCGATTGTTACAATTAAATTGGTGTCTCTTTATTTTCTGTGTTTTGATTCATGGATGCGGTTTAATGAACGAGGCACTTGCAGTCTATTTGATTCAGTATTTTGTTTTGCTCTTTTTTCTTCAAAACATACCTTTCAAACCCACTACCACGGCTTCTTCTTTCTTGCTCAGAGCAGTCTTCTGCCTCTCCCGCATGTTCGCTGCTTCAGCTGGTGCATTCATCACATCAGAAGCTGATGATCAATGCCGTCTACATGGCGACTGAGTGTACTTGTACGGAAATTGTCCGTTCCCACAGACAAACTGTTATTTTTCCCGTGTTTACGGCACACACAACAGTACATCTTGCCGCTCTCATACCTAAGCCACGGGTAAAGGGTCAGCCACGTTGACTGGAACGTTTTCTTAGAACACATGGGTCTACTTTCACTTGGCCTGTCACACTGCTGCTCCACATGAGCTGAGATGCGCCGACTGAATCTTTCGGCGATTCCTGACTGGTAGACGGCTGCGGTTGACCGAAACACAAGACTGCCTGCCCTGGCAGAAGTTTTGGCTTCTTTTTTGGAGGCATGACCGATCACATAAAAACTTCCAAAACTGGCGGAACAACTTTCACAGACAGATCGCTATCCCAGAAAGCAAACCGAAAGCAACCCAAAAGGCGACAGTAGACTACACATGATTGGCAGAAAGTTGCATGGTTCGCTAGCAGCAGCCAATCAAATCAGCGGACAAATGAAGCATTGTCTGCCGCGGTCCTAGCGCGTCAGTCTCCGCGGTAGGCCTAAATGTGAGCACGGTGGCGCACTGGTACCGTAAAGCGATGCGCCCTTTGACACACGGCAAGCAGAGTCGATGCGGCATTTGCGGAAGTGATGCGGTAATGCCGCAGGGCGCACTAGTAAACCGAACCCTGCATCTTTGGAATGATCTACCAACTAACATCAAGTTTGCACAATCTACTAACTCATTTAAAAATCTCCTTGATGCGGGTCATAAATTCACTAAATTGTTATTTGAATTTGATTAACAAACCAATATGCGCATATGCAACAAACCAATTCAGAATACTAAACAATACATGGATGGGGATTCAAGAAAGGCCGCGAGGCCTAGGCTACGTATATCAGCCTGTCCCCTTACTACTACTACTACTACTACTTAAAAAAAATTTGTTTTGGTACAAGTCTATTATGTTCACAGCAAGTCACTTATTTGCATACGCTGGCTTGAATAGCTGAACTCTTTTTTTCCCCCCGAACCACAGACTGCCGGTGAACTGTCATCTCTACGCCGTTTGCCGCAGCAACAATCTCCACCAACACTTGTAGACGCTTCGTCATCCGCCATGTTTGAACGCACGCGGTACGAGATACGGAGCTAGGCCGCAGTTGCGCATTTCATGACAAAGTCGAGTGACATTGCCAATGTAAATGTACACAAGATAACTTCGTTTGCCCTCAATGTATAGTCTGCTCATATGATATTATTATCATCTAACGGCAGGCGAGACCAACGACTTCGCAAAAAACTTTCGTTCACCTGACAACGGAATTGCATTCTCCGCGCCTGATTATGTCCCTTAGTTTCACCGCTAAGGTGACTGTGCAAACTGTCAATTTTTGCGGCGGAGATCGTAGCAGCCGATACCGTATTTCGGTGACGAGTAAATCCTTATTTTGAGCGCACTATCAGTATTTCCGTATCCCCAGCTTAAATCTGTACTAAATACGGAGAAATATGGGGGGTGCACAGGTCTGCTAAACCAATCACACAGCCAAGCTGCAGTGCACTCTTTCACCACTAAACCAATCACACAGCCAGGCTGCAGTGCACTCTTTCACCACTAAACCAATCACACAGCCAGGCTGCAGTGCACTCTTTCACCACTAAACCAATCACACAGCCAAGCTGCAGTGCACTCTTTCACCACTAAACCAATCACACAGCCAGGCTGCAGTGCACTCTTTCACCACTAAACCAATCACACAGCCAGGCTGCAGTGCATTCTTTCACCACTAAACCAATCACATAGCCAGGCTGAGGTGCACTTTTTCACCACTGAAACCAAGCATATGCAAGGGAAAATATCAAAGCTTTGAAGGGCAAAAAAAAAAGCACTTCGATTTCCAGCAACCTGAACTTGATAATAATTAAACAAGACCGACATCGACTGCTCATAGCATCAATTCACAGTTTGATGCATAAAGCTAACACCAAATACAAGACAAAGCAGAAAAGATATAAAGTTTGTCTTAAACTGCAAGATCTTTCAGCACACTTGTGTACATGTGTGTGTGGGCAGAGGAAGGAGGGACTAAGGTGTCGAAAGAGGAACACAACTTTTAGTTCCCACATAATTTTGACTCTAAAGCTCTTCAAAAACAGCGTTAATTTCTCAAAATCATAATTTGATTCAAACAACCTTCATATACACTAACCAAAATTTTCGACAAGAATCAATATTGGCAGTAAGGTTGTAAGTCATAGTTTGCACAGTACAGGTTGAACTCACTATTAAGAAATCCAAGCATTCTCTTATCACTCGTTCCACTACTAGGATAGAGAAACTTTCCACTTACCAAGTGATTTTTCAATCCCATCTGCCAGGTAGGGATCATAAAAAATAACATTAAAACCGAATACTTTAGCACGTATTGCCACAGCAGTGCCAACACGACCTGGAACAGAATCAGTAATGACATGGAGACATTAAAAAAATCATACCTGTAAACAATAATAGACACAAAATAGAATCATTCAAGACAGTTCATTCACACAAAGTTGATGGCTGTTCATTCTATATCAATCGTTATTCTCAGCATTTTCGTTTCCAATGACAAAATGTAATATGCCCGCCTACAAAGGAAAATTTTATTTACTTTCCTTTATATGTGCGAATAGATATATACACAAATAGAGAAATGTCAACATGTATTCTAAAGTAGTCGTCATTTAAAAAAAAAAAAAAAAAAAAAGGTCCTGTGAAGAAAATTCTGATAGAGAATGTTACCGCAAAGAATCAAAATCGTTTTCAGATGCCTCGAAGTAGAGCTCTATGTCACAATGTCATGTCAACAAGTTACACAAAATACATTACAGCAGTCTGGTCTGCCATACACAAACATGGTCCTTGACTTTGAGGCTTCACTCCAGAAACGTACCCAGTCCGACAATGCCCAGAGTGTCTCCCCTGATGCGCGCAGAGCCCTGGGCTGCTTCTCTGAGCTGCTCTGGACCGCTGACCTTCTTGCCCTCCCTCATCATGTTGGCCAGCCAGTAGGTACGTCGGTACAGGTTCAGGATGAGACACATTGTGGAATCGGCCACCTCTTCCACACCATAGCCAGGGACATTACATACTGCTATACCTGCATGACAAAAAAAGTCCCACCAGATTTTATGACTTGAGGTGGTAACTCATGAAATATGAAGCACAATATTCAGGATGAATGATAATTAAGTGCTCCAAACATCACAGTGCGATGGACTATGAGTGGTATTCAGTTCCAATTACAATGAATGTTCTAGACATCCATATTACCAAAGCAAAAAATCTACATTGTGAAAAAACAAACAAAAAAAAAACCCAGTAAACAAGTATGGTAACTCTTGCTCCCATAAGAAAACCTAACACATTGTAACTTTTATTCAAGACCGGCATAGCCTTTTAAACTTGAATAAAGTCAGACAAATACAAAGACGAACAATCTAATAGTGTGGGATAAAACAAGCGCAGGCCAACAACTTCTCTGTCATCATAGCAATGACTTGGCAAAGATCTGGACTTAACCCGCTGAGTGCGATGGGCCACGATCGTGGCTTTACCGCCGAGTGCGATGGGCCACGATCGTGGCTCAGATGAAAACCGTTATACCACCGCCGCTAAACATCCGGATTGATCAGTTCACGTGACTTGCTGGTATCCATTGTGCACGGGCAAGCCTTGTCAGTCCGTTATCTCCAAGTTTTTCATGCGTTTTGACCGAAATAATGAGTGAATCAGCAACCGAGTTTGAGCAGGAGTTTAGTGGAAGTGGCATTAGTGAAGAATCAGTTGCCGGAGGCAGTAGTAACGAAAGTGAAGCAGGTGAGTAGATAAACTTTGATTATTTTGTGTGTCGAGTGATGGAACACTTGCTGCGTGCGGTTATTGGTTATTTTACATTTGTTGGTCCGCCACATGAAGGAAGGGGGGGATGGAGGGGGCAGGGTAGATAAGATAAGATAATGTTGCTTATAGCCCAGCCGACCGCAGAGGGCCACATCAGGGCTGTCACCACGTTAAAATCAACTCACCAGTCATTTAAAAAAAAAAAAAAAAAAAAAAAAAAAAAAAAAAAAAAACCTTTCACACATCTCATTAAATAACATCGTCTACAAACGCACCAGAAACTTTGTTAAAAATCTTTCTGCCGTAAAACCTTAAATCAGATAAAAAATGTTAATCTCTCTCAAAAACTCAAGGATAACGTCTGGCGGGACATCCCTGAACAGGATCTTCATGGACTCCGCTGTAAAATGTTTGTGTCTCACATCGTGCAAGTCCCAACACTCTAAAAGAACATGTTTCATTGAGAGTGGCGCATGACATGGAATGCACCACGGAGCTTCTTCATTCTTTAAAAGGTAAGCATGGGTAAAATACGAATGGCCGGTGTGCAGCCGGCACAGAACCGTTTCCTCTTTACGACCTCCTGACGTGGATGGGAGGAACTCCTTAAGGTTTGGACGGATCTGAAAGAGTTTGTTATTCGTCTGTGTGTTCCAATCCTCCTGCCAGAGGTCTCTCACATAATCATTAATTTTGGGTTTCACATCTGAGCAGGGGATATAAATGTTGGACAGTTTCTCTCTTGTGGCGTTCTTGGCTAAACGATCAACCATTTCGTTCCCGCCGATGCCAACATGACCAGGAACCCAAACAAGAGTAATGTTGTAACCGTCCGCTTTCAACTTGCTAAAAAGTTCAAAGAAATGCAAAAGTTCTGGATGCTGAAGGTTGCGGCCAGCTATGGCTTCCAACGCTGACAGCGAATCCGACAGAACCAGAAAGTCCCTCTTTGAAGAATGTGAGATTATCTTCAAAGCCAGAACCAGAGCAGTAAGTTCAGCAGAATAGACAGAAGCATCTGAATGTATATGTTCCAACAGTATCTGAGAAGGAGCCCCAGGGCAGTAGGCTGCACAGGCCACTCCATCCTCAGACTTGGAACCGTCAGTGAAAACTTTTTGATAGGATGGGAATTTCGAACAGAGGTCAGCATACAATGCCTTGTACGCCAGAGAGCTGGTAGACTCTTTGCGAAAAGCTGCAAGATCGAAACGAATCTCTGGTGTGAAAAAGGTCCACGGAGGTTGATCCGGAAACTTGGAAAAATCGGAAACTACTCCCAGGTCTAGACCTGCATTCCGCACGTGAGGCTGCATACGAAGACCAAACGGCGGAATACATTTAGGGTTGTTTTCAAACTTACTTTGGAATGGAGGGTCAAAGACACAGTCATAGGCAGGATTCTGCGGTTCTGAGAACAGTCGGATATAATAATTTAAAGACAGTTTTAGTCTGCGGTTGGACAATGCAGGTTCGCCCGCCTCTGCGTACAGGCTGTACACAGGGGTGGTGCGGAACGCTCCAAGACAGAGACGAAGCCCTTGATGGTGAATAAGGTCCAAGAGTTTGAGGTAAGAGGGTCTTGCGGAGCCGTAGACAGCACAACCGTAGTCCAGTTTGGAACGGACCAAGGCTCTGTAGAGGTGCAGCAAAGTTTTCTTATCAGCTCCCCAGTCGGTGTGCGCTACGACCCGCAGAATATTCAGAGCTTTCTGGCAAGAAGTTTTGAAGTTTTTGATGTGGCTCAGAAAGTTGAGTTTCTGGTCAAAAATGACTCCCAGAAATTTGGCCTCTTTAACAGCTGGAATGGGAGATTTCCCTACATGAAGTTCAGGATCTGGGAAAAACTGACGGAAATTATGGAAGTGAATACACTGCGTCTTGGTGGAGAAAAGGTGAAACCGTTTTCATCCGCCCATCGATGGATTTTATCTACGCAAAGCTGGAGCCTGCGCTGGACACTCGGGTACAGGCTGAACCCTGCTGAACTGATTTCACAATGTTGTTGATTTTAATACTAAAGAGGGCAGGAGACAGTATGCTCCCCTGTGGAACACCCAACTCCTGCTCGTGGACATCAGAGAGAGTGGTGCCAACCCGGACCTGAAACTGTCGTTCTGCCAAAAATTTTGAATAAAAAGCGGAAGATGACCTCGAAAACCCAGATCGTGGAGATCATAAAGTATCCCCGACTTCCAGGTTGTATCGTAGGCCTTCTCCAAGTCGAAAAAAATTGCCACTGCATGCTGCCTGTTCAAAAAAGCGTTCCGAAGTGTAGATTCCAGACGAATCAAATGGTCAACTGTAGACCGATGTTTGCGGAAACCACACTGTTCTTTCGCCAAAAGGCCATCGGTTTCGAGTTTCCACATGAGCCTAGCATTGACCATTTTCTCCATCAGTTTACAGACACAGCTGGTCAAAGCTATGGGACGGTAGTTTGAAGGGTTAGAAAGATCTTTTCCAGGTTTGGGGATGGGAATAATGAGGGCTTTCCGCCAAGAGGGTGGAAAGCAACCTGAAGTCCACACATGGTTATATACTTGTAGTAGTATGTTCAGACCTTCTTGCGGAAGATGTTTCAACAGTTGATAATGAATTTCATCTAGACCTGGAGAGGAATCGCTGCAAGAGAGTAAGGCAGATTTCAGCTCGTTTAACGTGAAAGGAAGATTGTAGTCTTCCATGTTGTCGGATGAAAAGTTGCAGGGTGATTTTTCTTTTAGGGCTTTGTTTTTGACAAAAGTGGATGATTTATTAGAAGAGGAGGAATTCTTTTCAATGGTTGAAGCAAGCAGATTAGCAACTGCTTTCTTCTCTGTTATTAAAGAATCCGAAAACTTGAGATGGTTCACAGTGGGACAGGTGTTCTTCCCTTTGATTTTCTTAATGATGTTCCACACTTTTTTCTTGGAAGTTTTTGATGTCAGCCTGGAGCAGAAGCTTCTCCAGGACCGACGTTTACTGATTTTAAAAGTGTGTCTTGATTTAGCACGGAGTTTCTGATGGGCTCGAGCGTTGGGACCCGAAGGTCGTTGGTATACCTGACGCTGAGCCCGTTTTCTAACTTTGGAAATTTGTTGGCATTCTGAATCGAACCAGGGTGTTTTTGGCATTTGAAGTTTATCGGAAGACACTGGAATACAGGCTTTAGCACATTTGATTATAGTGTTAGTCAGTGATTCTGCTGGGTCCGGACTCTGAAGAAAATCAGTGTCCTGGAACTCCTTGGAAATAGTGGCTGCAAATAGATCCCAGTTTGCTTTCTTATAATTGAGATGCTGAGAGACAGAGACGTGTTCAGTTATTACAGGTTGTAGGAAGACAGGGAAATGGTCACTTCCGTGCAGATCGTCATGGACAGACCACTCATAGTCCAGGACCAGCGAGGGGTCACAAACCGACAAATCTAAACACGAAAGTGAACCTGTGGAAGAGTGGAGGTAAGTTGCAGATCCGTCGTTCAGACAACACAGATCCAAATCCGAAAGGACATCCTCAATTAGCAGACCTCTGGATGACGTACCGACACTACCCCAAAGCAGGGTTCCCAGGGACTTCAGCTTATGCCAAGTAAGGACCTTGTAAGGACCTATAAGGACCATTTTCTAAATTAGTAAGGACCTCTACATTAACATTAGCAGCATATATATTACAAAACGTACTTGTATATCTCTTCATGGAAATGCACCAAACACAGCGTACACCCAATATAACTTGGCTGCTGTACTGCAGAATCAAATCACACTGAAAACTGTTTGTTCCCTTGTTCTGTCTTCAGTAAGAACAATGTCTTGAGTCTCTTGTCTTCCACTTCAATCCACTCTTTTCACACCTAAAACTAAAACCAGCTGATACTTTAACCTGACAGTCATAGCTGATACTTAAACTTGAATGTCAATCTTTCACAACAGAAGAGATAAGTTTTTTTTTTTAAATGACACTGAGAATGAGAAACAAAACCAAAAACAAAACTGTTAGTGGTCATAGGCACTTTCAGATCCTGAATATATGTCGGAGAAAAAAAGAAGAGCACACACACATACACTGGCCTTAATCAGCATTTTTTCCATTCTTTTTCAACCCTTGTGATGTCCTGTTGAACTCTCTCTGCTTCGTTTTTTCTGTCCGTAGCTAACAAACGCAGAGTGTTGGATCGTTCAATCAGACTGAAACTTCTCTGCTCCTGAGACTGGAAGCTTAGACGGTCAGCCTCTTCAAGTAGATGACGTGCCTCATCACTGGTGCATTTATGTTTCTTCCTCTGGTTGACCAGTTCTTCTCCTAACCTCTTTCTCTTCTCTTTTTCCACAGCTGCCTCCTCCTCTTGCCTTTGTTCAGCAAGGTATCTGTCATATCTTCCCTAGGCTCCTGATGCCGAGACAAGGAGTTTTTTTGTCAATGACAACTCTCTCCACACCTCCCATATTATGAATATGGTCTAGCACAACCCTACGTGCCATCGACGCCAAATGCAGTGATCTTTCGCACACAGAACATCGAGCATAATGTTTGTTTTGGGGATCCTTCAGCAACCAGTCCTTGTACTGCTTTTTTTTTTTACCCAACGATCCTGAAATGCACTTTCCTGGCATTTTGATTGCCTTGAGCAAAGACTGGAAAATGATGGATGCAAGTATCGAGTCTTCACGTGAAACGAGACCATGCAAAACTAGGACGAGACCTTGAGAAAAACCAAAACTTCCAAGCTGAAAGTTGTCTGCTAGGCTAGGGTCGTTTGTCAGAACCCATTGGCGAGCAGATTTCAGAGTAAGTACGCTTGCTTCCGAGATTTTCCAACCAGCATTTCGCCACTGACGATTTTTTTGGCTGTCATAAGGACTTGTAAGGACCTTGATGCTAATATAAGCACTTGTAAGGCCTTACTTGAGGTGTTTCAAAATGTAAGGACCTGTAAGCACCGGTAAGGACCCTGGGAACCCTGCAAAGAGGATTGTGACCGTTAAAGTCACCCAACAGCAAAAAAAGGTCGAGGAAGTTCTCCTATCAGACTGACAAGGTCCTGACGACAAACCGGGATGAAGGAGGTAGATAAATAGAACAGATTGTTATAGTCTTGTGGAGAGTGACTCTCGCAGCAACAGCTTGAAGGGAGGTAACAGAGCGACAGGGACTATACAGCAGAGTTTTGTGTATGAGAAGGGCAACACCGCCCGACCGTCCCAACGTGGATGGTTGAGCAGGATTGAAAGAATATTAAAGCCAGAAAGAGTAAAGGTCTTCTGGCTTTGAATTTGAGTTAAGATAAGATAATGTTGCTTATAGCCCAGCCGACCGCAAAGGGCCACAATCAGGCTGTCACCACGTAAAAATCAACTGACCAGTCATTAAAAAAAAAAAAAAATAAATAAATAAAAAAAAAAAAAAAAAAAAAACCCTTTCACACATCTCATTAAATGACATCGTCTACAAACGCACCAGAAATTGCATTAAAAATCTTTCTTCCTTTAAAATCTTAAATCAGATGAAAAATGTTAATCTCTCTCAAAAACTCAAGGATCACATCAGGCGGGACATCCCTGAACAGGATCTTCATGGACTCCGCCGTAAAATGTTTGTGTCTCACATCGTGCAAGTCCCAACACTCTAAAAGAACATGTTTCATTGTGAGTGGCGCATGACATGGAATGCACCACGGAGCTTCTTCACTCTTTAAAAGGTAGGAATGGGTAAAATACGAATGGCCAGTGTGCAGCCGCACAGAACCGTTTCCTCTTTACGACCTCCCGACGTAGATGGGAGGAAGTCCTTAAGGTTTGGACGGATCTGAAAAAGTTTGTTACTAGTCTGTGTGTTCCAATCCTCCTGCCAGAGGTCTCTCACATAATCGTTAATTTTGGGTTTCACGTCTGAGCAGGGGATATAAATGTTGGACAGTTTCTCTCTTGTGGCGTTCTTGGCTAAACGATCAACCATTTCGTTTCCCGCCGATGCCAACATGACCAGGAACCCAAGCAAGAGTAATGTTGTAACCGTCCGCTTTCAACTTGCTAAAAAGTTCGAAGAAATGTAAAAGTTCTGGATGCTGAAGGTTGCGGCCAGCTATGGCTTCCAAAGCTGACAGCGAATCTGACAGAACCAGAAAGTCCCCTTTGAAGAATGTGAGATTATCTTCAAAGCCAGTACCAGAGCAGTAAGTTCAGCAGAATAGACAGAAGCATCGGAATGAATATGTTCCAATAGTATCTAAGAAGGAGCCCCGGGGCAATAGGCTGCACAGGCCACTCCATCTTCAGACTTGGAACCGTCAGTGAAAACTTTTTGACAGGAGGGAAAATTTTCGAACAGACTCAGCATACAATGCCTTGTACGCCAGAGAGCTGGTAGACTCTTTGCGAAAAGCTGCAAGATCAAAACGAATCTCTGGTGTGAAAAAGGTCCACGGTGGTTGATCCGGAAACTTGGAAAAATCAGATATACACCTGGGTATAGACCTGCATTCCGCACGTGAGGCTGCATACGAAGACCAAACGGCGGAATACAGTTAGGGTTGGTTTTGAATTTGTTTTGAAACTGAGGGTCAAAGACACAGTCATAGGCAGGATTCTGCGGTTCTGAGAACAGTCGGATATAATAATTTAGAGACATTTTCAGCCTACGGTTGGACAGTGAGAGTTCACCTGCCTCTGCGTACAGGCTGTACACAGGGGGTGGTGCGGAATGCTCCAAGACAGAGACGAAGCCTTGATGTGGATAGGTCCAAAAAGTTTGAGGTAAGAGGGTCTTGCAGAGCCGTACACAGCACAACCATAATCCAATTTGGAACGGACCAAGGGTCTGTAGAGGTGCAGCAAAGTTTTCTTATCAGCGCCCAGTCGGTGTGTGCTACGACCCGCAGAATATTCAGAGCTTTCTGGCAAGAAGTTTTGAGGTTTTGATGTGGCTGAGAAAGTTGAGTTTTGGTCAAAAATAAACTCCGGAATTTGGCTTCTTTTACAACTGGAATGGTGGACTTGTCCAGACGAATTTCAGGATCAGCAAAGAATCGACGAAAATTGTGGAAATGAATTGACTGAGTTTGGGTTTACGGGAGAAGGTAAACCCGTTTTCCTCGGCCCACTGTTGGATTCTGTTGACACAAAGTTGGAGTCGACGCTGTACACTGGCATAAGAAGCTCCAACTGCATACAGCGCAAAGTCATCAACAAACAGAGAGGACTCGGTGCCCAGGCTTACCGATTGGACAATGTCATTAATTTAATGCTGAAAAGGGCGGGAGAAAGGATGCTCCCCTGATGAACACCCAACTCCTGCCCATGGATGTCAGAGAGTGTGGTGCCAACACGCACCTGGAACTGCCGATCAGCTAAAAAGTTCTGAATGAACAGAGGCAGGTGACCCCGAAAACCAAGTCTGTGCAGGTCCATGAGGACTCCTGCTTTCCAAGTGGTGTCGTACGCCTTTTCCAGGTCGAAAAGATAGCGACCACATGCTGTTTGTTAACAAAGGCATTGCGGATGGTGGTTTCCAGACGGATTAGATGGTCAACCGTCGAGTGGTACTTCCGGAAACCGCACTGTTCACTGGCCAAAAGACCATCGGTTTTCCAGCTTCCACATCAGACGGGAGTTGACCATCTTTTCCATCAGCTTACAGAGGCAGCTGGTCAGAGCAATTGGGTGCTAGTTTGAAGGGTTGGTAAGGTCCTTTCCAGGCTTTGGAAGGGGAATGACCAGGGCTTTCCGCCAGGAAGGCGGAAAGGGACCCTGTGGTCCAGATATGGTTATAGACTTGGAGAAGAGTCTGGAGACAGCTTTCTGGAAAATGTTTCACAACCTGATAATGAATGTCATCCAGACCAGGGCAGAATCAGTGCAGGTTTGTAAGCTAATTTGAGTTCAGCGATTGAAAAAGGAAGATTATAGGTTTCAGAGTTGTCCGATGTGAAATTGTATGATGATTTCTCTCTAATCTCTTTGTTTCTTAAAAAGACTGCAGATTTAATTGAAGATGAGGAGTGCTGTTGGATGGTGGAGGCCAACAGATTGGCAACAGCTTGTTTGTCAGTGATCAGAGCATCAGAAAGTTTCAAGTGATGAATAGAGGGTTGGTGTTCTTCCCTTTAATTTTTCTAATGATGTTCCAAACTTTTTTTCTTGGAAGTTTTAGATGTCAGCCTGGAGCAGAAGTTTCTCCAGGACCGACGTTTACTGATTTTGAAAGTGTGTCTCGATTTCGCACGGAGTTTCTGATGGGCTCGAGCGTTGGGACCCGAAGGTCGTTGGTAATACCGACGCTGAGCCCGTTTGCGAACTTTTGAATTTGTTGCCAGTCTGAATTGAACCAGGGTGTTTTTGGCATTTGGAGTTTGTCGGAAGAACTGGAATACAGGTTTTTAGCACAGTTTTATCACAGTGTTAGTCAGAGATTTGACTGGGTCTGGACTCTGAAAAAAATCAGTGTCCTGGAATTGTTTTGAAATAGTGGTTGAAAATAGATCCCAGTTTGCTTTCTTATAATTGAGATGTTGAGAGACAGAGGTGGTTTCAGTTAATATGGGCTGTAAAAGAACAGGGAAATGGTCACTTCCGTGCAGATCGTATTGGGCAGACCACCATAGTCAAGGACCCGCGAGGGGTCGCAAACCGACAAATCCCAAACACGAAAGTGAACCTGTGGAAGAGTGGAGGTAAGTTGGAGCTCCACGTTCAACAACACAAATCAAAGTCAGAAAGGACATCCTCAAGAAGCAGACCTCTGGGTTTACGAACTGACACTACCCCAAAGAGGTTTGTGACCGTTAAAGTCACCCAACAGCAAAAAGGTCGAGGAAGTTCTCCTATCAGACTGACAAGGTCCTGACGACAAACCGAACAGAAGGAGGTAGATAAAGAGAACAGATTGTGACATCTTGTGGAGAGTGACTCTCGCAGCTACAGCTGAAGGAGTTAGACAGAGCGACAGGACTATATAACAGAGTTTTGTGTAGGAGAAGGGCAACACCGCCCGACAGTCCCCAACGTGGATGGTTGTGCAGGTTTCGAAAGAATATTAAAGCCAGAAAGAGTAAAGGTCTTCTGGCTTTGAATTTGAGTTTCTTGAAGAGCCACGACGGAAGTTTTAGAGACTGACACAGAAGCTGCAGCTCCTCAAAGTTGGAATTTTAGACCACGGATATTCCAAGGAATATGTATTATCCATGGTGCAGAGGGCGAAAAGGAGAGAGATCAGGTCATCTCCTCATCAAGTCTGCCTCCAATGCAGCGAATTTGTTATTCAGCTTCACTGGAGTGTGTTTGGTCTACAGACTCTGCTGGCAGACTTGCCAACAGGCGAAGAAGGTCTGATTTGGGAGATGTGGAGGTTTCTTCCTCATCTCCACCATCTCCACACTGGGTGGAACTCCCTGCCCGCACGGGCCACTGGACTGAGGAGTTCGAGGTTTGGGGTGCTGGCTTTTAATCTGCCCAGCAGCAGATGTTGTAGACTGCTGGGCAGTTGAGGGGTGGCGGATTTTTTGCCTCCACCAGGGGCATTCATTTTGGGTTGGAAAGTGGTGGACTGCTACACCAGAACTGACAGATCTTACTTGCAATGTCTTTGAAAACATGAATTCATCAGTCCTGGCAGCAGATTGACCTATAAACTGTGGGAATTTTCTTTACAGCCGAAGCATAGGAAGAAGCTGTCGGCGTCTGACTGCCCACAACCTGTTTCCGGGCTTCAAAAAATGAGATCTTCTTTTCCGTTTTGACACGTTGGATAGCAGATTCTTGAATCCAAAGAGGACAGTTTCGTGAAGAGGAGGGATGGTCGCCACCGCAGTTAGCACAATGTGCCGGATCTTTGCACGGCCATCAGGGTTGCCTTGCAGCAAATACCACACACCTCCTGCCCAGAACAGCGGTCCCTGACATGGCCAAACCTCTGGCACTAAAGCACTCAACGGGGACGGCACATACAGCTGAACACGAACATTCAGGTAGCCGACTTTGATGACCCGAGGCGCACAGGGTTGCAGAATGTCAGAAAGAGGGTGTTGGTGTCCACTCTTTCTGCACCCTTTTTACTGTCACCCTGCGCACCTCCGTCACACCTGGGACGCCAGCTCCGATTTGATCTCTGCCTCTGTGACACCAGGGTAAATCCCGGCAGCGAATCACGCCTTTGATGAATTTAACATGTTTGTGGGGAGTTACCTTGATCTCCCTGCCACAAGTTTCGTTGCCTTCAGCAGCTGTTCAGACTGTTTTTTTGTTCTACATTGAATGAGGAATGAGCCATTTCGCAATCTTTTGATGGATTGAGGGTCACCTGCTAAACCCTGAAAGCCTTCTTGGGATAGCAAAAGGGCTCAGGCTGAAAGGGGTCTTTCCTGCTCTGTCCCTTCCATTACGAGCCAGGAAGCCAGAACCTGTCCTTGTCGTACCTCAGTATCTGAATCACTGTCACCTTCGAAATCCCCTGAAACAGGGGATGCTGCCCTCCACTTCCTTTTTGGGGGGGATATTTTTAAAAGAAGCCATATTTAGTTTATTGTAATTCATCCCTCCCTTACCCACCCACCTTGGAGTCCAACTAAGGGGCCAGGGCCAAGAAACCAATGTCTTGACCCCTTCCAGGCTTCGGTGAGAGACATACGACAAGCAGAAGCAACCAACCTATCCCCCCCGATCATGCTCAACTCCCGGGAACAGAGAGCTGAGCACTGCAGGGGTTTACTTGGCCAGCTGGGGAACTGCCGTCTTGACCCAACCCCAAGAAGGGGAGCCGATTAGTACACCGGGCCAAAGTGTACTCCCTGTCTAGGAGAGGTCCGAGCCAAAGTGATGTGTTGAGGCGCAGGCCCTCTAATCACCAGGATCTCATTCCCCTCGACACAGGTCGCACCGCACGGCAAACGCGGGGATCTTAAGGAGACCACAGAGAGAAAAGGAGTGTGGAAAAGAAGACTTGAAGGGAGACGAAGATAGAAAAGGGCCCAAATAAGGGAGGCAGAAAACAAGAAAAGGAGAAAGGCGGGTTTACTCTTAGTCAGGATCCTCACCTTAGCCTATCTGACATGGGAAGCCCCACCAGGGGCATCAACTCCTTTACCACGTTTACGCATAGGCCAAACAGCATCTGCACCTCTCAGGCCTAGAAGCAGTGTGAAAAAACAGCCTATCTCAAAGTATTGATGCCCCGCCAGCAAAGCCTAAGGGATCACTGGACCGCGCAAGCCTCCGACCACGACAAGGTCGCAACCCCCCGGAGGTTGAATTTGAGTTTCCTGAAGAGCCACGACAGAAGGTTTTATAGACTGACACAGAAGCTGCAGCTCCTCAAAGTTGGAATTTAATCCCGGATATTCCAATGGAATATTGTACTATCCATGGTGCAGAGGCGAAAAGGAGAGAAATCAAGTCATTCCTCTTCAACGTCCGCTTCCAATGGAGCGAATTTTTAGTTAGTTTAAACTGGACTGTGGTGGTCTTTGGACCTGCTGGCAGACTTGCCCGCAGGTGACAAAGGCCTGGAATTTGGAGATGGTGGAGGTCTGGATTTGGGAGATGGTGGAGGTTTTTTCCTCATCTCCACCGTCTCCCCCCCACTGGGTGGAACTCCCTTGGCCCGAAAGGGCACTGGATAGGAGAGTTCGAGGCGGAATTGCTGGTTTTTTAATCTGCCCAGCAGCAGATGTTGTAGACTGCTGGGCAGTTTTGAGGGGTGGCGGATTTTTTGCCTCCACCAGGGGCAGTCACTTTGGGTGGGAAGGTGGTGGACCTGCTCCACCAGAGTTGACAATTCTACCTTGCAAGTTTTGGAAAATGTAAAGTTTATCAGTCTGGCAGCAGACTGATCGAGTGGGAACTGCGGGAACCGTCTTTACGGCCGAAGGGATATGAAGCTGTTGGAGTCTGAAATGCCCACAACCTGCTTGCGGGCTTTCAAAAAGGAGATCTTCTTTTCTGTTTAATTCGTTGAATGGTGGATTCCTGAATCCAAAGAGGACAGTTTCTTTAAGAGGAGGGATGATCGCCACGCAGTTAGCACAATGTGCCGGATCTTTGCACGGGCCCCTCATGGATTGCCTTGCAGCAAACACCGCACACCTCCTGCCCAGAACAGCGGTCTCTGACATGGCCAAACCTCTTGGGATCTGAAACACCTCAACGGGGACGGCACATAGAGCTGAACACGAACATTCAAGTAACCGACTTTGATGACCAGAGGCAACACAGGGTTGCAGAATGTCAGAAAGAGGGTGTTGGTAGCCACTCTCTCTGAACCTTTCTTTACCGACACCCTGCGCACCTCCGTCACACCCTGGGACGCCAGTTCTGCTTTGATCTCTGCTTCCAAGACACCTGCTAACTCTCGACAGCGAATCACACCTTTCGACGAATTCAACTGTTTATGGGGAGTCACCCTGATCTCCCTATCCACTAGTTTGGTTCCTTTCAACAGCTGTTCAGATTGTTTCTGTGATCGACATTGAATAAGAAACGAACCATTCCTCAACCTTTTTATGGACCTAGGTTCACCTGCTATACCATGAAAGCCCTTTTGGATAGCAAAAAGGCTCAGAGCTGAAAGGGGTCTTTCCTGCTCTGTCCCTTCCACCACGAGCCAGGAAGCCCAGAAACCTGTCCTCTGTCTTACCTCACTGTCAGAATCACTATCTGTTTGAGAAAGCCCTGAAATAGGGGATACGGCCTTCCTCTTCCGTTTGGGGGGGATATTTTTTTAAAAAGCCATGTTTAGTTTATTATATTTCATCCCTCCCTTACCCACCCACCTTGGAGTCCAACTAAGGGGCCAGGGCCAAGAAACCAATGTCTTGACCCCTTCCAGGCTTCGGGAGAGACATACAACAGACAAAAACCTACCAACCCTATCCCCCCTGATCATGCCCAACTCCCGGGAACAGAGAGCTGAGCACTGCAGGGGTTACCTTGGCCAGCCGGAGAAATGCCTGTTTTGACCCAGCCCCAAAAAGGGGAGCCGATTAGTACACCCGGGCCAAAGTGTACTTCCTGTCTAGGAGAGGTCCGAGCCAAAGTGATGTGTTGAGAGCGCTGGCCCTCTCAATCACCAGGATCTCATTCCCCTCCGACACAGGTCGCACCGCACGGCAAACGCGGCGGATCTTAAGGAGACCACAGAGAGAAAAGGAGTGTGGAAAAGAAGACTTGAAGGGGAGACGAAGATAGAAAAGGGCCAAATAAGGAAGGCAGAAAACAAGAAAAGGAGAAAGGCGGGTTACTCTTAGTCAGGATCCTCACCCTTAGCCTATCTGACATGGGAAGCCCTACCAGAGGCATCAACTTCTTACCACGTTTCGCTTAGGCCATACAGCATCTTCACCTCTCAGGCCTACAAGCAGTGTGAAAAAACCCAGCCTATCTCCTAAGTATTGATGCCCCCGCCAGCAAAGCCTAAGGGATCACTGGACCGCGCAAGCCCTCCGACCACGACAAGGTCGCAACCCCCCGGAGGGAGGGGGCAGGGTACATGGTTACTTACAGGAGTTGCCTGATCAAACTAGAAGATTGTTTCTGGGTGATTATAGGTGTTTTGAAAGCACTTTAAAGATGAATAAAAGTGGTGATTTGAAGAGAACAATTTATAACTTTTGTTTGTTTGTTTTAGTTTGGAATCAGTGTGGGCGTGTCACGAGTGGGCGTGTCTCCAATGAAAGCTATAGCCCTTCCCCTTCCTTATATGCTAGTGATTCAGATTTTATTTTTATTTATGATTTTATGCATGACTTCATTTTTCACAGAATGAATAAGTAATGTTGTTAATATTTTTTTCTTTCTGAAAATCAGACTGATCGGTGGAAACCGAGTCAAGCTCTCTGTAACAACTCTTGCACCATTATGAAACAATGAAATGACAGAAGACTTGGGATATGTGTTTTCTTGTGTGATCCAGAATCTGGAAGTACTACTGCAGAGGAGAGTGATGCTGAGAGAGGAGCTCAAGAAAGAGGAACTGTGCTGCTGTCCATCCTACTTGTGTGCGCTCTGGCTGGGAATGTTCTGGATGCGACATGGGACTCTGCCCGAGTGCTTTTCAGCCTTCCACAGAAGACCAAGACCCTAACTTTGTTCTGTGTCTTTCAAGGACATGTTCTTCTTGTTTTCTCTGAAGTTTCAAGTGTTTTGACATTCAAGCAGGAAAACTGTGGTGTTTCAAACAATGTGACTGACGTTTTGGATTACCTTTTCGCCAATGTTCTGGATTACACTGTGAAGAATATCTTCAGCTGCCATCAGGGTACTGTGTTGTAATTATTTTTTTCAGATTCCTCATTATCTCTAGTTTACAAAAGCATATAGTTTTACCTATCTAGCTTCAAGATAAGCCTGCACAAACCCCATTTCCTTATATAGTGAAATTTGATTGTCCGGATGCTGAATTATAGGTACATCATTTGAGGCACAATTCATTGTACATAGCTCAAGTCAAGAGAATTATCATCTTTCCCATGTTTCAAGCACATATGTCTTCATTTTATCTCCAGTCTGAAGTGTTTAGGTAGTACAGAAGAAAAACTGTGTCTCTCCTAACATTTGACTTACTTTTCAAATATCTTTTTCAGAAATTTTCTCTGCTTATATTTTGAGGTCAGTCTCCAAGTAGGTACCACCTACAGTATTTTCAGTTATTTCACTAGATTCTACAACATCTCTAGTTTCTAAAAATGTATAGGTTTGCATATCTAGTGCAAATAATATGTATGCAGAAGCCAAATTCTCAAGTGTGGTGTGTGACGAGTTTCCCGTCCTAGATTTTAACTACATTTCTTTAAAGTTTAAATTGATATACAGAGCACTGTGAGGGTTAAGGGGGGGTTGAAGAAATGGGAAGATAAAATTATGAAAATAATAGATATTAAAACTCTTCACTAGCTGCATGAGGGAACCATCGTTATCCCTTTCGAAGGCAGATCTACTTGTATTGCCTGCTCCTAGGCCTTTCGTCAGCTGGATCGGAACTCATCAGGGAGACACGGCTAGTATGTCTGTGCTCCTCGCGTCAAATAGAGACATACCACAGTCCATAATACCGTGGTGTTCTCACCACCAAGGGTTTAAAAAAGAATCCAACAGCATCCCTAAAGCAGCCAGTGAAGAGTAGTAAATGAAACAAAACGAAAGTGTGGGGAGGAAAAAAGTTGCTGAAAAACGAAAGGCCTAGGAGCAGGCAATACAAATAGATCTGCCTTCGAAAGGGATAACAATGGTTCCCTCATGCAGCTAGTGAAGAGTTTTCATATCTATGATATATTTTCATAATTTTATCTTCCCATTTTCTTCATCTTCAACCTCCCCCCCACCCCACCCCTTAAGTCCAAATCTTTGCCATAAAACAAACACAGAAAAAAAAACATCAATAAAAACAAAAATGTGAATTGCACTTACCCATCTCGCCTGCTGCCTTGACATCCACATTGTCATAGCCGCTGCCGATCCGGATGATGACCCGCAGGCTCTTGAACTTGTCCAGGTCTTCTTTGGTCAGGGTGATGGTGTGCCACATCAGGGCACCCACAGCTTCATTCAACACCTGCCAAACACCACACACACACACACCATCAGTACCTCAGGATCACAACAGCCAGTCCTCACAGCATCATCAATAAGAAAACCATACACCCCAAGGTGCGGGTAAGACCCAGAGAAGCACTGTCCTCAACTGCCAAACAAACCAGCTGGAAGCAGTCCTGCACCACCCTTGGAAGCCTGCGCTGTGTTCACATTGGGTGCAGGCACACACACAGGGTTCCCACAGACTCCCAAGAACAATATTCAAGGTGGTTTTCCAAGGGGTGGGTTTTTTTTTTTTTCAAGGCTACAATACTTGCATAAAAGTTGAAAAAATAAATGGCAGTTTGAGTTTTCTGCGTTCAGGTTGATAAAAAAAAAAAAAATTTAAAAACAAATTTTTACAAACATCGTCGTGATCCTGGATTGTCATCTGCTATTAACCAAGGGAGATGATTTGCAAATTCACCAAAATTAATGAGGTTACAAATTTTTTTTTTTTTTTGATGCTGATAAATGAGGTTACAAATTATCTCCCTTGGTTATATAGCAGACAACAATCCATGATCCCGACAAGTTTGTAAAAAAAAAATATTTTAATAATTTTTCATTAACCTGAACACAGAAAAATCAAACTGCCATTTCTTTTTGCCACATCAAAAATTGTTGGAGCTGATGGCTTGATTTTCAAGGTTTGGTCAACAGAACCACATTTTATTGATTTTCAAAGGTTTTCAAGGCCTTGAAATTCACTGTCAGAATTCAAGGAGTTTCAAGGAGCATACGAACCCTGCATACAGGGCATTTCATGAACATGTGAAGGGACATAATTGCTCCCTGGCTGATGCCATTGTGTAATGGCCACCCGATGTCACAGGTCAGAACCTCCATGGGAGCGTTCTCATGGGTGTACCAGCTCACGTTTCATGACGGCAGAGTCCACCAGCAAAAAACTCCGCTGCCAAGCAACTGCCATCTGCATCCCGTCACCTGGCAAACACCACATACACACCCCCAGGATCACAAAGCCACAGTCCATGCCCGTCACCTGGCAAACACCACATACACACCCCAGGATCACAAAGCCACAGTCCATGCCCGTCACCTGCCAAACACCACATACACACCCTCAGAACCTCAGGATCACAAAGCCACAGTCCATGCCCGTCACCTGGCAAACACCACATACACACCCCCAGGATCACAAAGCCACAGTCCATGCCCGTCACCTGGCAAACACCACATACACATCATCAGAACCTCAGGATCACAAAGCCACAGTCCATGCCCGTCACCTGGCAAACACCACATATACACCCCCAGGATCACAAAGCCACAGTCCATGCCCGTCACCTGCCAAACACGACATACACACCCTCAGAACCTCAGGATCATAAAGCCACAGTCCATGCCCGTCACCTGGCAAACACCACATACACACCCTCAGAACCTCAGGATCACAAAGCCACAGTCCATGCCCGTCACCTGGCAAACACCACATACACACCCTCAGAACCTCAGGATCACAAACCACAGTCCATGCCCGTCACCTGCCAAACACCACATACACACCCTCAGAACCTCAGGATCACAAAGCCACAGTCCATGCCCGTCACCTGGCAAACACCACATATACACCCCCAGGATCACAAAGCCACAGTCCATGCCCGTCACCTGGCAAACACCACATACACACCCTCAGAACCTCAGGATCACAAAGCCACAGTCCATGCCGTCACCTGGCAAACACGACATACACACCCTCAGAACCTCAGGATCACAAAGCCACAGTCCATGCCGTCACCTGCCAAACACCACATACACACCCTCAGAACCTCAGGATCACAAAGCCACAGTCCATGCCCGTCACCTGGCAAACACCACATACACATCATCAGAACCTCAGGATCACAAAGCCACAGTCCATGCCCGTCACCTGCCAAACACCACATACACACCCTCAGAACCTCAGGATCACAAAGCCACAGTCCATGCCCGTCACCTGGCAAACACCACATACACACCCTCAGAACCTCAGGATCACAAAGCCACAGTCCATGCCCGTCACCTGCCAAACACCACATACACACCCTCAGAATCTCAGGATCACAAAGCCACAGTCCATGCCCGTCACCTGCCAAACACCACATACACACCCTCAGAACCTCAGGATCACAAAGCCACAGTCCATGCCCGTCACCTGGCAAACACCACATACACCCTCAGTACCTCAGGATCACAAAGCCACAGTCCATGCCCGTCACCTGGCAAACACCACATACACACCCTCAGAACCTCAGGATCACAAAGCCACAGTCCATGCCCGTCACCTGGCAAACACCACATACACCCTCAGTACCTCAGGATCACAAAGCCACAGTCCACGCATACCTTGATCTCCAGCTTTCACTGACCTATACCTACCCAAAATCTCTTTGTACCTGGGTATGGCATACAAAGCTGCAGCAGAATCTTTACTGACAGAATGTATCCCTGAACTGAAATGACCCTGAAGAAGTCATCAGCTCGATCCCCATGAGTACAGTTGCAATCCTAGGGCTTTCTTCAGTCTTGACAGTGATCTTGTTGAGTTGGGGTGCATTTCCAGCATTCTGTTTTTCTTGGACATACACATTAATTTCCCCCTGTATTTGTCCTGAAAGACCAAATCTTAATTCCCACAATTTCTAGGAATTTTAAAAAACCTCTTAACCTTTGTTTTCCTCGACTTATCTCCATTTTTCTTGACCTGTATGGATCTCATAACTAAAACATACATTATGAAAAACATTACACATACATGCCTACAGAGAAAGACAATGTTCTTATCTTAGTGCAATCTTTCGCTGCACATAAACTGTGTGATTGGGTTTTGCTGAAATGGGTTTTTGAGAGGCAAAAAATTCTTCATTAAATGTGTCTGTACAATTCTCGGGAAAATCCTTCATCATCCAATGTGTCTTAACATGACCTGTGTGTACATGTGTGTGTGTGTGTGTGAGTGGGGGAGGGGGGGGGGGGGAGACGGTGGCCATTTCTAAATCAGCCATTTGTTAATTGTGTTTATTGCCCTGAAGTTCAAATCAACAAGGTCTACATGTCTGTATTTCAACCTTGTACTCTATACAGTTTCTTTAAGATGTACCATGTATCAAACTCCCCCAAATTTAAATTTTTTGAGGTGACAAACCAATACACACACAGTACCACTTTAAACGAAAAATTTAAACCCCCACACCACCTCCCCCCCCCCCCTCCCGAAAAAAAAACGAAAAAAAAACACTACACGTTCAACGCACCAATTTCTTTTCATAAAATCCTGCTGTGGATCTACTTATATGCACGAGTCGTGTGTTGCTGTTTATGAACGATCATTGTGATTAATCCTCCGATGTTTAAACATCCAAAAATTGATGTGGACTCACAACATCTGATCTATGATACTCAAAACAGAGTACCTTCAAAGTTAAAAATCAAATTTTATGCACACACATTTAAACTGCTATGTCTGAGAATCACCACTAATTCGGGCAGCCCTCACTGTCTACCATCACCTTATGGACTGTCCTCTATCACAATCACAGATGCTTGTGTCAGTGACACTGGATATAAAGTTTTCATTAAAAAGTTTTTTTTCCTCTATAGGAAACATGCTGAAAGTTCATGACTGCTGTGGGTTTGGGTCAGACAGCTCAAAAACGCTGCATCAGTACTCAGCCCCTTCCCCGACTGTAGAGCCCCCCCGATGTTTTTGGATCAGACACTCAAAAACGCTGCATCAGTACTCAGCCCCCCCCGACTTAGAGTCCCTCGATGTGTGGATCAGACAGCTCAAAAACGCTGCATCAGTACTCAGCCCCTTCCCGACTGTAGAGTCCCCTCGATGTGTGGATCAGGACAGCTCAAAAACGCTGCATCAGTACTCAGCCCCTTCCCCGATGTAGAGTCCCTCAAATGTGTGGTCGGAGTTACACTCAAATGGCGGACGAGCATTTCAAAAGGTTTGTTTCACAGAAAACTGATAGTAACATTTTTAATGAACATGCCTGTCCCAAACCAACACAGAAGCCTTAACTATGAAGTAAACAAAAAACACACACAAATTATGTACCTGAAGTTCACCATTTAAATTTATGAAAACGAGCAGACAATTCCGTATAAGAGAAGCAGCAGAGTACAACAAACAATGAAAGAAACTGTTTAGGTTCATACAGATTCTTAACAATCACTTTAAGGACAATTTAAGGATTTCCAAAACAAAATTCAAGATCTATATTGTAGGAAAATTAACCTTTATGCACCTTTGGCTGTTTCAAACAGCCACATGAGCAGAATCCAGTCAGCGCAAACAAGAAAGTGGACAGATTTTTTTTCAGTCCTTGAAGAGGGGTCCTAAAGAATTCAAGTCACTTTCATAACTTTAAAGAACTTGTTTTTTGTGAAGCTTGTGAGAAAGACAGGGAAAAAAAACACGACACAGATAAAGTGATAAGACACGACACAGATGAAGTGATCTGGCCAACCTTCTCATGAATTTTCCTGCGTGGACTGTGCGTCGCAGAAGGCGACAGTGGCCACATCCTTCAAGATGGGCATTTCCACGGAGCAGGTCCCGCCCATCCAGCAGGGCCACCAGAGGGCGGGGATGCATGGGTCCATTGGGAATGGGGCCTCGGATAGACACTGCAACAGCACAAACACTTCTGTGGTGCTCCCCAGAGTGCTGGAGACGGAGAGAGGAGAGACAGAGACAGAGAAAAAGACAGAAAACGAAAAGAGCCAGCCAGCCAGACAGAAATGACACAAAGAGAGGAGATGGAGGAAGAGGGAGATAGAGACAGACAACAGAAAGGGGGGAAGGAACTGAAAAAAGACCGAGGAAGAGAGAGGGAAAGGGCGTGGATAGAGCGAGAGAAGGAAGGAGGGAGAGAGAGAAAAAAGAGAGACAGCTCTAAAAAGCTTTTCAGGGCACAGCATTACTGCCCTCCTAAGGAAAATCAAACATCAAAATATGTTTAACAAAAACCATTCCTGTGTCAACACTTCCTGAGACAAACAAATAGGGAAAAAAAATAGTGACAACGAGAAAAGTTTTTCAATAAACAACAACAGAAAAACAAAAGAGAAAAAAGTTTGCTTAGTAAACAACAAAAAAAAGCTTGTCCGTTTTCTGCAGCTAAGAACTTTTAAATAATCCTGTGAGATGACTCGAGACAGGAAAAGAAAAAAGGAAAAGACCTTTGGAACCAGGGAACTTTAAATGACTGGGCACTGAAATGTGAGAGAAGCAAGAAGCAGGTCTAGGGACTGACTTGGTGCGTCAATTCGGGTTCTCTTTGGGACAGATTGCTGCATGGGAATGGCCTGTGGCCTCAGCTTGTCCATAGGCCACGGACAGCCGGCAAGTCCAACCTCCTGGCAGGCCCCTGCTGTCGACTACACTGGCCTACAGCCTGAACCTGGGCACACATACACATCATGCACTAACCCACTCACACATATCATACACATCACACATCATGCACTAACCCACCCAAATATAACAGTACACACTTTTCCCCCCCCCCGTGTAGTTTACTAAATAACAGACCTTACAGTTGCACGGACACTATATAAAAGTTTGAAACATGCCTTTGTGGCTCTATGAGGGTCATTCTGTCTGCCAGCAGCATACAGAGACATAATGAATGTCCAAAAGTACATATCGAGTATCCATATCATCAGTAAAAATATTTTTAGTAGCTCCGTTTTATCAGACATACACAGGCGCAAGTGTGTATACGCACAAGCACGCACGTGCACACACCCACACCCACACACACAGAGAACGTGGGAGGTGAGGGAAGGGAAGAGAGGACAGAGGCACAGGTGTGTAGCTCATTTGATTAAAACTCAGTCCAAGTATACTATGTAGCAAGCATAGCAGAATGAAAGTGTCAGTGCACCACACATCAGTATATGAAAAACCCACACGCTTTGTATCAAACGCCAAAGCACTGAGATCAGCAAGTGAATGCCCATCTGTTCATAAACACACAATGTATGGCGAGTATGAGTCAATTTTCAGAAAAAAGACAGCGGGGAAAAAGTAGGAGGATGGAGGCCCCCCTGTCAAAATTTTAAAAATTAAAAAAAAGACAAAAGTGGTAAACTGGAGGTTGGAGGGATGAAAAAAAAAAAGCTCTGTTTAAATTAAACTTTAATCTAGTACCGTTATACCATAATTTCTTTAGGTGCAAGTTCCTTTAACTTGTGACCTGAGACTGTGAACCCCACTGGATCACTTTCATAATTTCTAGTGAGTGCCTGGGCTTCCCACTTAATGCCCCCTGCATCCTTTATGCAGTAGATAAGATAATGTTGCTTATAGCCCAGCCGACCGCAAAGGGCCACATCAGGGCTGTTATGCAGTAGAAGCAAGAAGAAAAGGAAAAAAAATTTTCAAAAGGGGTCCTGAGACGCATTTAAAACGAACAGGTAAGTTTACGGATGCATCAAGTCTCCACAAACAAGTGTCCTGCATCATGCCTTTCTCTGTCATCATCTGATTTTCTGTTTTGGTTTCACCAGTAACAGAAGCAACGAGAGCGACTTGCTGCCTAAAACAAGTTGTGCCAAGCAAAGGTATGGCTTTGATAGCAACAATGCAGAACTAGCAGGCCTGTAACTAAATAAGAAACTGTGGTGGACATTTTGTCTTCCTTGTTTTTCAGCGCACAACATGGGGATACTGATGAAAGTCAGAAACCACCGAAACAAGCACAGTTTCATCTTCGCCAGCTCTGTGAAAGAAATAAAAGGGGCCTGAGAGTGAGACATGTCTAGCAAAAACTAATAACTGGCTTGAATACTGAAAGGGCAGTATGCTGTGTACTTTGTAGAACTGTAAGCTGTAATGCAGACTTGAAGAAATCTTATTCCATCTCTCGGAAGAGCAGGAAAAATATGTGGAAATGGATGACATGAATATAAGAACATGCATAATACTATATATTTATAGTGTCATAGAATCTTCAGGGTTATGAAGCCGATTGCCTTTTAAGCAACAAGTACACAAATAAAAGAAGCAAGTCAAATAAACCTTCACAGAATGTGTTTACACCGATTTGAACACACACACACACAAACACACTCACACACAATATGTCAGTTCATACACTGAGTACCCTAAAGGTGAAACCTACAATCAGAGCTAATTCAAGGTGCTTGTTGTTAGTGTTATTTGACTGGCTGAAATTCCATGAGAATTCCCAAATACTGAAGTCCTTCAAATTGCCCCTGCACTTTAACTTAAAGCTGCCAGGGGAATGTGTCCCATAGCGACTGAATAAAATCTGATAAATGCACCAAAAGGCACTCTCTTCATTCTCTAAAGACAGCATGGCAATCACTGAATCAGTAGTCAGTAAAACTCTCATGGTCTTAGATCCCAGCTGCTATAAAATATAAAGTACAATGCAGAAAAAGATGACAAAAACTGAAAAATCAATATTTTCTTCTTCAAGTAAAAAACAAACAAACATGCAAAGCACACCAACTCAGTGACTATGAAAACTATATGGTTTGAGCCTCCTGTCAACCCTTTTTTTTCCCCACATAATAAAATGACCCCTTTTCAGTGATCTATTTATTTTACTGTAGCAGATTTTCGTTTTTCTTCGACCGTTTCTGACAAAGGCTGCTGAGCAATCACACAGACTAGTTGGTACTGGAAGCAGTTTGCAAAATTCCTGGCACAATCACCAGTGTTGAACTTGATGGTTGGATGACTGACATATGGTTAACCTTCAAGTGCTCCATGGAACAAAACCCTTCTGCTACACATTCACTGACAATTAATTGGCTGCAGCTTCAGTATGAATGCAAAATCATACGAATAGTGTTTGTAGTACCACCTGGCACACACTGAGTGACTGACTCCCGAAGATAGGCACATAGTGTGTCTGGTAACACCAGTCTGGCATCTGATCCAAGATTATAGATATTCCACGATCTTTATGACTGTAATAATCGGTTTAAGAATTCTTTTTTTTTTCATCACAGAAGGCATCAGTGAGAATTTCCATGTGTTTGCCTACCTCCTCGTTTGAGTCTGATTGCATTTTTATACTTATATTGAATCATGTGTATTATGCATTAAATGTATGCACACTACTGGAAGCCCTGGCATTTAATTGCTCACATGCACAGTTATTTATATATAATCAAGAAAAATTAAAAACAATAATTGCTCACATACACAGTTATCACTTTCAAGAACAATCAAAAAAAAATAAACAACCAACCAACCAAAGAGAAGACAAACATAAACAAGGAAGTTAAAATACTCATGATTATAAACTGATGTTCTATGTGTGAATGCAGACATAATCCCATCACCAGCTTTCCAGAAAGAAGGCTGATTAGGCCATTGGTACATGTCTGACATGTTAAACTTACCAGTGTATGATTACTGTGAAAAATCAAAAGAATTAACAGGAGAAAACAAAACAAAAACAAAGTGGTTGAGTGACTAAACTGACTGAATGACATGGGAAACGACCAAATGTACAGCACTAGCAAACCGCTCTTCAGTCAGTTTTACTCAAGCAGGCCAACCATTGTGTAAATGACAGCATGAACTATACAGTGCTTAAGAGTTTGGTCTCCAACCTAGGATGTTCATTATATAAACACAAATAATAATAATAATCATAATAATAAGGGTGTTATGCAGGTACTCATAACACTAACAGTCATAATGATAATAATCATAATTAACAACAATAACAATCACACTGAATCAAATATTCATACTGAAACAAGAAATATCATCAGGAATCTGCACACATTAGCACTTGACCAAGCACGTTCTACACTCAGAATTGGTGGACAGATAAGAGGCCTTCCGGCCATAGTTAATAAACATTGACCAAATCATAGCCTCATGTACCTAGACCAAGGACTAACGATGATCCATAGGTTCTCTTTTAATTAAGTATTGACTGAAGTCCGCAATGTCAGATTTTTTCATAGAATTGCTGAGTGATAACAAAACTACACTGATTCTTAATTCAAGTTTAACTTCTGAAGTTAAGGGAGAAAACAAAACACACAATATACTGCTCACTGATGTTTGGCCTATATCTTTAGACAATTAGAGCTACAAAGTTTGGAACTGTTGTAAACAGGCTGTGAAGTTGATATTAATTTCTCTGTCCAAAATTTCACTGATTTCAAAAAGCATTCTGAACTTGAATAAAGCAGCATATTGAATCGAGAAAATTTAGGTCAACCAACCACAAACTGATTCCAGTCCTTGAAAGTATCTGAAGTAGTCGAACTTGTTTCTAGTTTCTACAGTATTGCATAAGACCTTTCTAATGGTCACTTCCTTTAGCACGAACTCAAACAATTCCCAGAGCATGTGCAGTGATCTTTGTACCTCCCTGCTTGAATGCATCTATAGATCTAGGATCTGTGAGATGCAGATCTCACCGATTTTCAATCAAAGATCAAGCAATTAACAGCAAAGCTAAGGAACATAAAGATGGCGAATCAGACTAAATATATTCAATGAAATTCATGATCTAAAAGTTGTTCAATGAAGACCACTGAGAACTAGAAATAACTAGATTTATTTCATACGTACTCCTTTAAAAAAAAAGTTTTAATCAAAAAAGGATCGGGAGCCCTTTCCATTGTCAGATTCATCAACAAGCAAGTATTCATTGAAGATCCTGTCACGATTTGATGTATGAGAGAAACTTGCTTTTACTCAATTTTTTTCCTTCCTTTCTTTCTGTTTCAGTTTTTCTTTTTTCTTTCACGTTTCAATCAGAACTTTCCCCAACCAAAATGTTTTCATCTATCATGTCAATTTTGAGCAGTGTTTTTGCCATATGACCCATTCCTATCTAGAGGAACTCAGAAGTGGAGGATCAAACAGCAGGGGGATTTAATGAAACCAAAACAGGTGGGCAGGTCTATCAATGCCATCTTTATCTTACAAAGTACACAGGACAGTTAGAAGGCAAACAAAAGTTGGACAAAGAAGATGCACTCATGCGAACTTAAGTACTTGGCCTTGGCTGGACAAATTCAGCGGCCTGGTTTCCCTCTAAAAGCTTTATGCTACTCCTTAGAAACACACAGAGTGGAGAGCACTGAACTTGCCCATGACTCATTGACTGGGCCCATCATTTTCAAGCCTGACCAGTCAGTCATTTTTATCATCTATGGATCACCTAACCTCTGGTATCTCAAAACAATCTGAAGCCCTGCACTGACAGTGTTAAAACACTATTTCACTGACAAATATTGAAATAACCACCACCACTTCCAAAACCACCACCACCACCAACAACAAAAGGAATCAATCATCTCATAATGCTTTCATGTGGATTTCTAAACTGAACCCCAAGTGTGAAATGAAGTATTAAAACAATAATGAATTACCTGATTAAATAAGTTTTGTCCCCTGAGTTCCTTATGTCCACTGAAGGCCACACCATGAAAGATATAATCCCATTGTGTCTGAAACATTCCATTGAAATAACTTTCAAGAACTCAGGCATTCCACTTTGTATAAATTTAGTTTTTCTGTAATGTTTTGGTTTTATTCTCATTGTGTGTAGGATATCATAAATGTCATCGTGTCTGTGCTGTCAGGCACACTGACAAATTTTATGGCAGCATGCACACTAAATGAATTGAAAAATAAAATTAAACCGAAATATAAATTTTCTTCAACTAGCCTAACTCAATATTAGGCTATACTGTTTCTCTTACAATTTTATAATGTATTAGGCTACATGTTTGGGCCCCTGAATCTTTTCCCACGGTGCTACCGACAACTCACGCCAACGGCAATGACCAATATGTTGAATTTGAAAGGAATGTGGTAAACCGACTCCCAAGGATGGGTTTGTAATGAACAATCCCAGGTACAGGCACTGCGCCAAAGAAAACTGAAAAGGCAACATCATGACCTGCTAATGTCAATCTTTACCTGCCGACCTTCTTTCGATTATTTCCAGTCGCAATTCCGAATTCGCGCGCTACTGTTAAATTTTTATTATAATGAATTCCGTTACTGTAACAGTGTAAGCAGGGAACGCAGACAAGAGAAACACTGCTGCAATTAACGTCCTGTTCAATTTATGAACTGGCTTGGCACCACATTCACAATATTGGAACATCAATTCTATGCACTCATGAACCAAAATTCGAATGAACGCGATTTTTTTTTTTTTTTTTTTTAATTACTTTTCGGGAATTTTTTGTATGCCAATCCAGAAGGCTGCCAAACCGAACTTATTGACCGAAGCATTTCAAGGTTATTATCTCATGTGAATGTAAGCATAATCTTTATCACCCTCATATATGTTCACAAGCTTTAACATTCAAAAAACAAAACAAAAACACACACAATGTGTGGGTTTTTCTTTCCCGGTGTTCCCCGAGATCTGAATCGACTTACCGAGACAAAGGGGCACCAGCTTTGATTAAACGTAAATAAACTCTGATGTGTTAAGCCAAATACTGGTTTAAAATTATCATGAATTATTTGTCACACTCTGGTGTAATATGTGCTCTGCACAACAAGCTCTTTTAGGCTGGTTGGACGAGGCAGTTTAAACTGCTGTCACTATGCGTTCCAAGACCTCAGAACGAAATCGAGAAACTCAATGGCGCTGCTATCTCGGATTGTCTCGCATTGATGACATTTTATGGAAAAATGAATTTTGCAATAAAACGAGTCAAGATGCATTCATTTACGTAATAACTGTAAACTGATGATAAAAGGTCAAACGTTTTACATAAAAGTCAATTTAGAATTGTTATTCACATTAGGCCCTAACCTCTGACCTTACAGCGAATGTAAACATGGCGGACTTAAAGTCACTTGAACACAGCACTCTGAAAGTATGTGATATAATTTCTCTCTGCTTGTATGTTATACGTAGTGCAGCGGAGGCTGATTTCAGCCAAAGTTATATATATTGTAGTGTAAGTAGCTTACGTTGAGCGCTACGTCACTTCTTTCTTCTTTTTTTTGAATTTTTTTTACGGCTTTAGTTAAGATTTTGATTTCTTGACCTAAGCGTCAGAGCATGTATAGGCCTACATGTAAGATTTTGTCTGATTTTTAAACCAGAGAAGGAAAAAAAGATACATTTTCAATTTGAGTGCCAAAAAATTGTCACTTGTTTCAGGCTTACAGACAAATGACCAATATTTTGACAAGAGCTGGTCTACCTAAAGTTGTATCTGATCTAAGCCCTTCTTCTTCCTCCAAAATAGAGCCGGTCCGTTTAGGCGTAGCTCAGGCTCTGCGTTGTGGCGTTGTCGCTTTGCTATGTCTCAGGCTTAGTTGGTTTACCGAACTGATTTTAAAACTATGTACATGGGAGGGTTCAGGGAGAGACAGGGGGTGACTGCAGATAATGGGGACTGCAGCTCAGACGGCTCCTGAACGTTTCCAGTGTGGGTGCTGACGTGGTGGTGGTTGGTAATTGGTCCCACTCCCTGATGGGTGGGAAAGAAGGAGTGGTACAGAACTGGATGGGTAACCCGCTCCTGGTGGATTTTCTGTGTGCCTCTAGCCTGTTTGTCTGAAGGGCGGTAGAATGTCATGTGGTGGGGTTGAGGTCTACCAGCCTGTTGTGAATACGGTAGAGCATCATAAGCCTGTTAATGGTGCCGATGCTCTTCGAGGCTGTCCCACTTGAGGTGTTTAAGCAGCTGTGTCACGGCGCCTGGTGTCCTGTCGTGGAAATTGTTGCCGGCGTATCTCGCTGCTCTCTTCTGAACCTTCTCCCAGGAGTTGGGTGTCTTGCTGTAGGTTTGGATCCCATACAGTGGAGCTGTATTCCAGTGTAGGTCTGACCATGGTGGTGTACTTGGCAGCTTTGATCTCTTGGGTGCAGTCCCTGAAGTTTCTTCTAATCTTGAAGACAAATTCTAGTGGAATTTGTGCTCCTGCAAGAAACGGGAATCTCGGCCAAATTAGGCAAATGCTTATATGGCAAGTTCAGCTTGGGTCGAAGTTCTAAAGCTGGGAGGGCAATGCTCGGATTCAAACTGGAACTGAAATATGCCTTCAATCAAGATAAATTCTAGACTTTTAATGTCTCAAGGAAGAGAGATCTACAAACTGTTACATTATCAGTGTTACAACCTGTGCTTAGCCAGAACTGCTGAGAAGATCCAGCTTTTCATGCTGTGCCTGTTGGGCAGCAAGTAGGATACCTTCCTTACCCCACCCCTCCCTCCCTCCGCTGTTTCTTCGGAGGAAAAACTTGTGTGTGGTCAATGACTTTAGCAATGCACAAACAAGAATTGGCCCACAATATTTATTAAGTATGTTGATATTGTAGGTGTATTGTACCTTTACTAAACATCTCGTCCAAAAATCCAAAGTACATTTCTTATGTCGTGTAATGACAGACATACTTTAAGACCTCCAAAAGTCACATTCCAGTTTCCTATGAAGTTGTAATATTGACTTGAATTAGATGAAACGGTCAGTTGCTGTCACTGTCAGACACCACCATCTTGATGTTTCCATAAGGACTGTTGACCCATTCAGATACATAAACTTAGAATCTCAAAGGTAGATGTTTTTGTTTAAACCAGATGAAAAATGTTTGTGCACAAATGTGATGAGAAATTCAGTTTTCAGATTTTTTTTAATATGTTTGTGTATGACTGAGTGTGTGTGTCTGACAAGGAAAGAGATGTTTCTGAGCTCCTATCTCTGGTATATCATGGCATCTCAAAACTAATAATTTGCCAGTATTTTTAAGGTTTTTGGAGAGAGCCATCACAGACCTGTTCAGAACAACAATTTGTCTGTTGTTTCTTTGTTTCAAATACATCATCTCCTGCCCCATGACTAAGGTAGTACAGGCTTGTGGAAAAAAAAACCCTATGAGCATGCCAATGGCGAAACCTATAATTTCATGTTACACTGTATGATTGTAATGCAAAATTGGTTTATCTGAGGTGTTTTTGCCATCTTCTGGGACTGGCAGAAATAGCCATTACTCCATTAATCACTTTTAGTGGGCTGGTGGTCGAAGTTTCTTGACATGTGCAGTAAAAGAAACAGGACAAACTGTTGTTAAATCAGACGCCATTAATGAAAAAGACAAGCCAAACAGGCAAGCTGTCTGGCATTGAGGGTTGGGGGGGGGGGGGGGGTAAATTGACATAATTTCTGGTGGAAGGCAGCCTTTGGATTTGTGCTGAACAGGTTAAAAGATGGGGTTGATTCATGTACATTTTCACTTGTAATAGACAGCCCTGATGTGGCCCTTTGCGGTTGGCTGGGCTATAAGCAACATTATCTTATCTTATCACTTGTAATAGGAGGAGGTCAGGGACAGAGATCAAATACATTATGTGCGCCAGACAGCAGTTTGCCATGATTTATGTCAGGGTTACCATTAGGACCAGTTGTATGAGGAGTTATGTCAGGGTGTACCATTAGGGCCAGTTGTATGAGGATTTATGTCAGGGTGTACCATTAGGGCCAGTTGTATGAGGAGTTATGTCAGGGTGTACCATTAGGGCCAGTTGTATGAGGAGTTATGTCAGGGTGTACCATTAGGGCCAGTTGTATGAGGATTTATGTCAGGGTGTACCATTAGGGCTAGTTGTATGAGGATTTATGTCAGGGTGTACCATTAGGGCCAGTTGTATGAGGATCAAGGACAACAGTTTGCCATGATTTATGTCAGGGTGTACCATTAGGGCCAGTTGTATGAGGATTTATGTCAGGGTGTACCATTAGGGCCAGTTGTATGAGGATTTATGTCAGGGTGTACCATTAGGGCCAGTTGTATGAGGATCAAGGACAGCAGTTTGCCATGATTTATGTCAGGGTGTACCATTAGGGCCAATTGTATGAGGATTTATGTCAGGGTGTACCATTAGGGCCAGTTGTATGAGGATCAAGGACAACAGTTTGCCATGATTTATGTCAGGGTGTACCATTAGGGCCAGTTGTATGAGGATCAAGGACAGCAGTTTGCCATGATTTATGTCAGGGTGTACCATTAGGGCCAGTTGTATGAGGATTTATACATGTCAGGGTGTACCATTAGGGCCAGTTGTATGAGGATTTATGTCAGGGTGTACCATTAGGGCCAGTTGTATGAGGATCAAGGACAGCAGTTTGCCATGATTTATGTCAGGGTGTACCATTAGGGCCAGTTGTATGAGGATCAAGGACAACAGTTTGCCATGATTTATGTCAGGGTGTACCATTAGGGCCAGTTGTATGAGGATCAAGGACAGCAGTTTGCCATGATTTTTGTCAGGGTGTACCATTAGGGCCAGTTGTATGAGGATCAAGTACTAGCACTGCAGGACTGGGCACAGAACTGTTTTCATTGTGTTCTTCATTAAACCGAACGCCGTTTGCAGGCAGCTAGCCACTGGGTTCACACAGTGCTGGCACTTGGTGACATAATGAAGGGAGTATCCCATGTCATGACATTGCTGCAGAAACACCACCAAGCCCAGACAGAGAGAATGTCTTCTCACCCCACTCGGCCCCTACAGATCAAAGTTTGGATTTTGACCAGTTAGCTGACTTGTCTGGAGGGTAGGGAGTGCTTTCACAGTGACTCGGAAAGTTCTTGACGTTATTAGAATCATTGGTGTATTTTTGGCAAGTGTGTGGCTTTCTCCAGATGACACGGCTTTCATTTCATGTCCAGTGTTTTGAAAAGCATCCAGTGTAACCCAGCTTTGAAAATGATATGAAAGATGGGTGTTTTACTTCATCTGAGAATTTCATTATCAGGCTTCTGAATCACTGAGTGCTTGATTTGGTTTTCACCCAGGGATTTGCTGATTGATTCTCTCTCTCTCTCTCTCTCTCTCTCTCTCTCTCTCTCTCTCTTTCTCTCTCTCTCTCTCTCTCTCTCTCTCTCTCTCTCTCTCTCTCTCTCTCTCTCTCTCTCTCTCTGTTATTATATTTATATTTTCAGGTGCCCTACGAGGTGCTGAACAAGCGTTTCCGCACAGCCCAAAAGGCGATTGACAAAGAGGTGGCCAAGGCGCAGGCCACTGGCAGTGAACTGGAGCGGGCCCTGCAGCGGCCTGTCAGTGTGGGCGAGGTCTCCTCTGTGCTGGGCAACATGGTAGAGAACCTGTCTCTACTGAAGCGCAAGGTGAGAACCAAGAAGCAGTGAAGCCATGTAAGAAACCAACCCCAGGAACCCTTTCAAAAACCAAAAACGATATCAACACTTAGTATTCCCCAAAGTTGGAGTATGGCTGCCTTAATGGCGGGATAAAAAAAAAACACGATCATACACACAAAACTCCACTTCCTTTGTCGGGTAGATGGGATTAATCCTCACCTGTCTAAACAGGAAGTGTCCGCAGGAGTATGAGCCTGGGTATGCAGAAAGAAAGAAAAAAACACTTAACAGACAAATAAAGGAAAACAAAAAAAAAGCAAACTCAGTTGTGGTTGTGTTAACCAAATTTACTATTGTTCTTATAGCCTACCCTCAACTTTTTTTTTTTCACAGACAGCTGAAAGAAGAAAAATGGAAAAACCCTGAAGATACAGTAGGCAGAGAATCCGAAATGGAAAAATATGTGGATCTAACAAATAAGATAGACTTGACAGAAGATCACCAAAGCCATCCATTGTAAAGATGGATATCATTTTGATCTCAGTCATTGTGCAGTAGGGATTGGTATGTGGGGGAAGGGGCGTGGGAAGGAGGCATGGAGGGCAGGGTCAGGTGCCAAACACTGCACTGATGTGCCAAAGTCCAAGTGAAAAACAACTGGACCTACATTTAGATAGGCATCTGGTAGAATGTGAAGAGGGCTAAGGCTGCATTCCGATGAATGCCTGAATCGTTTTGCTTCCAGTGATGCATCATGAGTAAGTCTGCGACATTATTGCAAAAGGAAATCCTCATGAGTAAGTGGTGAGTTGATTTTAACGTGGTAACAGCCCTGATGTGGCCCTTCGCGGTCGGCTGGGCTATAAGCAACATTATCTTATCTGATCTTATCATGAGTAAGTCTGCGACTTTGTTGCGAAAGGGAATCCTCATGAGTAAGTCTGTGACTTTGTTGCGAAAGGAAATCCTCATGAGTAAGTCTGCGACTTTGTTATGAAAGGGAATCCTCATGAGTAAGTCTGCGACTTTGTTGCGAAAGGGAATCCTCATGAGTAAGTCTGCGACTTTGTTGCGAAAGGGAATCCTCATGAGTAAGTCTGCGACTTTGTTGCGAAAGGGAATCCTCATGAGTAAGTCTGCGACTTTGTTGCAAAAGAGAATCTGAACATGTGGCAATTTCTCCACCAAAACATTGTATCTTTGGGTTTTAAGTTCTGCACAGTTATGTCAGGCCTGTTGCCACTAGCCTGTGTTCATATCATTCAGTAACTGCGATTAGGCAAGCACTGTGACACTTGGGTGTTGTGCCCAGAGCATTGCAAGAAACCTCTGTCCATTGACTGGGATAATCTCTGGTGATGGAAAATTTACAACTCCATTTGTTTCGTTACCAGATGAAACTAAAAACAAACAGAACCTCTGGATAGAGAATGAATTTCTTGCCATCAGTCTTCATACTGTTGTATCTGTTGTCAGTATTAGGCATATATATAATGATGATGCTCTGTGATCAAATGACTCAGTCCACAGATGTCAATGTTCACCCTTCCCTGTGGTCCCTCTGCTTTCCTTCTCCCCCTCAAGCATCTTTTGACCTCAAAATGGTGGTGAAGGCACACCCATTCCGACACATCATCACACACCCTCATCGTCATGATAAGCTTGGCCTTGGCAAGACTCTCAGATAAAGAATTTATACACATTTATATCTTTATAAACTTCATGGTATTAGATTTAGAAGAATTATTTAGCACAATAAAAAGATTGATTTGTGCATTGATCTACAGAAGATAATTGAAATATGAGAATGTTGATCTTTTTCACCCACACTCAATGTGTCTCTGTTAATTATATATTCATGGTTGTCCCTTTTTTTCAAATTAATTCAATTTCTTTTCCTAATAAACAGGCCGATGAGACAATAAACGGTGAAATTGAGTCGACCCGCAGCATCAAGCGGCGTGTGGAGCACCTGAAACAGGTGGAGACCTACAGTGACGACCAGCTTCCGCTGTGGCAGAAGACTCGCTTGGACCGTATGCTGGTGGAGTATTTCCTGAGAGCTGGCTACTACAAGACGGCCATTGGCCTGGCCCAGCACTCCAGTATTGAGGTACACAGTGCGTCTGTTGGATTCCGAGAGAGTGTGGTGGTTTGCCTTGGATTTTTCTGCTGTGACCATAATGATGGCTCTTTTTAGGACATGATGTACCATTTGTATAAAGTTTCCATGATTAGGTGGGGTGAAGTGTTGGTTTGCCTGATGGTGCCCTTGGACATGATGTACCATTTGTATAAAGTGTTCATGATTGGGTGGGGTGGAGTGTTGGTTTGCCTGATGGTGCCCTTGGACATGATGTACTGTTTGTATAAAGTGTTCATGATTGGGTGGGGTGAAGTGTTGGTTTGCCTGATGGTGCCCATGGACATGATGTACCATTTGTATAAAGTGTTCATGATTAGGTGGGGTGAAGTCATAGCTGCCAACTGTTACGGGAAAACCGGGACATGTCGTTTTTTTTAAATTTGTCCCTATTTTCGTTGTTTGCTGAAAAAATTCCGGTTTACGAGTTTTCAACAAACAAAAAAAAAAAAAGCCCAAAATGAAATAAAAGAACGTTTGGCAACTGGTCCGACTGAACAGAAATCGTAAACTCGGAAGTCAGCATGAAAGGGGCATAACTAGGCCCATTCCGCGCATGCGCATAGCTGCTGTTCAAATAGTCAACATGGCGTCTTCAAGTGGTAGCATGGAGAAAACCACAAAACCTAAACGATTCCAGCGGTATCTGCCAGCTTATAAAGACAAGTTTCCATGGGTCACTTCTTGCCCTTCAAAGGGTGAAAAGTTTGCTGTCTGCACCGTGTGTCGATGTCCGGTAAATATTTCACATGGGGAAGAAATGATCTGGCCGATCACGAGAAGACCACGAAGCACAAAAAAAACAACGAAGCTGAGGAATCGGCAGCCGTCAAAAACACTCCGTCAATCTTCACATGCTATGGGTGTAGTTGTGAGATCATAAGGGCAGAAGGGTGAAGTTGATAGAACTTGAACTGAAGAATGTGGGTGTAGCTGATGGAAGCCCAGGACTGTGAGTGCTGTTGATTGGGAGGGCAGAGCATCTTTTATGTTCATCCTACATCAATATGGAAGATAAAAAAGCTGTTTGGGTAAGTCTTATTTTGTGTGTTTTGTATATTAATCTATAGAAAAAAATATGGTGGCTACCTACATAAGAGGCTTTTTTTTACACAAAATATTGCATTGTATGCAACATACTAATATGCATGCTTTGATATGGTTTAATAATAGGCTTGCTTTTGATTAGTTTTCCTATCAGGAGATGAAAAATATGCCTGTCAGAGTGTAAAAAAGGCTTCAGCTTCAGGGGGCTGCGCCCCCTGACCCCCGCTGAGGTGTTACTCTTTTTGACTCTAGGAGGTTGGCAGCTATGTGAAGTGTTGGTTTGCCTGATGGTAACCCTTGATCCTATCCCATCCCACGGCTGCTTTTCTTTGTTTAACCCTTTCATTCCTACTTTTCTATGAACCGTTACTTCCTCTTGTTGCTGGATTCTTATAACACCAGTATTCCCTTCATTCCTGGATTCTTATAACACCAGTATTCCCTTCATTCCGGGATTCTTATAACACCAGTATTCCCTTCATTCCTGGATTCTTATAACACCAGTATTCCCTTCATTCCTGGATTCTTATAACACCAGTATTCCCTTCATTCCTGGATTCTTATAACACCAGTATTCCCTTCATTCCGGGATTCTTATAACACCAGTATTCCCTTCATTCCGGGATTCTTATAACACCAGTATTCCCTTCATTTCTGGATTCTTATAACACCAGTATTCCCTTCATTCCGGGATTCTTATAACACCAGTATTCCCTTCATTCCTGGATTCTTATAACACCAGTATTCCCTTCATTCCGGGATTCTTATAACACCAGTATTCCCTTCATTCCGGGATTCTTATAACACCAGTATTCCCTTCATTCCTGGATTCTTATAACACCAGTATTCCCTTCATTCCTGGATTCTTATAACACCAGTATTCCCTTATTCCTGGATTCTTATAATACCAGTATTCCCTTCATTCCGGGATTCTTATAATACCAGTATTCCCTTCATTCCTGGATTCTTATAACACCAGTATTCCCTTCATTCCTGGATTCTTATAACACCAGTATTCCCTTCATTCCGGGATTCTTATAACACCAGTATTCCCTTCATTCCTGGATTCTTATAACACCAGTATTCCCTTCATTCCGGGATTCTTATAATACCAGTATTCCCTTCATTTCTGGATTCTTATAACACCAGTATTCCCTTCATTCCTGGATTCTTATAACACCAGTATTCCCTTCATTCCTGGATTCTTATAACACCAGTATTCCCTTCATTCCTGGATTCTTATAACACCAGCATTCCCTTCATTCCTGGATTCTTATAACACCAGTATTCCCTTCATTCCTGGATTCTTATAACACCAGTATTCCCTTCATTCCGGGATTCTTATAACACCAGTATTCCCTTCATTCCTGGATTCTTATAACACCAGTATTCCCTTCATTCCTGGATTCTTATAACACCAGTATTCCCTTCATTCCTGGATTCTTATAACACCAGTATTCCCTTCATTCCGGGATTCTTATAACACCAGTATTCCCTTCATTCCTGGATTCTTATAACACCAGTATTCCCTTCATTCCTGGATTCTTATAACACCAGTATTCCCTTCATTCCAGGATTCTTATAACACCAGTATTCCCTTCATTCCTGGATTCTTATAACACCAGTATTCCCTTCATTCCTGGATTCTTATAACACCAGTATTCCCTTCATTCCTGGATTCTTATAACACCAGTATTCCCTTCATTCCTGGATTCTTATAACACCAGTATTCCCTTCATTCCTGGATTCTTATAACACCAGTATTCCCTTCATTCCTGGATTCTTATAACACCAGTATTCCCTTCATTCCTGGATTCTTATAACACCAGTATTCCCTTCATTCCTGGATTCTTATAACACCAGTATTCCCTTCATTCCTGGATTCTTATAATACCAGTATTCCCTTCATTTCTGGATTCTTATAACACCAGTATTCCCTTCATTCCTGGATTCTTATAATACCAGTATTCCCTTCATTCCTGGATTCTTATAACACCAGTATTCCCTTCATTTCTGGATTCTTATAACACCAGTATTCCCTTCATTCCTGGATTCTTATAATACCAGTATTCCCTTCATTCTGGATTCTTATAATACCAGTATTCCCTTCATTCCTGGATTCTTATAATACCAGTATTCCCTTCATTCCTGGATTCTTATAATACCAGTATTCCCTTCATTTCTGGATTCTTATAATACCAGTATTCCCTTCATTCCTGGATTCTTATAATACCAGTATTCCCTTCATTCCTGGATTCTTATAATACCAGTATTCCCTTCATTCCTGGATTCTTATAATACCAGTATTCCCTTCATTCTGGATTCTTATAATACCAGTATTCCCTTCATTCCTGGATTCTTATAATACCAGTATTCCCTTCATTCCTGGATTCTTATAATACCAGTATTCCCTTCATTCCTGGATTCTTATAATACCAGTATTCCCTTCATTCCTGGATTCTTATAATACCAGTATTCCCTTCATTCCTGGATTCTTATAACACCAGTATTCCCTTCATTCCTGGATTCTTATAACACCAGTATTCCCTTCATTCCTGGATTCTTATAACACCAGTATTCCCTTCATTCCTGGATTCTTATAACACCAGTATTCCCTTCATTCTGGATTCTTATAACACCAGTATTCCCTTCATTCCTGGATTCTTATAACACCAGTATTCCCTTCATTCCTGGATTCTTATAACACCAGTATTCCCTTCATTCCTGGATTCTTATAACACCAGTATTCCCTTCATTCCTGGATTCTTATAACACCAGTATTCCCTTCATTTCTGGATTCTTATAATACTAGTATTCCCTTCGTTCCTGGATTTAGAGAAAAGAAAAAGAAGTGTAAAGTGAGAACTGCCACGTGTGCAGTAGCACACCGGCCAGAATAGAGCGGCAACAACTTTCCCACTCTGTAGGGGCCATCTGGCATCCATTCCATTCATAAACACTGCCGGGCGAGCGACCCGGTCATGACGTGTACCGATGATGCGACTCGTGCGAAGTTCAAAGCGCTTACCGCTTACCGGGAGAACCGATTTTCCGGGCTGCAGGAAGGAAAGGAGGGATTTTGTGCTGCCCGGTTTTCCGGGCTGCAGGAAGGAAGGGTAGGATTTCTGCAAACCGGAAAACCGGGTTGTAGGGATGAAAGAGTTAATGGAATCATTATGATGGGGAAAAGTTGAGGAAGGGGAAGTCTGTGTGTGTGTTTGAGTGTGCGTGTGTTTGGGTATGTGTTTGAGTGTGTGTGTGTGTGAGAGAGAGAGAGATAGAGAGAAAGAAACAAAGACAGATAACCAGCCTTTGCTATGTGGTTTTCTGTTTAATAAAACTAATCTTTGATGCAGCGTTACTGCAGATAGGCTTTAGTAGTTAATCATCTTCACTCAAGGATCATGTGCTAGCATATTCTACTCCATATTGCCACACCATCTGCTATGCTGAGGGACCGGTTGTGAAGGACCACCAGTTATGGAAATTGTGTGAACTTCACTGTCACGCACGGTGATCTTAACCTGCTCCTCACCTTCATGAAAAGTTGAAATGTGACTTTGTACAGAAATTGTCAACCAGCGGTAATACATTGTCGAGATTTGTTGCATGTGATTTGAGCTGATAGGTTACCCGTAAAATTAGGCCATGTGAAAACATGATGAGGTTGATAATCATCTTATTTTTCCTCAGTGTCTCATAGAGAAGAGGCCTTATTCATGATGACCTTTGCAAATTATTCCTTGGATTTTAGGCAGTGTGGAAGCATGATGTATCATGTGATTATCTTTGAAAACTGAACGGATACATGTACCCCGCACATGATGCACACACACACACACACACACACACACACACACACACACACACACACACACATCATACTTGCTCTCCATTCTCTCCCCCCACACCCACATCTGCCCTTTCCCTCTAACCCCTCTTCCCCCATTTCCACATCCCCACAATGCCACCTGCCATCACCCACCCTCTCCATTCCCTTCCTGCACCACACATCTTCCCCATCTGTTTCACCTGGTGAAGAAACCAGGTGTTTGTGACCAAAGTCACAGAGGCAGTTTGTTGGGTAACAGGAGCTGACCAACGTGGAGCTGTTCATGACGTGTAGAGAAGTGGAGGAGTCCTTAAAACGAAAGGAAACAGGGCCATGCCTGACCTGGTGCTATGAGAACAAATCCAAACTCCGCAAGCATAAGGTCAGTGTATGTGTGTGTGTGGTGTTACGGCACATTTTGTCATCATCATTACTATTGTCATCATCATCATCATCATTAGTAGTTTTGTTGTTCTTATTATCATTACTGCTATTGTAGCTGATTTGTGCTTGACCCTAACCTCTTGTTTGTTGGAGGCTTTGGGATGGGTTTGTTGTTTTCATTATGTTCTTATCGCTTTTCTCCTAGTGGATTTTTACCAAAGCAACTGAAAAAGCATTTTGAGAAAGTCACACCCAAAGAGCATTGTGACCAGTTTGATGTCATAGAAACGGAAAGTTATGTCACAGGTACACATCCAAAGCATGTAATGTTAAAGGTCTGTGGTGTGGAGGACAGAGGAGGTGTGGTGTGTGGGGCTGTGATGGGGGCTGCAATTGTAACTGCCACCCCAGTTAAGAAAAATGGAAATTGATAAAGACAAATTCTGGGCCAGTAGATTTGGTTCCAAACTGGATCAGATACTTTGGTTTGTGCGACTGTTTCAACCATGTTGACATGTGACAGTTGTAGAGACTGCTAAGCGACAGTCGCTGGCTGCTTCCTTTTTCTCCCTCCCCTCCCTTCCCTTCCCACAAATGAAATTCTCTTGCCATGTCAAATTGACTTGACAAACTTTTGTTCGACTATTCTGGTTAATTTCAAAGTGAGGTGACCGCAGGCGCTTAAGATACACAAATGACAAGACAAAATATGACATGTTTTGACCTCTTAGGTCTTCTTCAGGCAAGATAAACAACATTCAGGACAATGAAAACAGAAAATGAGTAATCATTCATCTTCTCAAAATTTGAACTTTTAGGTAAATGATTGCTCGTTCTTCATTTTCATTGTCCTGAATCAGAATGTTGTTTATCTTGCCTGAAGAAGAATTTTGAGAAGATAAGTGATTGCTTGTTCTTTGTTTTGATTGTCCTGAATGTTGTTGATCTTGCCTTAAAAAGACCTAAGAGGTCGAAATGCATCCTATTTTGCCTTGTAATTCATTTGTCCATGTTAGCCGGCAGAGTTGCTTGAAATTGTTATTAAAATCTTACTCTTCTGATGACACACCTGACTGTTGATCTTCTGATGACACACCTGACTGTTGATCTTCTGATGACACACCTGACTGTTGATCTTCTGATGACACACCTGACTGTTGATGCAGAGCACACTGGAGTTCAACATCAGGAAGCAGGAGTTTGTGGAGCTGATCAGAAATGGTTGTGGAATCGAGGCTGTCAAGTGAGTTGGGGCCTGTGGATTGTTGAGAGGACTGTTTTGTACACACACATGCTCATAGAATTGTGCATGCATAGAGGTGCTAGTATGCACATGCACATACACACCCATGCTTGCAAGTTTGCTCGCACACACACACTAGAGCTTCTGCTCATACCTGCATTCAAACTTGCGTTCGCTTAGAAACAAACACATACACAGATTATTTCTTTTCAAAGGTCGTTGTAATGTTTTGCAATGTGTGTGTGTGTGTGTGTTTCTCTCCATGTGCTTTAAATGCAGTAAGCATGCCTTATTAATGAGCACTTCTTTCCTCTTTCTACCTTTTCCATTCCGCTCTCTCCATTCATTCCTCCTTCCTTCTCCCCATCAGCCTCCTTTCTCCCATTCACTGCACCCATCGTGAACACTCTCTCTCTCTCTGTCTCTCTCTCTTCCTCTCTCTTTCTTTCTCTCTCTCCCTCTGTCTCTCTCTCTCTCTCTCTCTCACTTAAAAGATAATAGTAAATTACTGGATTGAGATGAGCATTGTGTTCCTTCACCTGTCCAGCCAGGCCTGAGATAATAGTAAATTACTGGATTGAGATGAGCATTGTGTTCCTCCACCTGTCCAGCCAGGCCTGAGATAATAGTAAATTACTGGATTGAGATGAGCATTGTGTTCCTCCACCTGTCCAGCCAGGCCTGAGATCTTCAGGGCAGAAAGAACATATGCATACCCACACATCCATACACTCCATCTCATGATCCAAATGTTTTTCTGTGGTTCGTTTTGTTCTGTTTTTTCATCCTCATTTTCCCTTTTCTCTTTCTTTTTCTTATCCCTTTTGTTTATGTTGTTTTTTTGTTTAGTTGTTTTGATTGGTGGGTGTTTCTTCTTCCTGTTTGTTTAGTTGTTTTGATTGGTGGGTGTTTCTTCTTCCTGTTTGTTTAGTTGTTTTGATTGGTGGGTGTTTCTTCTTCCTGTTTGTTTAGTTGTTTTGATTGGTGGGTGTTTCTTCTTCCTGTTTGTTCCCTAGGTTTTTTTCCTTCACTTTTTAGAATTGAGGTTTTCACAGGTAATGTTTTTGGGGTATGTGCGCATTTGTTTTTTGTCTATAGCAGCTATGACTTTGTCACTCGCAAGTTTTTAAATGAATTGTTTTGTTGTTGCCTTGGAAGTGCCAGTGATTGTATTTATCTGCTTGTTACTGTTTTTTTGGTTGGTTGGTGGTTGTTGTTGGTTTTTTTTTTTTTTTTTTTTTTTTTTGGGGGGGGGGGGGGGTTGGTTTGTTGTTGGTTTTAATGATGTTTTATATAAAGATGTGATCATGGGGTTTATGATGATGATGAGTTGTCACCCTTGCTGTTTTGGCAGACATGCTCGGAAGCACTTCAGCGTGGTGGAGGACGACCAGTTGGCAGAGGTGCAGCGGGTCATGGACTGTTGGCCTTCTCCCCGTGCTCCCAGATCGAGGCTTACAAGGTCAGCTCCTGGGGTCACTTCCTGTCTCTCTGTCTGTAGTCTACGTTCACTTCTTATTTAACCTTCTTCTCCCCATACTCACCGATCGAGACTTACAAAGTCAGCTCCTTGGGTCACTTTCTCTCTTCTTGTCTTTCTATCTGCAGTCTACCCTCGCTTATCTATAAGCCCCAGCCTTCTTCTCCTCTTGTTCCGCGTGAGGCCTTTAAAGTAAGGTCTTTCTTTCTGCAGTCTACGCTCACTTTTTGTTAAATACCCTAGATTCTCCTCCTCTTGTTCACAGCTTGAGGCCTAGAAAGTGAGATCCATGTGTCACTTTCTCTCTCTCTCTGTCTTTTGGCACTCTGCTTATCACTTTTACAGTTTTCCGTAGCCTTTCACCTTTACTGAAGAACCTTTTGTGGAGTGCAGTACACAAAAATTCAAGACAATGATCTTTATATGATAACGAAAACACCAATAACAAGCTGACTGAGTTAGCGTTTTCTCCCTTATCATGAATGAAGAGATGTTTGTAACACAGTAATGTTAAGTGGCTAGTTGGTTGAAAATGTACATGGGAGTTCGCGCCTGTCCGTGTATGCATCTGTATAAGAATAAGTGTGAGTGACATCAAAATTGTGATGTGCACATGTAAAAAGAAAAGATTGATGTCTGCATGCATCATCCAGCATTGGCACCATGTGTGTCTGGTGTGGAAGGCATATGCAAAAGAAGAAGTTCACCTTGCGTTGCAGTATTTTTTCCATGAAGACCGGTGGAACGATTGGTGCAGCAGTTTCGTCAGGAGAACTTCCGTCTCCACCAGCTGAACAGCTCAGTGTTCACTGCTGCCCTCCAGGCAGGACTGTCCTCCCTCAAGACTCCGTATCCTTTGTCCCTGGGATTGGCTGGGAGAGGCTGGGGTGTGGGTGTGTGTGTGTGTGTGTGTGTGTGTGTGTAAACAAGCTAGAAATCCAGCAGTGGATGAAATGGAGGGGTTAGGGGGAGGGGAGGAATAGAAAAATCGGTAGAAATGTAATGTAATCCACAATTTTGAATAATCCAGATTTTTCATAGCTCAGATTTTGCTCGCTTTTCACAAACTCTCCCTGTTTTGTGTGTGTTTGTGTGTGGCGGGGGGGGGGGGGGGGGGGGGGGGGGGGGGGGGGGTTGTCATTGTTATTTTTTTGTTATGTTTGTTGACAATATCATGTAAAAAAAACAAACAAACAAAAACCAATCTTCTTTCAAGGTCAACAAATACCCCTGTATTTGAGACAGGTGCATGAATCTGAATTCCAGTCCAACATTTCCCTCTGCCTTTCACCAGGCCAAGCTCCTTTTTTGTTGTTGTTGTTTTTGTTTTGTTGTTTTTAACATACACAAACTACACCTTGTAACTTGCAGCAATTCAAATGAAAACAAAAGAAGATAGAAAGAAGCGTTAATGGAAAACCAGCTGACCTACTATGAAGCCAATGGTTAACAGTACAGTAAGCTTCCACGAAATGGAAAACCAGCTGACCTACTATGAAGCCAGTGGTTAACAGTACAGTAAGCTTCCACTAGCCACCACAGACTCCTTGACTTGCGGTGAAGGCACTGCTACAAGGAGGACCCCGCCCAGCGCAACAGCAACTGCCCAGTGTGCAGCCGGCACCTGACGACCTGGCGCAGCCCCTGCCCTACGCCCACTGCGCCAACTCCCGCCTCATCTGCGCCATCAGCGGCCACTCCCTCAACGAGCACAACCCCCCATGATGCTGCCCAACGGAAACATATACGGCTATTGCGTGAGTCAAGATGACACATTTTGTTCCTTTTTTTTATCTCTTCTCTTTTGTACTCCTCAGTGGCATTACTCCTGTGCTTTTCGTTCATTTCCTCCATACACACAGCCACACGCAGGATTTGACCTGTTGCAGGGAGCAACCCATGGGAGGTCATTGTAAGGCAGCCTGCCAGAGTGTTTGTTGCTTGTCTGTCCAAACTCTTCAGGAATTCCTGTGGAATTGTGTGGTTTTCTTGGCGTCGTGTTCCCCCCACAAGGTCCCAGAAAATGGTCACGACAAAAACACACACGCATGCAAATGCATGCACACATGCTCTCACATGCACGCACACATGCGCTCACACACACGCAAATGTGCGCACGCACACACTTGCACACATAAAAAGACACACATGCACACACACACACGCACATGCACACACATATGGACAGAGACACACACACACACACACACACACACACACACACGTGCATGCACAAACCCATATGGACAGAGAGACAGAGAGGTAAACTGATATATAGATAGATAGATCTTGTGGTTTTTTCTTGTTTTGAGTGCATTGGAGGTGTGTGTAGAGAGAGAAAGAAAGATGTATTCTTCAAGAAACCTTTTTCGAGCAGGGTGGATATCAGTCTGAAATAAAGCAGTGGTAGAAATGCATGATGCTTGTAAAAGAGTTATCATTATCAAAAAAATATTATAACAGCAGATTACATTCTCGGTTTTCAGATTAAGACTAAATGGAAAAATATGCAGCAGAATTAAACCATTGTTCTGAATTCTATCATATAACCTTCAGGTGTATCTCTCTTCTTCTTTTTCTTTTTTCTTCTCCTTCGTGGCTTTTCATAACTTGATAACTGTGCTAAAGTTTAACAGTCCATTTTACCACCCAAAAATGGTTTGTGAAATGTATATGAAAAAAAAATCTACATCACAGTCTTACTCAGTGTGGAAATGTAAAAGACCTTTGTACCAATGCACTTTGGTATATTTTTAACACCTTTTTTTATTTTTAACAAAAGGTGCCCATAATATTCCATATTTCAAAAAAGATTTTTAAAAAAAATCATGATGATGTTGTTTAGGGTATATATAACAAGTGTGAAAGCCAGTTATTAATTTTGCTATGAAACAAACAGGCTGTCTGTGTTACAGTTTCTTTACAAGATAAGATCATCAAGAATGAGACTGACTGCAAAGAATTTCAGCATTGTCATGCCCCAGCAATCCTGATCATACTCCATGCAGACCGGTCATTTTCTACTGGAAAATTCATCTGTCAGTAGAAAGAAAAAAAACAACTGTGAAAGCAATGTCCAAAATGCTTCCCTTCCAGACCTTTGACTAGAAATAGTTCCAGAGCAAAGTTAGAGTGTCATACATGCCAAGATTTATGAAAAGAAGGATCCCCAGTTTGATAGATTTGGTTTTATAAGGTACTGTATTTTTTGTGCATTAGCACTTGCAGCAACTCATTTCAAATGCTTTTATCTTTGCTGGTGTGCTTCAATGAAGGGGTGTCTTTGCCGGTGTGTGTCAATGAAGGGGTGTCTTTGCCGGTGTGTGTCAATGAAGGGGTGTCTTTGCTGGTGTGTGTCAATGAAGGGGTGTCTTTGCCGGTGTGTGTCAATGAAGGGGTGTCTTTGCCGGTGTGTGTCAATGAAGGGGTGTCTTTGCCGGTGTGTGTCAATGAAGGGGTGTCTTTGCCGGTTGTGTCAATGAAGGGTGTCTTTGCCGGTGTGTGTCAATGAAGGGGTGTCTTTGCCGGTGTGTGTCAATGAAGGGGTGTCTTTGCCGGTGTGTGTCAATGAAGGGGTGTCTTTGCCGGTGTGTGTCAATGAAGGGGTGTCTTTGCCGGTGTGTGTCAATGAAGGGGTGTCTTTGCCGGTGTGTGTCAATGAAGGGGTGTCTTTGCTGGTGTGTGTCAATGAAGGGGTGTCTTTGCCGGTGTGTGTCAATGAAGGGGTGTCTTTGCTGGTGTGCTTCAATGAAGGGGTGTCTTTGCCGGTGTGTGTCAATGAAGGGGTGTCTTTGCCGGTGTGTGTCAACGAAGGGGTGTCTTTGCCAGTGTGTGTCAACGAAGGGGTGTCTTTGCCGGTGTGTGTCAATGAAGGGGTGTCTTTGCCAGAGTGTGTCAATGAAGGGGTGTCTTTGCCAATGTGTGTCAGTGAAGGGGTGTCTTTGCTGGTGTGTGTCAGTGAAGGGGTGTCTTTGCTGGTGTGTGTCAGTGAAGGGGTGTCTTTGCTGATGTGTGTCAATGAAGGGGTGTCTTTGCTGGTGTGTGTCAATGAAGGGGTGTCTTTGCCGGTGTGTGTCAATGAAGGGGTGTCTTTGCTGGTGTGTGTCAATGAAGGGGTGTCTTTGCCGGTGTGTGTGTCAATGAAGGGATGTCTTTGCCAATGTGTGTCAGTGAAGGGGTGTCTTTGCTGGTGTGTGTCAGTGAAGGGGTGTCTTTGCTGGTGTGTGTCAGTGAAGGGGTGTCTTTGCCAGTGTGTGTCAATGAAGGGGTGTTATTGCTGGATGTGTGTCAATGAAGGGCAGACCTGTTTACCCTTACGATTTTTTCGTAATTATCACGAAAAAAAATTGAAATTACGAAAATTACGGAAACGGGAAAAAAATTACGAAAAAATAATAAATCAAACAACAGCAAAATTGTACAAGTGTTTGCGCTGGTTTTGAAACGGTGGATTGTAGTAACTCTGGATCCGGGTTCCCAGAATGCAACGGTAAACATTTGCAGTACGTTCAAGATGGCGTCGTCGTCGAAGCGAGCTCATACTAAAAGCGCGCCTGATCACAAAGAAAAAAAGCAAGAGTGTTGCAGAAGTTCAAAGACAGTTACACGAAAACGCCTGGAATACAGCGTTCGACGTTGGGCGATAATTACGCATTCTGTGTGTACTGCCTGACTGACATTAACATCAGTCACTCAGGTCAGTTCGACATTGAAACACATTGCAAGTCAATGAAGCATACAAAATATGTCAGTGCCAAAAAAGATGCAGAAAAGTGTCCGAAACTACCAGCGTTTTTTTAGCAGTACGCCGAAAACCACCAAGAGCGAGCCTGAAGTGCTTGATGTGACAAGAGCAGAGGTCATGTTGACTGAAACGTTAGTGAAGTTAAACGTGCCTCTGTCGGCAGCAGACACTTTGAAGAAGGTTGTAAAAGCAGATCAGAGGGCTTCCATGGGTCAAAGGACTCTAGAGAGCCTAATGATTGTGAAATCCCGTCAAGGTGAGCCTTGGGAAAGGCACTACTCTGACAATGAGCTTAGGGCATTGAAATCTGCCTACACCCAATCCAAAGGCAAGAAAAACTAGTGAATGTTGTACATGAAATCAGTTGAGCCTTGTGAGGGAAATTGACAACAGTGTTATTTTCCAGTTTGGACTACTTGTGGATTTTAATATATGGTTGCCTTTAGAGTCCTACACCCATCCCACTTTTCAAGACTGAACACAGTCAGAAGATCAGAAGCAGTTAAAACAGGTTAGTAATCTGAGTGTGAAAGAGAAAAAACCAACAGCTTGCTTTTATAGGTCTCCAAGTGAACTACTGGTTGTATCATAGTAAAACTTATTATTTTATTGCTATGAACAAACAAAAAAATCGGCTGTGCGCTGGGTTACAGATTTTTTTTCAAAATTACTAATTTTGAAATCAGAAATACTAATTGGCAAAACAGGGGTAAACAGGTCTGGAAGGGGTGTTATTGCTGGATGTGTGTCAATGAAGGGGTGTCTTTGCTGGATGTGTGTCAATGAAGGGGTTGTCTTTGCTGGATGTGTGTAAATGAAGGGGTGTTATTGCTGGATGTGTGTCAATGAAGGGGTGTTATTGCTGGATGTGTGTAAATGATGGGCTGTTTTTGCTCGATGTGTGTAAATGAAGGAGCGTTTTTGCAGGATGTGTGTAAATGAAGGGGTGTTTCTGCCAGTGTGTGTAAATGAAGGGGTGTTATTACTGGTGTGTGTAAACGAAGGGGTGTTTTTACTGGTGTGTGTAAACGAAGGGGTGTTTTTACTGGTGTGTGTGTAAACGAAGGGGTGTTTTTACTGGTGTGTGTAAACGAAGGGGTGTTTTTACTGGTGTGTGTAAACAAAGGGGTGTATGTGTTCAGGCCTGAAGAAGATGGCTACTGACAACAACAACATCATCGTCTGTCCACGCACCAAGGAGACCTATCAGCTGAAGGACGCGGAGAAAGTCTTCGTCATGTGATTGTCTCCGCTCCTTTACCTCCCCCCCTCTCTCTCTCCCTCTCTGTCTGTCTCAGTGTCTCTCTCTCTCTCTCTCTCACTCTTAGTTTCTTTTTTTCATTTCCCCAGTTTATTTTCTTTTCTTCTTTATTTCTTTCTTTTCTTTCTTTATGAGAGAGGATGTCTTTCAATTAGTATTGAACTGTTCCAGTTCACTAATTCATTTATCAGCTCTCAGCCTCTCTCTCTCTCTGTCTTTATCTCTCTTCTATATTTGCTTCATCCATCTCTGCCCCCACTTTTGCTGTCTCATCTCAGCCACACTCTCCTTTCGGTTTTCTTTCTGACTGTATCGGATCCTCTTGAATTGTGTTCAAGTTCCATAATACTGACTTCCATCGGTTTTGTTGTTGTTGTTGTTCTTGACCAAGCCTGTATGACTGGGCATCAGGTGTGACTCTATGGGTTGACCAAGCCTGTATGACTGGGCATCAGGTGTGACTCTATGGGTTGACCAAGCCTGTATGACTGGGCATCAGGTGTGACTCTATGGGTTTGTGTTTCTCCTTCACAGTATGTCCCTGTCTTGACCGTCAACAGATCAAAGCAGCTGCTGACCTCAGTTAGCAAGATGGGTTCCAATGCATTTCTCATGTCCTCACAATGCAGAATATGTCTGGGAATCGTATGACGATACTTGGTGTATTCCTCGGTATACCTATATCCCTGTGTCCTCACAATGCAAGATATGTGTGGTATTTCTGTGGACGTTAGTATGGGTTTTTCCCTCAGTGTAATTCCGATATTCTCGTAATGCAAGAATGTCTGGTAATTCTGTGGACGTTAGTATGGGTTTTTCCCTCAGTGTAATTCCGATATTCTCGTAATGCAAGATATGTCTGGTAATTCTGTGGATGATAGTGTAGGTCTGCCCTCCCTCAGACTGAAAGGTAATTATGGGGATTAGAGGGAAGATGGTGTGTGTTTTACATCTCCAGAGACTGACAGATAAATGACTTGTAGCTGGATGGAGAATAGTGTGTGATTTTTCCATTCCCAGAGACATAATGATTTATGTCTTGTAGTGGATAGAGGATAGTGGGTGTTTTCCATTTCCACAGACTGAAGAATATGTTTTATAGTTCAAAGGAGGGGGTTGTGTGTTGTTGGTTTCTGGAGGCCTAAGGATATGTCTGTGAGATCAGTAGAGGATAGTGTGTGTTTTCCATCACCGAGACCAGAGGACTTGTCTGGCAGTTTGACAGACAGAGGGTAGTGTTTTTTCCATTGCTCTGAATAATGGGAATGTCTGGTAGTGACATTGAGGGTAGTGTGTGTTACCTTTTCCTGAGTCTGAAGGATACATCTGATTGATGGAGGATAGTGTGTGTTACCATTTCCTGAGTCTGAAGGATACATCTAATACATGGAGGATAGTGTGTGTTACCTTTTCCTGAGTCTAGATGGAGGATAGTGTGTGTTACCATTTCCTGAGTCTGAAGGATACATCTAATACATGGAGGATAGTGTGTGTTACCTTTTCCTGAGTCTAGATGGAGGATAGTGTGTGTTTACAATTTCCTGAGTCTGAAGGATACATCAGATAGATGGAGGATAGTGTGTGTTACCATTTCCTGAGTCTGAAGGATACATCAGATAGATGGAGGATAGTGTGTGTTACCATTTCCTGAGTCTGAGGATACATCTAATAGATGGAGGATAGTGTGTGTTTTCCATTCCTCAGAGCTAAGGGTATGTCTGGTAGTTAGATGGAAGGTGGTGTGTGGTGTCCTTTCTTCACAGTAATTATCAGGTATGTCTGTAACTTAGATGAAAGATTAGCGGGCGATTGTTTTTTGCATTCCTAAAAAAATATTGGGTGTGTTTGATGGAGAATAAAGTCTTTTTCCCATTGCAGATTGAATCGTAGATCAGATGGGCGGACTGAGGATAGAGTGTGTGTGTTTGTATGTGTGTGTGTGCATGCGTGTGTGTGTGTGTGTGTGTGTATGCGTGTGTGTGTGAGTGTGTCTGTGCATGGGTATGTGTGTGCACGTGTGTGTTTTTTGTGTGTGCGTGTGTTTACTGTTCCTCAAAATAACAGAAATATCTGACCAGTGGAAGAGCAGAGTGAGTTTTCCCATTTCTCAGACTGAAGAGTGTGTGTGTCAGGTGGTTGGGTGGAGGACAGCTTGAAGAGTGCGTCAGGTTTGCGTCGTAGAGAGAACTGCAGTCTGACGATGGGTCGCAGTGACAGGTAGCATCACAAGTCAAGGTGCAGTGGTGAGGGTTGTGGGCTGGGAGAGTGGGGATTGTAGTGCCACCCAGTGGTGAGGGTTGTGGGCTGGGAGAGTGGGGATTGTAGTGCCACCTAGTGGTGAGGGTTGTGGGCTGGGAGACTGGGGATTGTAGTGCCACCCAGTGGTGAGGGTTGTGGGCTGGGAGACTGGGGATTGTAGTGCCACCCAGTGGTGAGGGTTGTGGGCTGGGAGACTGGGGATTGTAGTGCCACCCAGTGGTGAGGGTTGTGGGCTGGGAGACTGGGGATTGTAGTGCCACCCAGTGGTGGAGGGTTGTGGGCTGGGAGACTGGGGATTGTAGTGCCACCCAGTGGTGAGGGTTGTGGGCTGGGAGACTGGGGATTGTAGTGCCACCTAGTGGTGAGGGTTGTGGGCTGGGAGACTGGGGATTCTAGTGCCACCCAGTGGTGAGGGTTGTGGGCTGGGAGAGTGGGGATTCTAGTGCCACCCAGTGGTGAGGGTTGTGGACTGGGAGAGTGGGGATTGTAGTGCCACCCAGTGGTGAGGGTTGTGGGCTGGGAGACTGGGGATTGTAGTGCCACCCAGTGGTGAGGGTTGTGGGCTGGGAGACTGGGGATTCTAGTGCCACCCATCAGGGGCCTTCATTTGTCAGAGAGGGCACTGCTGTGTCATGGAGTCTGAGACCAGAATCCATTGCAGCGTTTTCATCACTCAACGAATCAGAGACAATCATTGCAGCGTTTCATCACCATCAAGAATCAGAGACCAGAATCCATTGCAGCGTTTTCATCACATCAAACGAATCAGAGACCAGAATCCATTGCAGCGTTTTCATCACATGAATCAGACAAGTAAGAAATTTGTTTTGAAATCTCTGGCCCAGGATCTGCTGTCGTGGTGATCTGGGTTTCAGCTTCCTCTCCAATGTCATGTCCATGGCGAGTTCATGTCTGACTTGCCATTATCAGCAAGGTCATAGATACTGCAGGTAGAGGGATGTTGATACGGGTTTGTGGGTGCTGAAGGTCATGGATACTGCAGGTAGAGGGATGTTGATACGGGTTTGTGGGTGATAGATACTGCAGGTAGAGGGATGTTGATACGGGTTTGTGGGTGATAGATACTGCAGGTAGAGGGATGTTGATACGGGTTTGTGGGTGATAGATACTGCAGGTAGAGGGATGTTGATACGGGTTTGTGGGTGATAGATACTGCAGGTAGAGGGATGTTGATACGGGTTTGTGGGTGATAGATACTGCAGGTAGAGGAATGTTGATACGGGTTTGTGGGTGATAGATACTGCAGGTAGAGGGATGTTGATACGGGTTTGTGGGTGATAGATACTGCAGGTAGAGGGATGTTGATACGGGTTTGTGGGTGATAGATACTGCAGGTAGAGGGATGTTGATACGGGTTTGTGGGTGATAGATACTGCAGGTAGAGGGATGTTGATACGGGTTTGTGGGTGCTGAAGGTCATAGATACTGCAGGTAGAGGGATGTTGATACGGGTTTGTGGGTGATAGATACTGCAGGTAGAGGGATGTTGATACGGGTTTGTGGGTGATAGATACTGCAGGTAGAGGGATGTTGATACGGGTTTGTGGGTGATAGATACTGCAGGTAGAGGGATGTTGATACGGGTTTGTGGGTGATAGATACTGCAGGTAGAGGGATGTTGATACGGGTTTGTGGGTGCTGAAGGTCATAGATACTGCAGGTAGAGGGATGTTGATACGGGTTTGTGGGTGATAGATACTGCAGGTAGAGGGATGTTGATACGGGTTTGTGGGTGATAGATACTGCAGGTAGAGGGATGTTGATACGGGTTTGTGGGTGATAGATACTGCAGGTAGAGGGATGTTGATACGGGTTTGTGGGTGCTGCCCAGCATTTGTTGAATCAGACCGGGCATCACTTGACACCAGCAAAATGATCCACCAGCAGTGCAGTGTCTCCTCTGGTGGGTGGCTTCATTACAGCCTACTGTTGTTTACTCCCAGTGGACTGCTGATACCGACCTGACCACAAGTGTGGTATGATGTGGGGGTCAGTCTTGTGGGAGGAGAACACCACTCGGGGGACATCTGCAATGAAAAAGGGTGGGTGGGTGAGAAGAAAAATTTTTTTGGCTTTTTAAAGTGTCTTCCTCCATGCCTGTATGCCAAAGTTTGTGGCCAGCTGAGGATATAGTTGATTTTAACGTGGTGACAGCCCTGATGTGGCCCTTTGCGGTCGGCTGGGCTATAAGCAACATTATCTTATCTTATCTAGCTGGGGATATAGTTCGCAAGTGAACAGCTACACTGTGCACAGAAATCTGTCCTCACTGACATTCCCAGGTGAAATTGGAGCTTTGCTTGTATCTCCAGCAGGAAGGTCAGACAGCCTGTTTCTCTTTTCTCCAGACAGAGGTGGTGCGCTTGTATCTGCAGAGGCAGAAGCTGTTCTTTTCTCCAGCAAGGAGTGCTTGTATCGCAGAAGCAGACAGCCTGTTTCTCTTTTCTCCAGACAGAGGTGGTGCCTGCTTGTATCTCCAGCAGGAAGGTCAGACAGCCTGTTTCTCTTTTCTCCAGACAGAGGTGGTGCCTGCTTGTATCTCCAGCAGGAAGGTCAGACAGCCTGTTTCTCTTTTCTCCAGACAGAGGTGGTGCTGCTTGTATCTCCAGCAGGAAGGTCAGACAGCCTGTTTTCTTTTCTCCAGACAGAGGTGGTGCCTGCTTGTATCTCCAGCAGGAAGGTCAGACAGCCTGTTTCTCTTTTCTCCAGACAGAGGTGGTGCCTGCTTGTATCTCCAGCAGGAAGGTCAGACAGCCTGTTTCTCTTTTCTCCAGACAGAAGTGGTGCCTGCTTGTATCTCCAGCAGGAAGGTCAGACAGCCTGTTTCTCTTTTCTCCAGACAGACGTGGTGCCTGCCTTGCCAAACCAACTGCTGAGCTTTGAAAATATGGGTGGAGTTGCCATGTAAAGGGAGGGGGGTTAGCTTTGAAAATATGGGTGGAGTTGCCATGTAAAGGAGGGGGGTTAGCTTTGAAAATATGGGTGGAGTTGCCATGTAAAGGGAGGGGGTTAGCTTTGAAAATATGGGTGGAGTTGCCATGTAAAGGGAGGGGGGTTAGCTTTGAAAATATGGGTGGAGTTGCCATGTAAAGGGAGGGGGGGTAGCTTTGAAAATATGGGTGGAGTTGCCATGTAAAGGGAGGGGGGTTAGCTTTGAAAATATGGGTGGAGTTGCCATGTAAAGGGAGGGGGGTTAGCTTTGAAAATATGGGTGGAGTTGCCATGTAAAGGGAGGGGGGTTAGCTTTGAAAATATGGGTGGAGTTGCCATGTAAAGGGAGGGGGGTTAGCTTTGAAAATATGGGTGGAGTTGCCATGTAAAGGGAGGGGGGTTAGCTTTGAAAATATGGGTGGAGTTGCCATGTAAAGGGAGGGGGGTTAGCTTTGAAAATATGGGTGGAGTTGCCATGTAAAGGGAGGGGGGGTAGCTTTGAAAATATGGGTGGAGTTGCCATGTAAAGGGAGGGGGGGTAGCTTTGAAAATATGGGTGAAGTTGCCATGTAAAGGGAGGGGGGTAGCTTTGAAAATATGGGTGGAGTTGCCATGTAAAGGGAGGGGGGGTAGCTTTGAAAATATGGGTGGAGTTGCCATGTAAAGGGAGGGGGGTAGCTTTGAAAATATGGGTGGAGTTGCCATGTAAAGGGAGGGGGGGGTAGCTTTGAAAATATGGGTGGAGTTGCCATGTAAAGGGAGGGGGGGTAGCTTTGAAAATATGGGTGGAGTTGCCATGTAAAGGGAGGGGGGGTAGCTTTGAAAATATGGGTGGAGTTGCCATGTAAAGGGAGGGGGGTTAGCTTTGAAAATATGGGTGGAGTTGCCATGTAAAGGGAGGGGGGTTAGCTTTGAAAATATGGGTGGAGTTGCCATGTAAAGGGAGGGGGGTTTGCTTTGAAAATATGGGTGGAGTTGCCATGTAAAGGGAGGGGGTAGCTTTGAAAATATGGGTGGAGTTGCCATGTAAAGGGAGGGGGGTTAGCTTTGAAAATATGGGTGGAGTTGCCATGTAAAGGGAGGGGGGGTAGCTTTGAAAATATGGGTGGAGTTGCCATGTAAAGGGAGGGGGGTTAGCTTTGAAAATATAGGTGGAGTTGCCATGTAAAGGGAGGGGGGGGTAGCTTTGAAAATATGGGTGGAGTTGCCATGTAAAGGGAGGGGGGTTAGCTTTGAAAATATGGGTGGAGTTGCCATGTAAAGGGAGGGGGGTTAGCTTTGAAAATATGGGTGGAGTTGCCATGTAAAAGGAGGGGGGTTAGCTTTGAAAATATGGGTGGAGTTGCCATGTAAAGGGAGGGGGGTTAGCTTTGAAAATATGGGTGGAGTTGCCATGTAAAGGGAGGGGGTTAGCTTTGAAAATATGGGTGGAGTTGCCATGTAAAGGGAGGGGGTTAGCTTTGAAAATATGGGTGGAGTTGCCATGTAAAGGGAGGGGGGTTAGCTTTGAAAATATGGTGGGAATTGCCATGTAAAGGGAGGGGGGTAGGGAGAGAGGAGAAAAGGGGAGGGGGAAGGAATTCCTGGCCAATGAGACTATCTTGAGAAAGTGTTTGGTTACCAAATTTGAAATCCTGTAGCGAATGGAGACCTGACACACTGTTTCCTCAGCTCTGGTCAGTGTAAAAGGTTGGGAAAGTGAGGGCGCCATCCATGTGTCTTGTTGTACATGCATCAGAGTTGTGGGTTATCTGAGCGGAATGTCAGACTTGGGCTTTCATTCACCTTGCAAAGTGCTTGGGGAGTGGTGGGTTTGAAGTCTTGCTTTCATTCCACATTGTGCCTGCAAGAGATGTGTAACAGCAATTGATGTATTTCCCTGCCCAACACGGTTGTATATAGTATGTACATGTTTCATGCAATCACAGATTCAATAGACTGGATGTGAACGGACTTGTACATAGTATGTACATGTTTCATGCAATCAGAGATTCCAATAGATTTGATGTGAAGTGACTTGTATTAGATGTAACTCTGATATACTCAAAACATAATTCTGAGAATTAACCAAATTTTTGTTCCTGTGTAAGTGCATGTATGAATCCATTTTCATCCGGGGGGGGGGGGGGGGGGGGGGGGGGATCTCTGGGATTGTTGCTTTCCAAAAATCTGTATTTGTATCCTGGAAATGTTGGAGATAATGGTATATTGTTGTAGACATGGATAGTGCAAGAAATTTTGTTGTTTACATTTGTCTTTCCATTTTAAACACGCTCATTCTGTCATGACTATATCCTTATGGTATGTGTTTTAGTTTGAGAAGAAAGATTGTGTTTACACAGTTTTCTTTTGTATTTAACATATACTGTCTTTCACCATTATGCTCATTATCTATTACTGGAATGCCATACTGATGCATGCGTGATAGAAACCTTGTTTTCAGTATATATGGCTTTACAATTGGGGACAGAAAAATAGAAAAAGAAACACTTCCACATAGGAAAAGAGCCTAATTGTTGTTCTAGAGTAGCATGACTGTTTTCTTAATCCCGAGAAAAAGGATTGATTCGGAGTGTACTTACAAAATTTCATCTTTGGAAGTGGGTGTTGGTTCTTTGTTAAAGTGCATTTTTTGTTGTTGTTTTTTTAAGTTGAGGGTTGCACCAATGTAAATGTTTTGCATGTGCCTGACATTTATCATCAAAGTTGATCATGGGTTTTCTCATTCGAGATATTGACTCACAACATGTCAAACTGAATTGAGTGTGGAGAAGCACCAAAAAAAAAGGAACACACACATAAACCAGTACCAACTATCCTCCTCCTATCCCGGTGGCTGAACATTTTGTCAGGAATGTTCTTGTTCCTCTTGTCCCATCTGGCTGTGTCTGTCTGTCTGTCTGTCTGTGCAGTTTGTGGTCTGTTTGGTGCTGAGAGGCTCTGCTGTCTGGTGTCCTTTTTACAGTCTTCCACGCGATGCATTGTAAATGAGCACTCCCTTCACAGTCTTTCAGTATGGTCGCACAGTCTGCATGTGAGGTGTGCTGGTTGGCTGGCAGGAAAGACGGCGGCGTCTTCAGTGGTCTTCACCTTCACTTTCGTCTCTGAACAAGTTAGGGTTCTGTTGTTGTTGTTGTTGTTTTTCTCCTGAGCATCTTTTGTCAGTTTTCTTTTTCTTTCTCCCTGCATTTATATTCATTTAGTTCTCATAAGTACATGTGCGTCCATACGCATGTAAGTGTGTATGTTCTTGTGCACATGTGCACAGAAAATAAGAGGCATGTTTGTTTGAATAAGCTTGCAGGTACACGCATGTTTTTGAGGTAGTGTGTCATCATTGTGGTCAGATCTGACCTGGGGCTTGTAAGAGGTGGTTTTTTTTTTTTTTTTTTTTTGTGACGATGGTGTGTTGTGTTTCGTGAGTGTATTCTGATGATTGTGAAAAGTTCACCGATGATTGGTTAGAGCTTGTTTGGCTTTGAGGAGATGGCTCAGTGGTTGTTCCAGGGAGACTTTATCAGCGCCGTTCCTTCTGCCTCACTGGGGCTGCACCACTCAGCATGTGGGGAGAGAGAGGTCAGCATCATCCTGTAACATCACCCTGTAACATCATCCTGTAACATCATCCTGTAACATCACCCTTTTTTTTCTTTGAAAAAAAGAAAAGAAAAGAAAACCCTTAGTTTTTGTGCATGTGTGTATGTTTCTTTTTCAGTCTGTTTTTTGTTTTGTTTTTTTGTGTGTGAAGGCATAAGAATGTGTCATGCTCATGGAGAATGTGTGCTTGTTATTCCGTGAATAATAAAGTGACATGTTACGATGCTCACCATGCGTGCTGATGTCAGTGTTTGGGTTGGATGATTCTGTGTGGGACATGCTGACCATCTGTCTGAGAGGGAATGGGTGTATGTCTGTGCCTGCAACTGGCATCCCCTCCTCAGAAAGTGGAAAAGCCACACACTTGAAGGCGCACGCTCACACACACATGCACACACAACTTAAAACTTCCCTCAGAATGTCTTAAAACAAAATCAGAATTTTATTTTAATGTTTTCCCCATAATACTGTAAAGAAATATTATCACTTCAAACATGGCATTTCCGTGAAACAGTATGTAAACAGTAAGCGTGGACGGATATAAACACATCGTGACAGCAGCAGTAATTTCAAGAAAAACTGGAAGGTTGACACTGCACAAAGTATTCCTGTTTCAGCTAAGAGAAATGTTTCATGTGTAGGTTGTTTTTAAAGAGGATCAAATATTGCTCTGAGAGAAAAAAGAAAAACTCAGGGGAGAAGGTTGGTAAGCATGCCCATGTATACATGTGTATGTAGTGTGCGTGTGAATTGACGACTTCAATGGATATGTTGTTTTAAGGATAGACGCATGATTCTAGTGTGAGTGTGTGTGTGTGTGTGTTTTGTTTTTTTCTGTGAATTCTCCTTCAAGGGACTTTGCATCTTATGATGAGATCTTAAAACATTTATAAATGAATAAAAAGAAAATGAGCATGTGATTTCAAAGTAATGAAATACACCAGGCTTTCATGTTCAATGCCAGATTTGATCAGTCAACGGAAATATCACAGACCAAGTTTAATTTATGGGAACAAATATTCTACAACAGCTAAGAGAAACAATGCCTTTGATAGAAGATATGAAAGCTTCAATAACACAGATATGTTGAATACAATAAAAACAAAGAGAAACAATGCCTTGATAAAGATATGAAGCTTCATAACCAGATATGTTGATACAATAAAACAAAGAGAAACAATGCCTTTGATAGAAGATGAAAGCTCAAACACAGATATGTTGATACAATAAAAACAAAGAGAAACAATGCCTTTGATAGAAGATATGAAAGCTTCAATAACACAGATATGTTGAATACAATAAAAACAAAGAGAAACAATGCCTTTGATAGAAGATATGAAAGCTTCAATAACACAGATATGTTGAATACAATAAAAACAAAGAGAAACAATGCCTTTGATAGAAGATATGAAAGCTTCAATAACACAGATATGTTGAATACAATAAAAACAAAGAGAAACAATGCCTTTGATAGAAGATATGAAAGCTTCAATAACACAGATATGTTGAATACAATAAAAACAAAGAGAAACAATGCCTTTGATAGAAGATATGAAAGCTTCAATAACACAGATATGTTGAATACAATAAAAACAAAGAGAAACAATGCCTTTGATAGAAGATATGAAAGCTTCAATAACACAGATATGTTGAATACAATAAAAACAAAGAGAAACAATGCCTTTGATAGAAGATATGAAAGCTTCAATAACACAGATATGTTGAATACAATAAAAACAAAGAGAAACAATGCCTTTGATAGAAGATATGAAAGCTTCAATAACACAGATATGTTGAATACAATAAAAACAAAGAGAAACAATGCCTTTGATAGAAGATATGAAAGCTTCAATAACACAGATATGTTGAATACAATAAAAACAAATTGAAACACAAAAGTTCAGACAATAAAAAGAAATGAACTTACAAAAAAAAAAAAAAAAAAAGAGAGAGAGAGAGAGAGAGAAACATGTCAACCAATGCAAGGTGACAAAACATTTGTCATGACAAAATGAATTGTCACAGTATTTTACAATTCTGCTCCAGCAGAGAACAAAAAACAATAGGAGGAATTGAACACCCATCGTAAGCCCATGTGTACACAATCTGTGAATCCAGTTCAAAATAGATTCCTCAGTAGCTAGACGACAGATGGGGAGAACTGACCTCAGTGCTGGTGATGAAGAGGTCTTCTTCAACATGAGCTTACATGAGTAGGGGTATCCAAGCTATGTTCAGCTGGTTCTGCTTTTCCTATCAGTTTCCTACCAGTTTGAATGTGTCCAAACCTTTTGCACCTGTTCTGCACCTGTTTCTACTTCGTCTGACCTTCTCCAGCTGTGTCCTGATATCTGTTCTGGCAGTTTCCTTCCCTGCCTTGTGTTTATGCCTTTCCTTTTTTGTGTGTGCATTTCTTGCTTGTTTCTGCTTTTTTTTCCCTGTTTCCATTTCTTGTTTTATTTGTGTCCTATCATCGTAGTCCATGCAAAACCTAACCACCTGAAAGGGAAAGGCATGTGATGCAGTGATAGGAAGGACTGCAACAGACATTGGTTTCAGCAGCCAGTGGACAGAAATCATAACATTGACCAGAAATTCTAATCACATGGTACATGATGAAAAATTGGTGCTTCACTGGATGAAAGTGTGGTCTCCACGTGACATGTTTTACTGGAGAAAACTAGGAGAGTCAGAGCATGCCATGACTGCACTTTCAGGTTGCATTACTTGTCATTTGGTTACATAAACCAAGGTAGCGATTGGCTTTTTTCCCCTCAAGAACATAAGTGATGGGCAAAACGATATGAAGTACAGAAAAGTGCTAAACGGACAGGCACTGTCCCTACACATGTTGGCAAAGTCCTTCTTCAAAGGCATCTCCTTTGCGTGAAGCAGTTGACTGGTGCTTTCATGGAGAGAATCACTTCTCTCCGTGAGAGCGCAAATGTATGAGCTGGACGCTAAAGAGGGGCCTCTAAAATAGGACATTGTCCCCTTCCCCCACCTCCCCACCACCCTCCAAAGTCGCCATAACAAAGGAATCACGACCTACAAATCCTGTCTCACCTAGCTGTGAGTACCGGTTACAAAATTGGCCCCATACCGATTGAGAACATTGTCTACATGCTTCATCTTCATGGGATCCACGTAGGGGGGATAAATCTTGTCCAGACCTTGGTAGGAGTACTTCCAGCTGTTATGCTTCGGGTACGGCTGCTGACTGATCGCCAACACCCGGGTGGAGGCCTGCTTTGACGCCACTGACCTCGGAGAGTCCTTGAACCAGTCCGTGGTGGTGGTGCCCAAGTTTTGAGGTCCGGAAGGAGCTCGCTTCTGGCGCGAGGGAAGCGGCGAGCAGTGGGAGGGTTGGGGGTGGGTTTGCCCAGGAAGGAGGAGGAAAACTCTGATTGGTAGTCGAGCTGGAAGGGGGCGCGGGAGTTGTGCTTGAGGAACTCGGTGTCGGTGTGGTGAAGGCGGGAGTGGATGGGCTGAAGCAGCTTGCGGCCCAGGCTCCGTGTGTCTTTACCCTGCAGCAGGTCCATCACGCTTTATAGCCATGTGTCTTTACCCTTCAGCAGGTCCATCACACTAAATAGCCATGTGTCTTTACCCTGCAGCAGGTCCATCACACTTTATACCATGTCTTTACCCTGCAGCAGGTCCATCACACTTTATAGCCATGTGTCTTTACCCTGCAGCAGGTCCATCACAGTTTACAGCCATGTGTCTTTACCCTGCAGCAGGTCCATCACGCTAAATAGCCATGTGTCTTTACCCTGCAGCAGGTCCATCACACTATATAGCCATGTATCTTTACCCTGCAGCAGGTCCATCACACTTTATACCATGTCTTTACCCTGCAGCAGGTCCATCACGCTTTACAGCCATGTGTCTTTACCCTGCAGCAGGTCCATCACGCTTTACAGCCATGTGTCTTAACCCTGCAGCAGGTCCATCACGCTATTACAGCCATGTGTCTTTACCCTGCAGCAGGTCCATCACGCTTTACAGCCATGTGTCTTTACCCTGCAGCAGGTCCATCACACTAAATAGCCATGTGTCTTTACCCTGCAGCAGGTCCATCACACTAAATAGCCATGTGTCTTTACCCTGCAGCAGGCCCATCACACTTTATAGCCATGTGTCTTTACCCTGCAGCAGGTCCGTCACGCTTTATAGCCATGTGTCTTTACCCTGCAGCAGGTCCATCACACTTTATACCATGTCTTTACCCTGCAGCAGGTCCATCACGCTTTATAGCCATGTGTCTTTACCCTGCAGCAGGTCCATCACCTTTATAGCCATGTGTCTTTACCCTGCAGCAGGTCCATCACGCTTTATAGCCATGTGTCTTTAGCCTGCAGCAGGTCCATCACGCTTTATAGCCATATGTCTTTACCCTGAAGCAGGTCCATCACACTAAATGGCCATGTGTCTTTACCCTGCAGCAGGTCCATCACACTTTATAGCCATGTGTCTTTACCCTGCAGCAGGTCCATCACGCTTTATAGCCATGTGTCTTTACCCTGCAGCAGGTCCATCACACTTAATACCATGTCTTTACCCTGCAGCAGGTCCATCACGCTTTATAGCCATGTGTCTTTACCCTGCAGCAGGTCCATCATGCTTTATAGCCATGTGTCTTTACCCTGCAGCAGGTCCATCACACTAAATAGCCATGTGTCTTTACCCTGCAGCAGGTCCATCACACTTTATAGCCATGTGTCTTTACCCTGCAGCAGGTCCATCACGCTAAATAGCCATGTGTCTTTACCCTGCAGCAGGTCCATCACGCTAAATAGCCATGTGTCTTTATCCTGCAGCAGGTCCATCACGCTTTATAGCCATGTGTCTTTACCCTGCAGCAGGTCCATCACGCTAAATAGCCATGTGTCTTTACCCTGCAGCAGGTCCATCACACTTTATAGCCATGTGTCTTTACCCTGCAGCAGGTCCATCACACTATATAGCCATGTGTCTTTACCCTGCAGCAGGTCCATCACACTAAATAGCCATGTGTCTTTACCCTGCAGCAGGTCCATCACACTAAATAGCCATGTGTCTTTACCCTGCAGCAGGTCCATCACACTAAATAGCCATGTGTCTTTACCCTGCAGCAGGGCCATCACACTTTATAGCCATGTGTCTTTACCCTGCAGCAGGTCCATCACACTTTATAGCCATGTGTCTTTACCCTGCAGCAGGTCCATCACACTTTATAGCCATGTGTCTTTACCCTGCAGCAGGACCATCACACTATATAACCATGTGTCTTTACCCTGCAGCAGGTCCATCACGCTTTACAGCCATGTGTCTTTACCCTGCAGCAGGTCCATCACGCTTTATAGCCATGTGTCTTTACCCTGCAGCTGGTCCATCACGCTTTATAGCCATGTGTCTAACCTGCAGCAGGTCCATCACACTAAATAGCCATGTGTCTTTACCCTGCAGCAAATCCATCACACTAAATAGCCATGTGTCTTTACCCTGCAGCAGGTCCATCACACTTTATAGCCATGTGTCTTTACCCTGCAGCAGGTCCATCACGCTTTATAGCCATGTGTCTTTACCCTGCAGCAGGTCCATCACACTTTATAGCCATGTGTCTTTACCCTGCAGCAGGTCCATCACACTATATAGCCATGTGTCTTTACCCTGCAGCAGGTCCATCACACTAAATAGCCATGTGTCTTTACCCTGCAACAGGTCCATCACACTAAATAGCCATGTGTCTTTACCCTGCAGCAGGTCCATCACACTAAATAGCCATGTGTCTTTACCCTGCAGCAGGGCCATCACACTTTATAGCCATGTGTCTTTACCCTGCAGCAGGTCCATCACACTTTATAGCCATGTGTCTTTACCCTGCAGCAGGTCCATCACACTTTATAGCCATGTGTCTTTACCCTGCAGCAGGACCATCACACTATATAACCATGTGTCTTTACCCTGCAGCAGGTCCATCACGCTTTACAGCCATGTGTCTTTACCCTGCAGCAGGTCCATCACGCTTTACAGCCATGTGTCTTTACCCTGCAGCAGGTCCATCACGCTTTATAGCCATGTGTCTTCACCCTGCAGCAGGTCCATCACGCTTTATAGCCATGTGTCTACCCTGCAGCATGTCCATCACACTAAATAGCCATGTGTCTTTACCCTGCAGCAAATCCATCACACTAAATAGCCATGTGTCTTTACCCTGCAGCAGGTCCATCACACTTTACAGCCATGTGTCTTTACCCTGCAGCAGGTCCATCACGCTTTACAGCCATGTGTCTTTACCCTGCAGCAGGTCCATCACGCTTTATAGCCACGTGTCTTTACCCTGCAGCAGTCCATCACACTTTATACCATGTCTTTACTACCCTGTAGCAGGTCCATCACACTAAATAGCCATGTGTCTTTACCCTGCAGCAGGTCCATCACGCTTTATAGCCATGTGTCTTTACCCTGCAGCAGGTCCATCACGCTTTATAGCCACATGTCTTTACCCTGCAGCAGGTCCATCACGCTTTATAGCCACGTGTCTTTATCCTGCAGCAGGTTTATCACACCTTATAGCCATGTGTCTTTACCCTGCAGCAGGTCCATCACGCTAAATAGCCATGTGTCTTTACCCTGCAGCAGGTCCATCACGCTTTATAGCCATGTGTCTTTACCCTGCAGCAGGTCCATCACGCTTTATAGCCATGTGTCTTTACCCTGTAGCAGGTCCATCACCCTTATAGCCATGTGTCTTTACCCTGCAGCAGGTCCATCATGCTTTATAGCCATGTGTCTTTACCCTGCAGCAGGTCCATCACATTAAATAGCCATGTGTCTTTACCCTGCAGCAGGTCCATCATACTTTATAGCCATGTGTCTTTACCCTGCAGCAGGTCCATCACGCTTTATAGCCATGTGTCTTTACCCTGCAGCAGGTCCATCACACTTAATACCATGTCTTTACCCTGCAGCAGGTCCATCACGCTTTATAGCCATGTGTCTTTACCCTGCAGCAGGTCCATCACACTAAATAGCCATGTGTCTTTACCCTGCAGCAGGTCCATCACACTTTATAGGCATGTGTCTTTACCCTGCAGCAGGTCCATCACACTAAATAGCCATGTGTCTTTACCCTGCAGCAGGTCCATCAAACGTTATAGCCATGTGTCTTTACCCTGCAGCAGGTCCATCACACTTTATAGCCATGTGTCTTTACCCTGCAGCAGGTCCATCACACTTTATAGCCATGTGTCTTTACCCTGCAGCAGGTCCATCACACTTTATACCATGTGTCTTTACCCTGCAGCAGGTACATCACACTTTATAGCCATGTGTCTTTACCCTGCAGCAGGTCCATCACGCTTTATAGCCATGTGTCTTTACCCTGCAGCAAGTCCATCACGCTTTATAGCCATGTGTCTTTACCCTGCAGCAGGTCCATCACGCTTTATAGCCACGTGTCTTTACCCTGCAGCAGGTCCATCACACTTTATAGCCATGTGTCTTTACCCTGCAGCAGGTCCATCACGCTTTATAGCCATGTGTCTTTACCCTGCAGCAGGTCCATCACACTTTATAGCCATGTGTCTTTACCCTGCAGCAGGTCCATCACGCTTTATAGCCATGTGTCTTTACCCTGCCGCAGGTCCATCACGCTTTATAGCCATGTGTCTTTACCCTGCAGCAGGTCCATCACGCTTTACAGCCATGTGTCTTTACCCTGCAGCAGGTCAATCACGCTTTATAGCCATGGTTTTCACAGATGATGCTGAACTAGAGAAAATCATAGCTGCCAGATCGATCAGTTTATTGGCATGTTTCTAACATGCTGTAGTAGAGAAAATCATAGCTGCCAGATCGATCAGTTTATTGGCATGTTTCTAACATGCTGTAGTAGAGAAAATCATAGCTGCCAGATCGATCAGTTTATTGGCATGTTTCTAACATGCTGTAGTAGAGAAAATCATAGCTGCCAGATCGATCAGTTTATTGGCATGTTTCTAACATGCTGTAGTAGAGAAAATCATAGCTGCCAGATCGATCAGTTTATTGGCATGTTTCTAACATGCTGTAGTAGAGAAAATCATAGCTGCCAGATCGATCAGTTTATTGGCATGTTTCTAACATGCTGTAGTAGAGAAAATCATAGCTGCCAGACTGGTCACGGTTTACAGGCATGGTTATAACAGATGCTTTAGAAGAGAAAATCATAGTTGCCAATCTTCCGGAGTTAAAATTCGGGAACCAGGGTATGAAGGGGATGGGTGGAGTGAAGAGGGTGCAGTTCGACTTTCGACTGAAAACATGTTTTACCCCTGCCCCCTGTTGAAATTGTGTCTCTGTCCATAAATGTGGGGTATAAAAAGAAAATGTTTGTGTCATACATGCCACTGCCAGTATCCATATACCATCATTTGGTTTTTATTCCTCAATACTTTATCATCCATGTTAAAAACGAAATGGTAATGACCCCTTAACCCACACAGTCTTAGACAAAAATTTGAAATTCTGGATTTTTTTTCTTCACCAAATTAGGGAATACTTTGTTATTCAGGGAAGTTGGGGGGAAATTCAGAAGGGTTGGCAGTCCTGGGAAATGTACAGAAAACTCGGTGATGATGTACAGCACGTAAAAAACTGTGATCATGATTTTTTTTTAATGATAATAGAATGTTAAAAAGGAAGATGTCAAAGATAACTCCAGTGAGAGGTAATTGTGATTTGGACCTAGAATTCATATTCATAATCATTGATATGATTATTACAAACTTTTTTGTCTGAATTCTGAATATATTACACTCTGTGAAATCAATATCATGAACAGATAGCATTCTACAACACTGTGAAATCAATATCATGAACAGATAACATTCTACAACACTGTGTATCTTGATGGAATATGAAAAGTTTCCAGCGATATGAAATATTAATGAGTGTACACTGCATGCACACACACACACGCCCATACACTGACACACACGCGCGGGAAATAACTCATTCCCACCCAACACTTACTTCCCCTGGTTGTAAACTCATTCTGCTTTAATGAACTATTCCCTACACACACACACACAGAGGGAGTGAGAGAGAGAGAGAGCTGAAAGGTGGGTAGGCAGCAGGAAACACCGAGGGCCACACTCACGTCTCCAAAGTATTCCCCACGGTCCTGAATGGTGTTCCTGTTATCCAGACCAGAAAACGGGTTGGTGGTCTGGTAGGTGGTCTGGATAAAAGACAACAAAAAGCCGTTCGATAGATTTCCTTGACATGCTCGAAGGAAGTCGTTGCCTTCTTCTGTCTGTGCAAATCGTCAAGTGTCAATGGTGTTGTACAGAGAAGACAGTTTGTGCATATTGTGGTCACCTTGTGTTCTGCTCATCCTGACCTTTTCAAAAGCATGGAAAGCCAGCGACAAACCACTCAGCATTAACTATCTTTGTAGTGAGAGCTGGGATGTATATGACAGAATGTACAAACCACTCAGCATTAACTATCTTTGTAGTGAGAGCTGGGATGTGTTTGACAGAATGTACAAACCACTCAGCATTACCTATCTTTGTAGTGAGAGCTGGGATGTGTATGACAGAATGTACAAACATTCTACTGCGAATTTTCAGAGGGCTTATAAATTCCAGACATTACGACGTATGTGACTTTTTCTTAAAGAGTAAATCTCGCGCGCACACGCACACACACACACGCACACACACACACACACACACACACACACACACACACAC